>JAESUZ010000374.1:0-74089 GCA_017311185.1 Proteles cristata cristata | reverse complement strand
TTTTGATCAGTAGCCATTATAACAAGTATGAAGTGACATCTCATTGTAGTTTTGATTTGTATTTCCTGATGATCAGTGATGTTGAGCACCTTTACATATACCTGTCGGTCATCTGTTTCTTGCCTTTGGAAAAATGTGCGCACAAATCCTCTGCCCATTTTTAATCAGAATGTTTTAGTATTAAATTGCATGAGTTATTTATATATTTTGGATATTAACCTTATAATTAGATACATAATTTGTAAATACTTTCATTCTGTAGGTTGCCTTTTCATTCTGTTCATGATTCCCTTTACTGTGCAGAAGCTATCTATTTTCGTGTAGTTCCACTTGCTCATTTATGCTTTTATTGCCTTTGTTTTTGGTGTCAAAACAAAAAAAAATTATTGCTAAGACTGAAGTCAAGAAATTTGCGAACTATGGTTTCTACAAGGATTTTTATGCTTTCAGTTCTTACATTCAAGTCTTTAATTGTCTATAGTGTAAGTTAGTGGTACAGTTTCATTCTTTTGCATATGACTGTTGAGGTTTCTCAACACCGTTTCTTGAAGAAACTGTCCTTTCTCCATAGTATAAATTAGCTTGTTATTATTTAGTTGACCATATATGTATGAGTTAATTTCTGGGCTCTACGTTTCATTCTTCTGTGTGACCATCTTTACTTCATACCATTATTATTGTGGCTTTGTAACATAGTTTGAAATCAGAGAGTGTGATGCCTCCACCTTTGTTTTCATTCTGAGGATTTCTTTCTCTATTTGGGGTCCTTTGTGATTCTACACAAAGTTTAGGATTGTATGGTCTATATTTGTAAAAAATGTAATTAGAATTTTTTAAGGATTGCATTGAATCTATAATTGCTGTGAGTAGTATGGATGTTTCCCCAATAATATATTTTTTTCAGTCCATGAGCATGAAATAGTTTTCCATTTATTTGTGTCCTCTTCAATTTCTTTTGTCAATAGCTTATAGTTTTCAGTACACAGGGCTTTTACCTCCTTGGTTAAATGTATTCTTAGGTATTTTATTAATTTTTATATAATTATAAATGAGTATTTCTCTAAACTTCTCATTCTGATTTTTCATTATTAATTAGTTCATAGCAATGCAACAGATTTTTGTATGCTGATTTTGTAGCCTGCAACTTTGCCTAATTAGCTTATTAATTATAACTTTTTTGTTACAGGTTTTCAAATTTTTTCTATAGAATATGATATCATCCACAAATAGTGTCAGTTTAACTTCTTTTCAATTTGGATACCTTTCGTATTTTTTTTTTACTGTAATTGCTCAAAGTAGGGATTTCTAGTATAATGTTTGATAGAAAAGGTGAGAGTAGGCAACCTTATCTTGTTGATAAGGTTAATGGAAAAGCTTTCAGATTTTCACCCTTGATTATGCTGCAAACTATGGGCTTGTCATATATAAGATTAACTATGTGGAGGCAATTTCTTCTATTCCTAGTTTGTTGAGAGTTTTTTATTTTTTAATCATGAAGTGGTGTTGAATTTAGTCAGATACTCTTTAGCAATTGAGAGGCTCCTAAGATTTTTAACCTTAATTTTGATAATGTGGTGTATCATATAGCTTGTTTTGGAGAGGTTGAGCCATCCCTGCTTCCCTGGAATAAATCCCATTTGATCATGGTGTATGGTCCTTTTATTGCATTGTTGAATCCAATTTCCTAATTTTAAAAAAAATCTTAATTTTTTTAAATTTATTTTCGAGAGTCAGAGAGAGACAATGTGAGCAGGGGAGGGGCAGAATTCAAAGACAGGTTTCAGGCTCTGAACCAGCTTTCAGCACAGAGCCCGATGGGGGGCTCGAACTCATGAACCTGAGATCATGACCTCAGCTGAAGTTGGACACTTAACTGACTGAGCCACCCAGGCGCCCCAATTTACTAATGTTTTTCAGAACTTTTGCATCTGTGTTCATCAGGGATATTAGCCTAAAATTTTCATGTGGTATCCTTGTCTGGATTTGTATCATGGTAATGCTGGCCTTGCAAAATGAGTTGTGTTCCTTCCTCTTCCATTTTTGGAAAAAAATTGAGAGAGATTAGTACTAATTTATTTTTAAATGTCTGGTACAAATCACTAGTGATGTCATCTGGTCCTGAACTTTCTGTTTGTTGGGGATTTTTGATTACTGATTCATTTTCCTTATTAGTAATTGGTTTGTTCAGATACCTATTTTTCACGATCCAGTCTTAATAGGTTTTTCTGTTTCTAGGCACTCCTCTATTTCTTCTAGGTATTGCCATATATTGACCGTGTATTGACATATATTGGTATGATACTTTGTATTTCTGTGGTAATAATTGTAAAGTTTCTTTCTTTTTAAATTATATTTGAGTCTTCCCTCTTTTTTTTTCTTTTAATTCTATCTAAATGTGCCCATTTTGTTTATTTAGAAAAGAAAAAACCTGGCTGTTAGTTATATTAGTCTTTCCTTAGTCTCTATTTCTATTTCCTTAGTTTCTATTTCACTTATTTCCATATCTTTGTTATTTTCTTCCTTCTGACTTTAGATTTTTTTTCCTAGTTCCTTGAGGTATAAATTTAGGCAGTTTGAGATGTTTCTTATGTGTGAGGTAGAAATTTATTACTGTGGATTTCCCTCATAGAACTGTTTTTGTTGCATCCCTTAAGTTTTGGGATGTTGTGTTTCTATTTTCATTTATCTCAAGGTTTTATTTTTCTCTTTTGATTTCTTCTTGGGTGTTCAGTAGCATGTTGTTTAATATCCATGTATTTGTGGAATTTCCAGTTTTCTTCCTATAGTTGATTTCTAGTTTCTTTTTGTTTTTAATTTTTTAACGTTTACTTATTTTTGAGAGAGAGAGAGAGTGCGTGGGGAAGGGGCAGAGAGAGAGGGAGACACAGAAATCGAAGCAGGCTCCAGGCCCTGAACTGTCAGCACAGAGCGTGACGTGGGGCTCAAACCCACAAAGCGTGAGATCATGACCTGAGCCGAAGTCGGACACTTAACTGACTGAGCCACGCAGACACCCAGATTTCTAGTTTCATACCACTTGTTCCACAATAATCCTTGATAGCACTTCAATGTTAATAAATTTATTGACACTTGTTATGTAGCCAAACATGATCTGTTTTGGAGACTATTCCATAAGTGCTTAAGAAGAATTCTCTTGCTTTGGGACAGAATGTTCTGTATTTATCTGTTAGATCCAACTGGTCTAATGTGTCATGTAATGCCAATGTGGTTTTATTCATATGCTGTCAGGATTATCTACTTCTTGGAGAAAGTGAGGTATTAAAGACCCTTAATATTATTGCATTGCTGTATGCTTATCCCTTAGGCCTATTAATATATCTTTTTTTATATTTAGATGTACTTATGTGGAGTTTTTAACTATTTATAAATATTATACCCTCTTGTTGGATTGTTCCCTTTATCATTATGTAATGCCTCTCTATCTCTTATTACATTCTCATTTTAAAGTCTGCTTTGTCTAAGTATAGATACCCCAGATTTGTTCCCATTCACATGAAATATTTTTTTCATCCCTTCCCTTTCAGTTTATGTACGTTCTTATATCTGAATTTAGTTTCTTGTTGGGAGAATGTACATGAATTGTGTTTTTCTATTAATTCATTTGCTGTGTCTTTGATTTCATAAATGAGTCCCTTTACATTTGAAGGTGTTACTGATAGGTAAGCACATATTGCCATTTGGTTAATATTTTTGTTGAGGTTTTGTAGTTCTCTTTCTTTTCTCTATCTTGGAATTTGATGATTTTTTTGTACTTTTATGCATACTTTTCTCTTATATTTTGTCTATCTACTTTGTGCTTTGTGGTTTTCATAAGGCTTGCATATAACAACTTAAAATTATAACAATCTATTTAAGTTGTTAACATCTTGAGAGTAAATGAATTCTAAAGCTCTACATTTCCCCTCAACTCTCCACATTTTATGTTTTTGATGTCACAATTTACATCTTTTTATCGTTAATATCCCTTAACCAATTATTGTGGTTGTAATTATTTTCACTATTTTTGTGTTTTAACTTTCACACTAGCTTTATATGTAATTGGTCCATCATCTTTACAAAATTTTTCCAAGTTTTACCATCTGTTTATCTTTACCAATGAAATTTGTCTTTCATATTTATTTGTTAATAATTAGCATCAATTCACTGCAGCATAAAGAAGTTTCTTTAACATTTTGTAGAAAGCTGGTCTAGTCATAATGGACTCTGTTGCCTGTTGGAATACTGTGCTCTCTGATTCTCAATGACAACTTTGCCAGATAGAGTATTTTGTGTTGGAAACTTTTTCTTTTAGTACTTTGAAAGTACCATGCCCTTCCCTTCTGGTTTGCTAAGGTTCTACTGACAAATCTGATGGTCTTATGGGGGTTTCTTTGCCCATAACAATGTGTTTTTCTCTTGATGCTTTTAAGATTTTTCTCTTGACATTAAAATGTGGTGTTAAAAACCATCTATTTTGTGTGTGTGTGTGTGTGCCTCTGAGTTCAACTTATATGGCACTCTCAGGTATTCATGGATGTGGATGTCCATTTACTTCCTCCATTTGGGGAAGTTTTGAGCCATTATTTCTCCCAATAAGTTTTCTGGCCCCTTCTTCCTCTCTTCTCTTTCTGGGACCTTGTTAATGCAATTTTGGTCCACTTGATATAGTCTAATAAGTCACCTCAGCTACATTTAAAAAAAATTCTTTTTTTGCTTCTTTAATTGGGCAGATTTCACTCTCTTGTCTTTGGGTGTGCTTACACATGATCTCTTGAATTGTTTCTCCTTTTGCTGAAGCCTTGTGGACATGATCCTCATTGGCTTTCAGATATATGTGCTTTGAGAGGCTTGTCTTTTCTATATAGGTCTTAAAATTTGGGGTGCCCAATGTGGGGTTCAAACCCTTTGCTTCTCAGGGCGAAGTTCTGGATTTTGTGTTCCCTCCCAGTTATGGCTCATAATGCTGGAGTTTACAGTGAAATTGTATCTCAGCCTTCCTACCTGATTAATGGTGGTTTTCCTTGCTTGCTGAATATGTAGGAGTTGTTCAGCGAGGCCCATACACTCCCAAGGTCATTTTTACATATGTGGATTTGTTGTGTCCATGGGTCAAGATAAAAAATCTTCCTACTTCACCATCTTACACTGGCCTCTTTATTATATTTTAAGCCCTGTGTTAATTGACATGAATAAAGATTAGCTTATATCTTTGTATAAATGATAAAAGTGAAGCAAAGAGAGGCTAAATAATTTACCTAAGGCTATAGAGAAAAATTGAGAGCCAGTTCATCTAATTCTGTGGCCTGCCATCATCATCACTGTTCTATATGCTTCAAAATCTTAAATAAGAATTTCTAAGAAAAAGAGAGAAAAAGAAAAAAATAGGTAGTGATGGGGATTAAGGAGCACACTTCTTGTGATGAGTACCAGGTGTTGTATTTAAGTGTTGAATCACTAAATTGTACAGCTGAAACTAATATTACACTTCACTTTAACTAACTAGAATTTAAATAATACTTCAAAAATTTTTAAAAATAAGCAAAGGAAAAAAGAGAGCCAGAGTTGGGGGAGATAGCTCAAGAAACAGACTCTTAAATACAAACAGAAAAACTGATGGTGGAGAGATGGGTTAAATGGGTGATGGGGACTAAGGAGGGCACTTGCAATGATGGGTAAAGGGTGTTATATGGAAGGGTTGAATCGCTATAGTGTACACTTGAAACTAATACTGTGTGTTAGCTAACTGGAATTGAAATAAAATAAATCACATTATTCAAACCTCTGTTGAATCTGAAGTCCATAAAACTTATCTGACTTTACCTGGGTGTTCTTGAAAAACCATTAAACTTTCTGAATTATCTTATCTTTCTTTGCTGTTATTTATGACAACAGTGTCATTTACTCTTAGCTGTAAAATAGCATAAATCTTGTAGGTATGAGAAAAGATGAACACTTGGGGGTAATAATTAAATCCAATTACCATCACCAATTTAACATGCTTGCCCAAAAAGGGGGGAAATCCAAAATTTTAATACAGACATTTATATGTGAAAAGAACTGTATTTCAAATAATCTACATAACTACACTACAAGTAAAAAAATGAATAAGAACAATTCAAGTAACTGCGAAGAAATATCTGGATAATATGTTCTCTGGCTACTCAGAAGTCACTCTAAATAAATAGTATGATTAAATTCATAGGCATTTCTCTTGCTTTCTTTTTGATGAGTAGCAGAAGACAGCAGTTCAGAAGCTATTTTTTATACATTCTAGAAATGAGGAAGTAAATATATCATATGTAATGGTATCAGTTTTGTACTGTTAAAAGGAATTACAGAGAAGGAAATGAATAAGAATTAATAGAACATGTCAGTGTTGAACTAGAATTGGAGATATCAGTGTGAATCTCAGGAAGATAGATATGTATATATGTACATGCTCTGAGAAGGTCTAGAAGCAATGATACATAATAGCAGTGAACACATACCTAAACTGAGAGTAGTTCTATAAAATATTTGGCCTATAGTCTTCAAATAGGTCAAGGTCAAGAAATCCAAAAAAATATATAGGAAATGAATCAAAATAAAGGAGACAAGAGAGACATGACAATGCAATGTAACCCATTCTCTTGGATTTTCTTTTATTGTAAAAGACAGTGGTACAATTGGCAAAATATCAATGAAGTCTTTGTGTTGGGTAATAATACAATATCAGTGTCAAGTTTCTTATTTTGACAATTTTTTTGAGATTACATAGATTTCCTCAATTTTAGGAAGTACATACTGAAGTACTTAAGAATAAAAAGGATGTTGTGTCTGCATCTCACTCTGGTGTCTCAGAAAACTTGCAATTTTTCTATAAGGCTAAAATTACATCAAAATTTAAAAAGTAAGGTTCTCAAAAAAAGCTGGGGGGTGCCTGGGTGTCTCAGTCAGTTGAGTGTCTTACTCTTGATTTCCACCTAGGTCATGATCCTAGGCTTTTGGGCTTGAGTTCCATGCTGACTGTGGACCTTGCTTAAGATGCTTGCTTGCTCGCTCTCTCTCTCTCCTCTCTCTCTCTCTCTGTCTCTCAAAAAGAGTAAAGTTTTCTTATATATATTAAATTGCAACAAATACTTCCCTAATAGTAAATAATTAATTGAATAGGTTTTGTTAAGATTAGTATAAATAATGAAATATATGTATTATGTGTGTATAACTAGAATTCTCCAAAGATAGTTGAGATAGAAATTTGTGAAGTGACATATTACAGTTGTGATAAAAACTCCTATATCACATATCTAGTAAGAGATCAGACATAAAATATTTTATCAAACATAAATTGCAGATGTTTTAGTGGGGGAAGTGAAAACCAAAGCACTGTAACCTAAACTTCATATATTAAATAGGTTATTATATAAGCTTTATATGTTAACCTTTCTGTATTAAACTTTATATATTTCATTTAAGGTGGAATTTATATAGAAGAAAATATAAGAAAAAATAAATGTGGTTATACCTTTTTCTCAATTTTCAAATGAATATTTCCCAAATCAGTAAAAAATTTGATAATGATGATGTATTTTATCACATTGACAGAATCTATTAAAATTTACAATTTTTATCAGGTATTCTCCAATTATTATAGTATCCTATTAAACAGTTATCCATCAATTCATGTATTCTATCCACAATAAGAACTTGAACATAAATATGTATACATTGTCTTATCCCACATGCAACAAAGAAGGCATTAAGCATTTTTTATAAATCTAAAAAAAAGATTGTGACAAATACATGGGTAGATCTATATATCATGGAATTTTTAATATTAGCTCTATATCAGTATCTACCTAACTATCCAGCTAGTTATCTAGTCTCTAAATAATTCTGCCTTTTTTTTAAATGGATACACTGTTCAATTGGAAAGTTATGAACACTTCTTCATGCATAAGAATTTTTTAATGCTTTTATAGAAGATGATATCTTAAATAGAGCAGAAACAAATACATGCAAACAAGTATATGCAATCTAATACACCATTGTTTATCATAGATGTGTTGAGAAACATAAAGACCAAGTTGTATAAAATATTGACTGACAGGTGCTTTCCTTTCACAATTATAAACAATCCAGATTCAAACAACAGAGTTAACTACCTATGCTCTGTAACACTGATGAATTTTTTTTGGTGTTATGGCATATTTAAAATTTTCATGTAATCTATTTAAAATTAGTAAGTCTGATCACAGATGTGGTTCTTGCATTATGTATCTTGCTACGTAAATCTGAGATACTGACATTTGGCACACTTTTACTTGAGGTATTAACTGCATTATAGGAACTGCTTCACATTAAAATTAGTACATCTTGATTAAAGTTACTGACCACAGACAGTTCAACATTTTGCCTGACAAATTAGATTCACCAACTGTTTGCTGTATTATATATAGACTAAATGGTTTAGTAATGTGTGATGCACAGAGTTACTTGAAACTGACTAAAAGTTTTAAAACTGCGACAGCACAACTTATATAATTATTTATGTCCAAATTATTTTGACATATGTATGATTAAATTTGGCAATTATCACAGGTAAGACTCAGTTTTGAACATCTTATTTGCCTACATAACAATTAAAAAGTTTTGAACTGTGACAATTTTCCAGAAGAAAAAAAAAGTTATAAAATACAGACTAAAACAGTGAAGACTACTTCTTGATACATATTTAAAGGTAGTATATTAACAGTATATGATTTTAACTTTATTTGTGGAAATCATATGTGAAACTACCATCTTACTATTTAAATTTTCTATTAAAATGACATGTTAGGGAGAATGTTCAGTGACTAGAATAATTCTGATAACAGCCAAATAAGGCAGCATCTTTGATTCACAGTAAAGTCTGATGTGGTCCAGTGTAGTTATTAAATAATGTAGACTATATTCTCTTTCCTGTAGTTTTTATCCTTGTGGCTTATTTTATAACTAGAAGTTTGTACCTCTTACTTGCCTTTGCTTATTTCATACTAAAAAATTTCCCTAAAAACTAACCAGGTTTTTTTCTGTATTTATGCCTCTGATTCTGCTTTGTGTTTGTTTTTTAGATTCCACATATAAATGAAATTGTACAGTATTTGTCTCTTTCTGACTTAATTCACTCAGGACAATACCCTCTAGGTCTGTCACGTTGTCATCAATGGCACAGTTTGATTCTTTATTTATGACTAAGCAATATAACTTTGTGTATGTCTACCACTTCTTTATCCATTCATCTATGGATGAGTACTTGGATCACTTCCATATCTTGGCTGCTAAGGTTGCATGTATATTTTCAAATTAGTGTTTTGCTTTTCTTTGGGGTATATACCCAAATTTACGTACTGAATACATTTTGAGCATACATTTTATGTGTAATCGAAGAAAGTGGTCCAGGTTCATTCTTTTTCATGTAGATGTCCAAAGCAATTTATTGAAAAACTGTCTTTTTCCCATTACAAATTCTTGCCTTTTTTGTTGTATTGAGCATATAAGTGTGGATTTACCTCTGGGATCTGTGAGATCTATGTGTCTACTTTCGTACTAATACCATACTATTTCCATTACTTAGCCTTCTTAGCAGTTTAGTTCCTAGGATTATGATACCTCCAGTGTTGTTATTTTTTCCACAATTGCTTTGGCTATTCAAGGTCTTTAGTGGCTCCATACAAATTTTAGGATTATTTGTTCCAGTTCTGTTAGAAATATTATTGGTATTTTGATAGGTAAGGATTGCATTTAATCTAAAGATTGATTTGACATTTTAATATTAATTTTGTAATCCATGAGCTCTTTATCCCTTCATATATTTTGGATCACTTCCATATCTTGGCTGCAGTAAACATAAGGGTGCATATACCTTTTCAAATTAGTGTTTTGGTTTTCTTTGGGGAAATGCCCAGAAGTGGAATTACTTAGTCACGTGGTATTTCTGCTTTTAAGTTTTTCAGGATCTTCCATAAATTTTCCTACTGGCTGCACAAACTTAGATTCCCACCAATAGTGCACAAGGTTTCCCATTTTCTCCACAGCCTTGCCAGGGTTTTTTGTTTTGTGTTTTTATTTTGACTTGGCCATTCTGACTGGAATAATAGAATAACATATTATGGTTTTATTTTTTATTCCCCTGATCATTAGTGATGCTGATAATGTATGTCTTCTTTGTCAAAATGTTTATTCAGGTCTTCTATACATTTTTTTAATGGGGCTTTTTTGGTGTTTAGTTTTATGGATTCTTTATATATGTTGAATATTAACCACTTATTGGATATATAACTTGCAAATATCTTGTCTCATTTCACTAGGGTACCTTTGTTTTGATGTTTCCATAGATGTACAAAACCTTTTTAGTTTGGTGTAGCCAACAATTTATTTTTGGTTTTGTTTCCTTTGCCTGAGGAGAAACATCCAGAAAAAATAGTACAAAATCTGGTGTTCAAGAGATAACTGCCTGTATTTTCTTTTAGGCTTTTTATGGTTTCAGGTTTTAATATTTTAACTATTCTGGAGAATGTACAATGTCACTTTGAGTGTGTATTGTGCTGTTTGGGGATGGAATGTTCTGTAAACATCTGTAATGTCATTTGGTCTAATGTGTCATTCAAAACCTTTGTTTCCTTGTTCATCTTCTGTCTAGATCTAGCCATTGATGTAAATGAGGTATTAAAGTCTCCTACTATTATTATATTTCAGTTTCTCTCTTGATGTCCCTTCATACTTACTTTATACATTAAGGTGCTCCTATGTTGGGTGCATAGATATTTATAATTGTTATATCCTAGTGTTGGATTAATCTGTTATTATGTAATGCCTTTGTCTTTTGTTACTGTCTTTATTTTTATTTTATTAATTGTATAAAACGAGCATGAGCAGGAGAGAGGAGCAGAGAAAAAGCATCTTAAGCAGACTTAATATTCAATGAAGGGCTGATGCAGGGCTTGATTCCATGACCCTGGGATTATGACTTGAGCCAAAATCAAGAGCCGGATGCTCAACCGAGGCATCCTGTTTTAAAGTCTTTTTAGTGTGACAGAAGTATTATTACTCCAGCCTTTTTTTTTCCACTTGCATTTGGGTATGCCTTTTTCAATCCCTTTACTTTCAGTTTTATATATTTCCTTAGGTCTGATGTGAGTTTCTTTTAGGCAGCATATAGATAAGCCTGTTTTTTGTTTTTTTATCCATTCAGTTACTCAATGTCTTTTGATTTGAGCATTTAGCCCATTTACACTTACATATTATTACACAAGTACTTACTGAAATTTTATTCATTTTTTTGGATGTTTTTTTAATTCTTTTCTTGCTCTGTCTCCTTTTGATAACTTTCTTTAATGTTATGGTTGCATTCCTCTCTCTATATATATTTGTATATATTATAAGTTTTCTCTATTAAATTCATGGTCACTTAAGTGCAAACACATTCTAAAAGAACTACATTTTATTCCTCCTCCTCCTCCTACACATTTTATTTATATAGTGTCATATTCTATATATTTTATTTTATGTATCCTTTGACTAATTTTTGTGGAGTTAATTTATTTTACTACCTTTGTCTTTTAACCTTCAAAGTAGCCTTAAAATGATTGACCTGCTACCTTTACTCTATTTTTGCTTTTGCTAGTGAAATTTTCTCCTGTCATAATTTTCTTAGTTCTAGTTATGGTCTCTTTTGGTTAAAGAAATCCCTTTAATTTAATTTCTCATTTGGCAAGTTTAGTGTTGCTGAACTTCTTTTATTTCTGTTTCTTGGTAAAACTCTATTTCTCCTTTGAGTGATTATTTTGCTAGTTAGTCACCTTGATTCTAAGGTTTTTTTTTTTTCAGGACTTTGTACAGTCCAGAAAAGAATGGTAAAATATATTCCAAGTTTTTGATAAAAAAACAAAAAACAAAACAATAGCAAATACATTTATGGAACTGTTGGCTGTTTTCTTGCTGTTTTTAAGATTGTCTCTTCAATCTTTGCTATTTTAATTATCATGTCTTTTTGTGGACCTATTTGAGTTCATCACGTTTGGTGTTCTCTGTACTTCCTGAATCTGGATGTTTGTTTCTTTCCATAGACTAGATAAGTTTTCTGTCCCTTTCTCTCTTTTATCTTTCTGGAACCCTTGTTATGCTATGTTTAGTACACTTGATGTTGTCCTAGAGGTGGCTTAACATATTCTCATTTTTTATTCTTGTTTTGTTAGTTCTTTCTATTACCATCTCCTCCAGATTGCTGATCCATTCCTGAGCACCCACTAATCTGTTTTTTATTCCGTCTAGTATATTTTTCGTTTTATAGTTTACCTCTGATTGGTTCCTTTTTATATTTTTTAAATCTCTTGTTGATGGTCTGAGCTCATCCATTCTACTCTCAAGTTCACTGAGCGTTTTTATGTCTTTTACTTTGAACACTTTATCAAGTTTTAGGTCTTCTTCTGAAATTTTGTCTTGTTCTTTCATTTGAATCATATTCTAACTCCTCATTGTGTTTGTCTTTCTGTGTTTCTGTGAACTAGGCAAAACAACTAGTTCTCCCAGTCTTGGAGAAGTGGGCTTGTGGAGGAATCTCCCCTGTGTAGACATATATGCCAGCCAGCTTAGACCGGCTGGCTGAAGCTGTAGTGAACATGAAGCAGGATACTTTGCACAGGAAGTACCCTGGGAGGATGCCTGGTGCTGGAGCTGAGCCAGACATGGGCTGTGGTGTCTCAAGGTGCTTTGTGCTTGGCCTCCTTGGTGAGACCGTGGGACCTGGTGCGGGCTATTGAACTGGGGCTCAGTGAGGTGGCAGGCCAGCTACAGCATCTGGACCCTGCACCAGTCTGCATTATCATGGGGAAGAGAAAATATAAATGAAGGTATTCACTAACACTCCCATCCCCAAAGAGAGTGTCAGCAGTTTCCCTGTGTTTGGTGGACATTCAAGGCTTAGCAAATGGATTTTGTTCACTTAGAGTCTAATTTCCTTTTACGTTCCTGTGGTTTTTCTTTTTTTTTTTCTATGCCCCATGCTGAATGAATCAGCATATGAACCCCTCAGTGATACCATTCCCTCCTGGGAATGGAGTTCCCATGCTTCCATCTCTCCTGCCATTCTCTATGTGGTCCCCCTTCCCTGTGTTGTACAAGAACTGTTCCATCAGCCCCCAGCATTTCAGGAATGTAGATTCAGTGTGTCCAAGAGAAGGGGTGAGTTCTGGGTCTTCTTATCTTTGACCTTAAGCCAATGATATTTTAGTTCTCCTAGAAAGCACCGTGATCCTTTATCTCTGTGTTAGGTATTCTGCTACTGGCAGATTTGTCTAGTGTCCTTTATCCTTCTTCTTCATGGTTTAAAATAATAAAAATAAGAGAAATCTTTACCAGTAACGTTGTATATGTTGCTAAATTAATATTGATAGTGTGAAAACAGGGCTATAATTGAAAGGTATTATGTGGCCATGCACTATGTTAATAAATTATACATATTGTAAAGCAAAAATTGTCAAAGATATTATCCAAAGATATCATATAAAGAAGGGAGGGAAGAAGGCAGTGTCAAGTCAAATCCACTGATGGGAGGGGTTTTAAAGTAAAAGGTGTGCCAGTAGAGAAGTATTGGAGGACATCAGGGAGGAAGTTGATCAATGGGTAATGATGTCAAGCACATTGAGTTACCTCCAAATTAGAAGCTTTATTTCAATGGGATTAAGTCATCTGTATTTGCTAATTGACACTCAACAAAGTTAGACCCTTTTTCTTTCAACAGAGACTGGGAGATAAGGGAACTTATCTTACATAATGACTACATTCAAAGCAGTGGGCTCCCAAGTCCTTAAGATACACATTCATGGGTTGTGAAACTGGCAACATGAGGCTGGTGTCTCAAATGGGCAGAGAAAATATTTAGAATGTTTTCTAAACAAAATACCCTAAAAACAAAAGATTTCAGTGCCCAGTATCAGGAAGAAGCCTGTATAATGGTTAGTTAAACTGAAGCAAACATTAAGGATGTTTGGTCAACATGGTAAGATTGAATTAATTTTTTTAAAAAAAGTTATGTGCATTATTATTTAAGAAAAAATCACTGTGCTAAGATCAAATCCCTGTTTTCAGGTATCCAGGTTTGTAGGCAGTTGTTTTTCATGCTGTAACTGAACATAAGAAAATAACACTTCTAGCATTTATTTATTTTGAGAGAGAGTGTGTGTGCACAACAGCAAGGAAGTGGCAGAGAGATAGGCTCCTCACTGTCAGCACAGAGCCAGATGCAATGCTTCCTTTCATAAACCATAAGATCATGACCTGAGCCCAAATCAAGTGTCTGATGCTTAACTGACTGAGTCACTCTGGTGCCTCAAATAAATAATTCTTTTGCAATAGAATCCATTTCAGCATGAAAAATCCATTTTGAAAAGAAGAAAAGAAAAACTAAATTAGTATAGGGAAATTATTTCAGTTTTTAAATTCCAAATCAAAGGAAATTATTAAGATTAAGTAATATTAATATTTCAAACTGACAACATATAAATTAAAAAGTAGAAATAAAATGTTAACATTCATGGGTTTGTTAAGGTATATGCATAACAGTCAACACAAAAAATTATTTAGTAACTCTAAAAAACAAAGAATGACTTCTCATTCATCTTCCATGTCCTTAACTATTTTCTTTCATCCTCACCTCTGGATTTGGATTGTTGGGTTTCCCTGGAACATTGTAGGAGAGGACAGTACGGAGTAGACAATTGTTTACTGAATCTTTAAACATCCATGATATTTAACTTCAAGGAGTAAGGTTTGCCTGGAAAGCAGAGAAGTATTTGGAGTAAAGCATTAGTGACTATCATAATCTACTCACTCATCCTTAAATATTATCATCATGCTGCATAACAAACATATGGAAAAATAGAACATCTATTCATTTTTAGGTTGTGTGTGATGATGGACACCGGGCTCAATCCCATGACCCTGAGATCATAACCTGATCAGAAATCCAAAGTTAGATGCTCAACCAACTGAACTACCTGCCCCAAGGTAAGTGTGCTCTTCCTTTTATTTCACTCATTCCCCCTCTCCCTACCTCCCATGTGGCAACCACCAGTTCTCTGTATTTAAGATTTAGTTTTGTCTCTTTTGTTTCTTAAATTCAACATACGAGTGAAGTCATAGGATATCTTTCACTGACTGACTTAATTCAGTGAGCATTATTCCCTCTAAGTTCATCCATGTTGTTGCAGTTCACCAAATTTCATTTTTTCATGACCAAGTAATATTCCATGGTGTATATATAGACCACATCTTTATACATTCATCTCTGGTTGGATGATTAGGTTGATTCCATATCTTGGCTATTGTTAATCATGGTGCAATAAACATGGGGGTGTATCTTTTTAAATTAGTGTTTTCATTTCCTTTGATAAATACCTACTACTGGAACTACTGGATCATATAGTAATTCTGTTTTCAATTTTTTTTTTTTTTGGGAAATCTCTGTACTGTTTTCCACAGTGGCTGAACCAATTTAAATTCCCACCAACAATGCATGAGGGTTTTATCTTCACATTCTCACCAATACCTGTTGCTTGTGTTTTTGATAAAAAGCCATTCTGATAGGTATACGTATATATCTCCTTATGTTTTTAATTTGTATTTCCCAGATGATTAGTGACACTTAGCACTTTTCATGTGGCCATTAGCAATCTGTATATCTATTTTTGGAAAAATGTCTATTTATATTCTCTGCCCATATTATAATCAGTTTATGGGGTTATTTGATGTTAATTTCTATAGATTCTTTATATACTTGGATATTAATGCCTCATGGGATATGTCATTTGCACATATCTTCTCTCCATAGGTTTTCTTTTTGTTTTGTTAATGGTTTATTTTACTGTGCAGTAGAATTTTATTTTAATGTAGTCCCAATAGTTCAATTTTGCCTTTATTTCTTTTGCTGGTGAAATATAACTAGAAAAACATTTCTATGGCCAATGTAAAAAAAACATCATTGCCTATGTTATCTTCTAGGAATTTCATGGTTTCAGATCTCACATTTAGGTCTTTGAGCTTATCTTTGTATATAATGTATGAAAGTGGTCTAGTTTCATTCTTCTGCATGTAGCTATCCCATTTTCCCAGTACCATTTGTTAAAGAGACTGTCTTTTTCCCATTGCATATTCTTGCCTCCTTTGTCAAAGATTAATTGACCATAAGTGTGTGGGTTTATTTCTGGACTCTCTATTCTGTTCCACTGATCTATGTGTCTGTTTTTGTGCAAGTACCATATTGTTATGATTACTATAGCCTTGTGGTTATCTCTTAGAATTTGGGACTCTGATATTCCCAGCTTTGTTCTTTTCAAGATTGCTCTGGCCCTTTGGGACCTTTTGATGTTCCCTATAAATTTTAGGATTTTTGTTTTAGTTTCATGGAAAATGTTATTTTGATAGAGATTGCATCGAATTCGTAGTTTTCATTGGGGTGTATGGACATTTTAATGATATTGGTTTTTCCAATCAGTATGGTTTATCTTTCCATTGGTTTGTGTTATCTTTAATTTCTTTTATCAGTATTTTCTGGTTTTTGGAATATATTCCTAGGTCTTTTATTATTTTGGATGTAAGAGTAAGTGAGATTGTTTCTTTTTTTTAATTTTTTATTTCTGAGAGAGAGAGAGACAGCATGAACAGGCAAGGGTAAGAGAGGGAGACACAGAACCTGAAACAGGCTCCAGGCTCGGAGGTAGCTGTCAGCACAGAGTCTGATGCGGGGCTTGAGATCATGACCTGAGCGAAGTCTGACGCTTAATTTCTCCTTCTGCTACTTATTAGTGTATAGAAATGCAACAGGTTACTGTTTATTGTGTCCTGTGGCATTACTGAATTTATTAATTAGTTCTAATAGTGCTTTGCTGGAGTTTTTAGGGGTATCATGTTATATGTAAATAGTGACAGTCTTACCTCTGTCTTAGCAATTTGGAGGCATTGCATATGTTTTTTTCTGATTGCTGTGGCAAGGAGTCCCGTACTGTTTTGGATAAGAATCATGTTTCTGATCTTGAGGGAGAAATTCTCAGTTTTTCATCATTGAGTATATGTTTGTTGTGGGTTTTTCATATTTGGACTATATTATATTGACATATATTCTCTCTAAACCTACTTTACCCTGTTAAGAGTTTTTATCATGAATGGATATTGTATTTTTCCAAATGAAATTTCTAGTTCTATTGAGATGCTCTTATAATTGTTATCCTTCTTCTGGTTAATGTGTGCACACAGATTGATGTGCATATATTGAGCCAACTTTGCATCTATGCCAACTTGATTGTGGTGTATTGTTGAATTCAGTTTGCTAGTATTTTATTGAAGATTTTTCCATCTAAGGTCATCAGACATATTGGCCTGTATTTTTTTTTCATAGTTTTGTATCAGGATACTTTGGGCCTCATACAAAGAAGAAGGAAACTTACAAATTCAATTTTTTGGAATAGTTTGAGAATATGTATTAACTTTTCTTTAAATGAATGATTGATAGACAGGAAACACTCAAAGTCCTAGAGGAGAACACAGGCAGCAGCCTCTCTAACATCAGCAATAGCAACTTCTTAGTAGGTGCATCACTGGAAGCAAGGGAAACAAAAGCAAAAATGAATTGTTCAGACTTCATCAAGATAAAATGATTCTGCACAGTGAAGGGAACAATCAACAGAACTAAAGGGCAACCTACAGAATAGGAAAAGATATTTGCAAATGACATATCTGATAAAGGGCTAGTATCCAAAATCAATTAAGAATTTATCAAACTCAACTTTCAAAAAACAAATATTCCAGTAAAGAAATGGACGATTGACATGAATAGACAATTTTCAAAATAAGACATACATATGGCTAACAGACACATAAGATGCTCAACATCATTAATCATTATGGAAATACAAATTACAGGCACAATGAGATTCCACCTCACACTTCTTAGAATGGTTAATGTTAATGACACAGGCAACAACTGATGTTGGTGAGAATGGGGAGAAAATGGAACCTCTTGCACTATTGGCAGAAATGTAAAGTGGTGTCGCCACTCTGGAAGTTTCTCAGAAAGTTAAAAATAGAACTACTCTAGGACCCAGTAACTACACTAATAGATATTTATCTAAAGAATACAAAAATACTGATTCCAAGGGAGATATGTACCTTGATGTTTGTGGCAACATTATCCACAATAGCAAAATTATAGAAAGAGCCCAAATATCCATCTACTGATGAATGGGTAAAGAAGATGTGGTATATATATAAATACAATGAAATATTACTCAACCATCAGAATGAAGTTTTGCCATTTGCAATGACACAGATGGAGCTAGAGTGTATTATGCTAAGCAAAATGAGTCAGAGAAAGACAAATACCATATGATTTCACTAACGTGGAATTTAAGAAACAAAAAACAGATGAACATGGGGAAAAGGGGGAAAAAATGAGGAGCCAATCTATAAAACAGACTCATAACTATATATAATAAACTGAGGGTTGTTGAAGAGGAAGTGGGCAGGGGATGGACTAAATGGGTGATGAGCACTGAGTGTTAAATGTACGTGACGAATCACTACATTTTACTCCTGAAACTAATATTACATTAAATCAAACTTATATAAAACTTGAAACATGAACAAAAGTAGATGACAGAATTACTGTGAAGACATTTGTTCTTGAACTATGATTCAGTAATTTCATTGCTGGTAATCTGTTAAAATTTTCTATTGCTTCAGTTTTAGGAGAATATACGTTTCTAGAAATGTATTCATTTCTTCTATGTTATCCAATTTGTTGGCATGTAATTAATTTTCCATAATAATCTCTCATAATCCTTTGATTTTCTGTGGTGTTAGTTATTTCTCTTTCTTCATTGCTGATTTTGAGTCCTCTCTCTTCCTTTTTCAAGGATCTGGTTCAAGGTTTATATTTTTAAAGAACCAGTTTCTAGTTTTCACTGATCTTTTCTTCTTGACTTTTTTCATTAATTTCTGTTCTAAATGTATTATTTCCATCATCCTATCAGCATTAGGTATTGTTCTTTCTAGCTCCTTTAGATGTAAGGTTAGGTTGATTATTTGACATTTTTCTTGAGACAGACCTGTAATGCTATAAATTTCCTTCTTTGAACTACTTTTGCTACATCTCAAAAAATTTGGATGATTGTGTTCTCATTTGTCTCCATGTATTTTTTAATTTCTTCTTTGATTACTTAGTTGAGCTGTTCATGTTTAATAGCATGCCTTGTGCCCCAATGTCTCCATTTCACTAGAACTGGGCACTTTAGGGGGGCATCTGTTAGGTGGGTTGCATGTGCTCTACTGTGGGCTGAGCCTCCTTTGCCCTCAGACCAGATGTTTGCCCTGCACTCATTTGCTGAGGCTGCAATAATAGTGAAGTATAGGGGAGCTATGTCTCTATTGTTCAGGAAAGGTTTTTGTTAATGGGTGGGACTAACTGTCATGTCAGATGTCTGCTTCCAGACCATGTGTGCAGCTGAAAACACACTGATAACCATGCCACTCAATCTTGACATTGCCAGTTTTAAGGTTTGGCTGCTAGTGCTATAGTTGAACTGGTATGTGTGACTATCTTCCCCTCCCCCGGGGGCAGGACTTATTTTGGAGAGGTGATGGTCCCTACCAGGGCTGCTAATGGGATGAGGAGGGGCACGGCTTGTGGTGTTAGCAAGTTATATGTAGGGTATTCACACTGGTTGCTAGAGGTACCTGGGATTGGGGGGTAAGGGAGAAATATTACCTGGCAGTCTTTTGTTCTTGGAGAAGTCTCCTAAAGATCCCTGGCCCTCTATCATGCCATCTGAGATTAGTAAATTCACCTCTTTGACATATACTCCAGGTATTTTATTTTTCAAACAACTACTTCTATGCTGTGTCCTGTGAGATTGTTTGTTAATACTAAGAGTGGAGACTCAGTTTCCTATTATCTTCAGGCTCTTCCCATAGCCCACCCTGCTAATTTTTATAATAATCAGAGCTAAGCCCTACTATTTTTCAAAATCAATGTTATGATTTTGAAATAACATGCTAGGTATGTTGGGGGTGCTTGGTATGGACTTTGCTTCTCTCCCTTCCATTTGTGGTTAACCTTGCTTGGAGTTTGGTTGGTACTGCATCTTCTCCTGTACAGTTAACTGTGGTAAGTCTGTGTTGCCAATCTTCAGGTCATTTCTGAGGTTGGTTTTATTGATGTGACTGTTCTGTAGGTGTGTGTATGAGACGAAGTGAGATTAGTATCCTCCTGTGTGAAATAGGTGAATCTCACGGTAATCAGAAAGCAAAATCTTATGGTCAAAGAAAATGAAAAATATAAATGCAACACTAAAGCAAGCCATCTGGGCACTTGGGTGGCTCAGTCAGTTGAGCAACTAACTTTGGATTTTGACTCAGGTCATGATCCCAGGGTCATGGGATCAAGCCCTGCATGAAGCCTGCTTAAGATTCTCTCTCCCTCTGCCCTGATAAAAGTTTTTCTTAAAGTCATCGAACTGCAAAAGAACATAGAGGAACTACAAAACAGGGACAGCAAACTACTGAAAAAATGGCAGTTAGTACAATAATTACTTTAAATGTAAATAGACTAAATTGTCCCATCAAAAGACAGTGTGGGAGAGAGCTGATGGCAGAGTAGGAGGACCCTGGACTTACCTGGTCTAATAGACACAGAGATAACAGCCATATCTATACAACTAACTCTGAAAATGGCCTGAGGCTGGCAATACAGACTTTCCACAGCTAATTAGGAAGACACGGTGATGCAGTTAGGAACCAAATCCTCAGCAACCACAAACACACAAATGGGAGGGATAGCAGAAATAAGGAGAAGTAAGAACACTGGACCCATACTGGGCACTCACACTGGGCTTTGATATTAAGTGGAGCTTAATTCAAGGAGTGCAAGGTGGTAGAAAACAGAGTACCTCTTCTTAAAGAGCCAGTATTCTAATAACACTAGCCATGACATAGCACAGAAGCAACAGTTTGAAAAGTTCCTGAAGTGTATGTGAAGGTGGCATATTGACTAAGGGGCAGAGATGCTCAGATTTCTCCAGGAACTAAAGAGATGGGGAAGGGAAAGGAAAAGCCTACCAGCAGAGATAGCTTGATGCTTTCAGGAGCCAGTTTTAACACTCTCCATTAAACTTGCTAAGACCCTGTGATCCATCAAACTACCTTCCTGGCAGGCATTACTCCAAAATAGCTCCTACCCCACCACACACTATAGGCAGCATAGGCCAAGTCTGAAACCTCTCCAAAGTGACTCTAGTGTTGGTGAGAGGGGGAGATAGCCCCACACATCACCAGGCTTACCTTCCTGCAGTTGCAGCAACCATGCATCTTAAGTGGCCACACAAGAGGCAAGCCCTACATACCAAGAAGCCTATGGTGGCATGAGAGATGGCTCTCAAAAGCACAGGCACCAAACTCACGGCAGCCCATTGGTCTGAAGGCAATCTCTACTTAGCCACAACAGTATGCTGCCTATAAAAAGACTCAAATTGGACCTAAACATACTCACATACATAAATATCTATGCATCTAAGATAGTAGCACCTAGACATATAAAGCAAATATTAATAAAGGGAGAAATTGACAGTAATGTAATAATAGTAGGACTTTAACACCCCACTTATATCAATGCATATAACATTTAGACAGAAAGTCAGCAAGGAAACAGTGGCTTTTAATTACACATTGGACCAGATGGACTTAACCAATATATGCAGAACATTCCATCCAAAAACAGAGTATATATTCTTTCCAAGTACACCTGGAATTGTTTTTCATGATAGATTACAAATAGTACAAAAAAATCTCAATATTTAAGAAGATGGAGAGCTTATCTAGAATCTTTTCTAACCACTAGTGCGTGAAAGTAGAAATCAAATAGAAATAAATTGTAAGAAAATTTTTGGAAAAAAACCCCACAAACACAAGGAAACTAAATGACATACTACTAAACCCTAAATAGGTCAATGAAGAAATCAAAGAGAAAAACAAAAATATATAATGAGACAAAAGGAAATAGAAACAAATCCCAAATCTTTGGGATACAATAAAAGCAGTGTAAGAGAGAAGGAGAAAGTGATAGGCGCACCTCAAAAAACAAGAAAATATCAAATAAATATCAACTGATATAAAAATACCAACCTAAACATACAATTAAATGAGCTTAAAAAATAATAACAAGTATCACCCTGTTAGTAGTAAAAAGGAAATAAAGCTCAAAGCAGAAATAAATGAAAGACTTTAAAAAAATCAATGAACCAACAGTTGATTCATTGAGAGATAAAACTGGTAAACCTTTAGCCAGATTCATTCAAAAAAGAGAGAGGACTCAGTTTTAAGATAATGGAGGAAAAGTAACAACCACCACAAAATACAAAAGATTATAAGAATATTATGAAAAAAATGAATAATTTGGACAACCTAGAAGGAATGAATAAATTCCCATAAATATATAACCTTCTAAAAACGGATATGGGAAGAACTTGACCAAATGGATATATATAAAGAGTTAGTTAATACACATTCTAGAAGAGGAAGAAGATTTCAAAATTTATTCAGTCAGGCTAGCATTACCTACATATAAAACCAAAAAAAAGAAAAAATTACAGGCTAGTATTTCTAATAAGTTTCAGTTCAAAAATCTTCAACAAAATATTAGCAAACCAAACAGAGGATAAAAACTTTTTAATGACAGCATAATCAAGATGGATTTATTCGAAGAATGCAAGTGTGGTTCAATATGTATACATCAATGTGACATATCACGTTAACAAGAGAAAGGATAAAAATCCTATGATTATTTCAAAGATGCAGAAAAGTCAGTCATGTGACGAAATACAACGTGATAAAAATTCTCAACTAAAATAGGTGGGCTCAGAGGGCTCAGAGGGAACATGCCTGCACATAGTAAAGACCATATAGGAAAAACCCAATGGTAACCTCATAATACATGGTGAAAAGCTAAAATCTTTTAAGATCAGGAATAAGACAACGATGTCCACTCTCGCAACTTTTATTCAACATAGTATTGGAACTCCTGGACACATCAATCAGACAAGAAAAGACATAAAAGACATTCAAATTAGTAAGGAATAAAATGGTCTCTATTTGCACAGGACATGATACTATATACAGACAACCCTAAAGATTCCACCAAAATAACTATTAGAACTGATAAATGAATCCAGTAAAGTTTCAGGATACCAAATTAATATACAGAAATATGCTGCATTGCTATGCACTAAAAACTAAGTAGCAGAAAGAAAAATTAAGAAAATATCACTAACGGTTGCACTGAAAAGAATACCTAGAAATACACTTAACCAGAGAGGTGTAAGACCTATATTCTGATATCTATATGACACTGATCAAGGAAATTAAAGATGAGACAAATAATTGCAAAAATATACTGTACTTATGGACTGGAAAAATTAATATTCCTAAAATATCCATGCTGCTCCCCAAATATCTCAGAATTAATACATTTCTTTTGAAAATTCCCATAGCATTTTTCCACAGAATTTGAAGTAATCTTATAATTTGTAGGGAACCACTAAAGATGTCAAATAGCCAAAGGAATCTTGAAAAGGTAGCATGAAGCTGGAGGTATCATAATCCTATATTTTAGACTATACTACAAAGCCAAAGTAATCAGAATAGTAGGATACTTGCAGAACAATAGATACATATATCAATGAACAGGATAAAGAGCCCAGATATAAGCCCACGTTTATATACTCAATTAATGAAAGGAGTCAAGAATATACAATGGGGGAAAGACAGTCTTCTCCATGAATGTTGTTGGATAGCTATGTGTAAAAGAATGAAACTGGACCACTTTTTTACATTATACATAAGAATAAAGACATAAATGTGAAATCTGAAGCCATAAAACTCCTAAAACAAACATTAGGCAGTAATATATCAGATATAATCCTTATCAACATATTTATGGCTATCTCTCCTTAGACAAGGGAAACAAAAGCAGAAATGAATTTTTGGGACTACAACAAAATTAAAAAGCTAATGCACAGCAAAGGAAACCGCCAACAAAATAACACAGTACCTAGTGAATTGGTGAAAATATTTTCAAATTATATATACCATAAGGGTTATATCTTGACAGTGAAAAACGGAACAATCTGATTAAAATTGGACAGAGGGCCTCAGACGAGATCGGGCACGTTCAGGGTGGTATGGCCGTAGACTGGACAGAGGGCCTCAATAGCCATTTTCCTAGGAAGACATGCAGATGTCCAACAAAATTCTCAGTGTTGCTAATAATCCAGAAAATGCAAATCAAAACCACAATGAGTTATCACCTTACACCTGTCAGAATGGCTAAATAGATGTCGGTGAGTATTTGGAATAAAATGACCCATGTGCACTGTTGACAACAGTTTTAAGGTTCTCAAAAATTGAAAATAAAAATATCATATGATTCAGTATTTCCACAACAGAGGTGACTTTCTTCTTCCCCCTCTTCTACTACTACTACTACTTGTCCCATAGGAAAAGAAAACATTAATTTGAAAATATTAGTGCTGCAATAAACATAGAAATGCATTCCTTATAATAGCCAAGATATGGAAGCAACCCAAAGGCTGCCTGAAAAATGAATGGATAAAGAAGATGTGTTATATGTATATAATAGAAAATTACTCAGCCATAAAAAACAAAGATTTCTTGTTATGACCATGGATGGACCTAGAAAATATTATGCTAAGTGAAGTAAATCAGAAACAAATACTATAATATGTGAAATCTAAAAATCAAAACAAAACCAGTAGACTCTTCTACTTTTACACATCATGAAGATGAAAATTATAGCATATGAAATATTCTCAATAATATCATAACTCTACTGGTGACAGAGGGTGATTACCCATATCATTCTGAGCATTAGGTAATGTATAGTCTAGTTGAATCATTTTGTTGCATACCTAAAATTAATGTACCATTGTATGCTAATTATACTTCAACAAAACAAGATGTGTAGTGGCTAAATTAATAAAAATAGGACACATAAATATATCATATACAAGAGACTCATCTTAGAACTAAAGACACATACACACTGAAAGTGAGTAGATAAAAGAAGATATTTCACACGAAGGGAAAGGAAAAGAAAGGTCATGTAGTTATATTCCTATCACACAATATAGATTTTAAAACAAAGGTTGTAATAAAAGACCAAAAGGAGCACTATATAATGATAAAATCTAAAACCATCAAGAAGGTTTATAATACATGTACTCATTACATCTTTAACTGTTCTAAAGTTTAAAATTGACAACAGTATAAAGTGGTGTGCCCCACTTACATCAATGGATAAATCATCCAGACAGAAAATAGACCAGTGGAATAAATATATACAGAACATTCTATTCAAAGCAGCAGCGTGTGTTTCTCCCAAGGGCACATGATACATAGATATTTTATATATTGGGCTACCAGATAAAGTCTTAATAAATTAACAAAGATTCCAATTATATCTAGTATCTTTTGCTATCACAATGGTATGAAACTAGAATGAATCACAAGAGAAACTAGAAAAACTACAGATATGTGGAGATTAAACATGATACTGGTGTAACTACTGAGTCTATACCTAGAGACAAATGAGAACAGATATATGGTATATCAACCTGCATGTGATACAGCAAAAAGAGTTCTCAGAGGTAAATTTATAACAATACAGACCTACCTCAAGAAAGGAACAACAGAAATCTCCAACAAACAATTTAAATACCCAAAGGAACTAGAAAAAAAAAGAGCAAGTGAAATAAAAATTGAGGAGAAAGGAAGAAATAATAAAGATCATAGCAGAAACAAGTGAAATACAGACTAAAGACAATAGGAAAAGACCAATTAACTAAGAGCTCTTTCTCTGAAAAGAAAAACAGAAGGCTAAATCATAAGTGAAAGAGAAGTTATAAATGACACCACAGAAATACAATCATAAGAGATGACTGCAAGCAATTATAAATTACATGCCAACAAATTAGAAAACATAAAAGAAATGGATAAACTCCTAGAAATATGCAACCTTCTAAGGCCAAATTATAAAGAAATAGTAAATTTGAAAAGACTGATTATTTGCAAAAGAATTGATTATTTGCAAAAACCTCTCAAGGACACAATCCAGGACTAAATGTCTTCAGTGGCGAATTCTACCAAATATTCAAAGAAGTTTTAATACATATCCTTCTCAAAGCCTTCCAAACTCATTTTATGAAACCAGCATTACATTGATATCAAAACCAGAAAAGGATAACACAAAAAATCAAGAAAATTACAAGCCAATGTCCCTGATAGACACACATGCAAAAATCTCAACAAAATATTACCAAATGAAATACAATAAATTTAAAGGACCACATATAAAGATGGAATGGGATTTATACCAGGGATACAAAGATGATTCAACAACTACAAATCAATCAATGTGATATAACATTAACAATAAGAAAGACAAGGTTCCCTTTCCTTTCTCCATCTGTGTTTGCTAATTGACACCACTGAAGTTTGGCTCCTACCCTTCCACAGAGACTGGGGGGTGGAGGGAAGGTAAGGAGATTATCTCCTTTGATATTTACATTTCCAAGAGATGGGTCCCAGAAAGTTGACTGGGAATATGGCCAAATAGGAGGACGCTATGCTCACCTCATCTCACAGATACAACTAGGTAACACCCATATTAGTATAAATAACCCAGGAAAGGATGCCAAGCGTTCAAAACAAGCCCCACAACTGAAGGCAGGGAAGAAGCCAAATGGAAGAAGGTGGGGAGGACTAGGACATGGTCTCCGGTGAAATAGACTATGGTTCTCCACGGTGGGGAGGAATTTGGTGACAAAGAGAATGACAGAAAACAGACTTTCACACTGAGGAGTCCACAAACAGGAAGGAAGAATATCCACAATACTTGCCTTCAAAATTGAGAGGGGCTAAATTTCATGATACCAGCTATCATTGATGGAAATTTCATTTCCATCCAGCTACTGAACAACTAAAGGATCAAAGAAGATATCGAAAGTAAAGTAAAAACAATACCCTGAGATTTAAATAAAAAAAAAAAAGGAAACACAACACACCATACTTTAGGGAACCCAGCAAAAGCAGTTACAACAGGGAAGTTGAAAGGGTTAAGTTCCTACTTTAAAGACAAAATCTCAAATAAAAAAACTCAACTTTATACTCCAAGGAACTAAAACATAAAGAACAAAGCCCAAAGTTAGTACAAGGGAGGAAATAACAAAGATAAGAGTTAATATAAATGAAATAAAGGCTACAAAGGTAATAAAAAACCAATGAAAATAAGAAGTGGTTCTTTGAAAAGATAAACAAAATTGATTGACCCAAAGGGAGAAATTATAATAGATGCCATAGAAATACAAAGAATCATGACATTACTGTGAACATCACATTATGTTCATTATAGTACAAAGCCCCAATAAACACATTCAGAGTCCAGTGCAGGGCTGAAACTCACAAAACTGTGAGATAAAGACCTGAGCTAAAACGAAGAGTCAGATCCTTAATTGACTGAGCCACCCATGTTCCCCAAAGCTTGGATTTTTATTTTTTTAATGTTTAGTTTTGAGAGAGGTAGAGTGTGAGTGGGGGAGGGGCAGAAAGGAGACAGAGAATCTGAAACAGGCTCTGAGCTGACAGCACAGAGCCTGACACCGGGCCTGAACTCACAACCCACGAGATTATGACCTGAGCTGAAGTCAGACGCTTAACTGAATGAACCACCCAGGTGTCCCCCAAAGCTTGGAATTTTAAATATCAGTCTCTGCTCTGGGAGAGCCCAAGGGCATTAGGAGATGGAATTCCCACCCTTAAAGAGACAGCATGACCAAAAGCTCCTACAGATCCAGCATAGAATCAGTTTGAAAAACCCTGCGGGCAGACAGGATGGAGAATAATTTGCTCATCTCAGAACCTAGCTCAGAAAGACAGGAATTATGGGAAAACCCCTTCCAGAACAAAGGAACTGGCAGGCATCTTTTCACTCCCTCATCCCATCGCCAGCATAAACAACAGACACTCCTTACCTAACTTACTTGCACTAACCCCTGGACCCCCAGATTTTGGTGGATTCATCTTTCCTGGTTATGCTCATCTGAGTCCTAGCACTGTGAGCCGCTCTGCCAGAAGACTTGTACAAACCTGGCCAACACCATATGTCTTCACCCATGCATTTTGTGGAACCTCAGTTCCAACAGTGGTGTGGGCAGGTCTCATTTTGCAAGCAGACCACAATATACCTTGCTGCCCACAATAGGCAAAGAGAGCTTTTGCAGAAACTTCACTGAAGGACAAAGAGGCAAAGACTTAACAGCAGAGAACATAAAACACACATAGGAAACAATCCCAGAAGCATCAGGCCCCGGGGTAAAGGGCACACTGCAAGGCACTATAGGACTTCTTCATAAGGCTATTATGGTTAAGTGTAAGAGAAATAACTGACTTTCCTAACAGAGAGAAACAGATACTGAAAGTCAGACAAAATAAGGAGAAAGAAATTTCTCCCAAATGAAATAAAACGATAAAACCATACCAAGAAAGCAAAGTGGATATAAGTAACATATCTGATAGAGAACTTAAAGAAATGATAATAAAGGTAGTCAGGGGACTGGAGAAAACACTGGAGGACCTCAGTGAGACCCTTAACACAGAATTAAAAAATAATCAGAGTGGAGGCACCTGGGTGGCTCAGTTAGTTGAGCATCCAACTTCTGCTCAGGTCATGATCTCATGGTTTATGAGTCTGAATTTCACATATGTCTCACGACTGTCAACATGGAGCCCACTTTGGATCTTCTGTTTCCCTCTCTCTCTGTTCCTCCCCCACTTGTTCTGTCTCAAAAATAAACATTATAAAAATAATTATTTTTATTATTATTAAATAATATTATTAGGAGTGCCTGGGTGACTCAGTTGGTTAGGCATGTGACTTGATTTTGGCTCAGGTCATAATCTCATAATTGTGAGATGGAGTTCAATGTCAGGCTCTGGACTGGGCATGGAACCTTCTTAAGGTTCTCTCTCTCTCTCTGTCCCTCCTCTGCTCATGTTCCATGGTCTCTCAAAAACAAATAAATATCAAGAACACAATAAATGAAATTAAAAATACACTTGATGGAATAAACAGCAGGCAAGATGAAGTAGAGGAACAAACTAAAGACCTGGAAGAGAGACTAATGGAAAAAAAACTGAGTTGAGCAAAGGAGAAGAAAAAATTATGCAAAATGAGAATAGACTTAGGGAACTCAGTGATTCCATCAAGTGTTATAGGGATCCCAGAAGAGAAAGGTGGCATAAATTGTATTTGATTAAATAATAACTGAAAACTTTCATAACCTGGGGAATGAAACAGTTACACAGACCTAGAAAGCATAGAGATCCTCCCTAACAAAGTCAACCCAATGAGATCCACACCAATACATACATTCATTAAAATTGCAAAAAGTAGTAATAAAGAATTTTAAAGAAGAGAGTTACATAGCAAATACATTGCAGGCCCAAAGGCAGTGGCAAAGTGTTGAAAGGAAAAAGTCTGCAGGAAATAATATTCTATCCATCAATGGTATCATTTAGAATAGAAGGTGATATAAAGAATATCTCAGGCAAACACAAACTAAAGAAGTTCATGACCACTAAACCAGCTGTACAAGAAATATTAAATGGGTCTCTCTGAGTGTAATGGAAGAAAATAATTTAGAGTATGAAAAGTAAAAAAATTAAATAAAATATAAATACATATTTCTGTAAAAATCAGACAAGGGATTCATAAAATATAACGTCCATGTACCTACAACATGGGAGGGATGTGAGTAAAGACACTGGATTTAAACTTAATATGGAATATTACATGAAACGATGTTATATACAAACATAATGATAACCACAAATCAAAAACCAGTACTAGATATGGAAAGAATAAAGAGAATGAAATTCAAGCATATCATTAAAGAGAGAGTACAAACCATGAAATAGGGCAAGAGAGAGATCAGAAAAATCTCTATTGCAATAACCACAAAGGTAACAAAATGTCAATAAATACATGCTTATCAATAATTAGGCGGAACGTAAATAAACTAAATGCTCCAAACAAGAGATAAGGTGGCACAATGGATTAAAAAAAAAAAAAAAAAGCATGACCCATCTATATGCTGCCTAAAAGAGCTCATTTTTTATGGAAACACACTTGCAGATTAAAAGTGAGGGGAAGGAGAAAGTTATTATGTTAAATAGATGTCAAAAGGAAACTGTGGTAACATACTTATATTGAACAAGATAAGCTTTAAAAACTTTTTAATGTTTTTTATTTATTTTTGAGAGAGAAAGGGTGAGAGCATGAGCAGCGGAGGGTCAGAGAGAGAAGGAGACAAAAATCTGAAGCAGGCTCTGGGTTCTTAGCTAGCTGTCAGCACAGAGCCTGACGTGGGGCTCAGACCCACAAACTGTGAGATCATGACCTGAGCCTAAGTCTGATGCTTAACCAACTGAGCTGCCAGACACTGAAACTGCACAGGTCATCCCTGATGGCAAGGCCCAGCGAAACACCTGTGTGAAAGGACTGTGCAGATCATCCCTGATGGCAAGGCCCAGGGAAAAACCTGTGGGAAAAGACTGCAAGGCAGTCAGAAGAACCCCCTGAAGAATTCTTCTTCTCTACTTAGTCTGTACCTTTTACTCTCATGTCTGCTGTTAGTCTATTCTAGGGTTAATATGAAACCCAAATGGCCCAAAGTTCCCCCCTTTCTCCAAAATGGAATGTACCTAAATATCATGTCCGCCCCCTCAATCAGATGTTGTCTAATGAATATTGTAGCAATTAGCAAAAGTGGAGACATTCTGCTACACATGGGGTCTATAAGAGACCTAGAATTCATTTTCCTTGTATGGGTCTAATTGCCAATAAGAATACGTATTATGCCATAAGCAGAGGCAAAAACAAGACTTACTAGTTTGGAGGGCTTTCTCGGAAAAGCGTTAGAGAAATATTTGCCTGATGACCTCAAGCCTGTAAGGCAACTTATGGATTGTTCTGGCCAAAGAATGAGGTCGGTAAATGCAGAGACCAAATTCTAGTTGATCCACATAAAACATTTCCATACGTCATCTGTGATAAACGTTGACATTGTTCTTTCTTAGTAAGGGGTTGTGAGAGTCTGTTACCTACAACCGCAGGTACAAGTATATCCTGTTTTTGCATGCCCATTGAACTTAAACAATTAAAGGACACTGTGATCTCATGTATTCTGGCAATATGCTTCACTTATCCTTAGATACCCTGCCATGCATAGTAAAAAAATATGTAAAACTTTGTTATGACTACCTGGTTAAATTTTATTGGTTGAAATGGAAATCAAGTACCATGAAATCACTGTTGCCAAGAAAACTTAGAAATGTTAAGTCTTATGACTGTACTCAAAAAATGTAAATTGTTTAAACATGAATGTTTGGATTTGCTATTAAAAAAAAAAAAAAAAACCCTAAGCTGAAAAATAAATGTGAGCAGTCCACCTGAAGAGGCTGGCTCCATGTCTTCTTTGCCAATGCCAACCATCACTCTCTGGGGCAACCCTGGTTTGCAGAGGCTAGACACTTGCACTGAGCCACCCAGACATCCCCAAAATAAGCTTTCTTAAAACAGTTTATTTTATTTTTGAGAGAGAGATAGAGTATGAGCAGGGGAGGGGCAGAGAGAGAGGGAGACACAGAATCTGAAGCAGGCTCCAGGCTCTAATCTGTCAGCACAGAGCCCGACATAGGGCTCGAACTCATAAATGGCGAGATCATGACCTGAGCCAGAGTTGGACACTTATCAGTAACTCACTCAGGCAAAATAAACTTTGAAAATAAACTTTGAAACAAAGACTCTAGCAATAGACAAAGGACACCATATAATAATAAGGAGGGCAAGCCAACAGGAAATATGTATACACCCAACATGAGTGCACTTACATATATAAAATAGTTAATAATAAAGGAACTAATCAATAATAACACAGTAATAGTAAGGGACTTTAACACCTCACTTACATCAGTGGATGGATCATCCAAACAGAAAATCAACAAGAAAGGAATGGCTTAGAATGACACTTAGAATGACACTTGAACTAGTTGGATCTAACAGATAAGTTCAAGCATTCCATTCTGAAACAGCAGAAAACTCATTCTTTTCAAATGCATATGGAACATTCTCCAGTTAAATAAATCTCTAGTTAATACATATTAGGCAAAAAATAAATATCAAAAATTCCAATAGACCGCAGTCCTATCATGCATCTTTTGTAACTGCAATGCTATGAAACCAGAAATCAACCACAAGAAGATATCTAGGAAGAATATATATACATGGGTGTTCAATAACAGCTACTAAGCAGAGAATGGGTCAACCAAGAAATCAAATAGGAAATTTAAAAAATACATGGCAACAAATAAAAATGAAAACACAATCATCCAAAATCTTTGAGATGCAGCAGAGCTGTTCTAAGAGGAAAGATTATAGAATACAGGCATACCTCAATAAGCAAAAAAAAAAAAAAAAAAAGGCAACCCCCCCCAAACTCTCAAATATTCAATGTAACCTTATCCCAAAAGGAACTAGACAAAGAACAAACAGAACTCAACACTAGGCGAACAAAGGAAATAATAAAGATTAGAGCAAAAATAAATGAAGAAAACACTAATAAAAGCAAAGAACAAATCACTGAAACCAGGACCTGAATTTTTGAAAATATCAACAAAATTGATAAACCTTTAGTAAAGCTCATTGAGAAAGTAAGATACAGGATTCAAATAAATAAAATAAAAAATGGAGGAGAAATATTGATCAATGCCACAGAAATACAAAAAATATTTAAGAGAATATTTTGAAAAATTATATGCCAACAAACTAGACAACCTACATGAAATGGATAAATTTCTAGAAGCATAACCTACTGAAGTTGAATCAGTAATTACAACACTCCGAACAACAAGTCTAAGACCAGATATCCCCACAGGTGAATTCTAACAAGCGTTATAGAAAGATTAATACCTATTCTTCTCAAACTATCCCATTGTAAATAATTGAAGAGGAAGAAAATTTCCATATTAATTCTCTGAGGCCAGGATTACCCTGATACCAAAACCAAATAGACACACACAAAGAGAGAGAGAGAGAACGAACACTGGAAGCTGATATCTCTGACGAATACAGATGCAGAAATCCTCAACACAGTATTAGCAAACTGAGTTAAACAATGTATTTAAAAAAGAATCATTCACCATGATGAAATGGGATGTATTTCAGGGTTGTGAGAGTTTTTCAATATTCATAAGTCAATCAACAAAATATAAATCACAGCAACAAGAGAAAGGATAATTATATGACCATTTCAATAGACACAGAAAAAGCATCTGACAAAGTATAGTGTCCACTTGTGACAAAAACCTTTTAGCAAGTAGGTTTAGAGGGAATATACCTCAAGATAACAAAGCCATCTATGAAAACCCATGAACTAACCCATTTTAGTATTAGCTAACATACTCAGTGGGAAAAACAAAACTTCAAGATTAAGAACAAGACAAGGATGTTCACTCTCACCACCTTTATTTAACATAGTACTGGAAGTCCTACACAGGGCAATCTGACAAGAAAAAGACATAAAAAGAGATTTCAAAATATACTACAAAACTGTAGTAAGAAAAAAGAAAACAGTATGGTACTGGTACAGCAACAGACACATATACCAGTGGAAGAGAAAAGAGAGTACAGAAATAAACCCACAATTATATAGTGAATTTGCAACAGTGGAGATAAAAATATGCAGTGGGAAAAAGACAATTTTTTCAACAAAAGGTGCTCAGAAAACTGGGCAGCAATGTGCAATAGAATCAAACTGGGCAGCTTTCTTATACCATACACAAGAATAAACTCAAAGTAGATTACGGATCTAAGTGTGAGACAGGGAACCATAAAACTTGTAGAAGAGAGCACAAGCAGTAATTTCTTAGACATTGCTGTATGAACATTTTTCTAAATGTGTCCCTTCAGGCATGCATGGGAAACAAAAGCAAAAAATGAACTATTGGATCTACATCAAAATAAAAAGTTTCTGTACAGCAAAATAATCAATAAAACTAAGAGACAACCTACTTAATATGAGAAGATACTTGCAAATGACACATTTGATAAAGTGTTAGTAGATAAAATATATTAAAAAAATTTTACAATCAACACCAAAAATATTTCAACTATAAAATGGCTAAAGATACGAACAGACATATCTCCAAAGAAGACATACCTCCAAAGAAGACATACAGAGGACCAATAGACATGTGATAAGGCGCTCAACATCACTCATCATAAAGGAAATCCAAATTAAAACCATAGTTAGGTATGACCTCTCATCCATCAGAATGGCTAAATCCAAATCACAAGAAATAGTAAATGTCCTTACTTACTATTGAGAATAGTGGGAATGTGGGGGTAGATAAAACAAAACCCCTGTGCCCTGTTGATGGGAATGCAAGCTGGTGAAGCCACGTAGGAAACAGTATAGAGGTTCCTCAAAATTAAAAATAAAATCACTACATGATCCAGTAATTTCACTACAGGGTATTTACCAGTCCCTCCACAAAACACTAATTTGAAGGGATATATGCACCGCTATATTTACTGCAGCACTATTTACAGTAGCCAAATTATAGAAGCCCATCCAAGTTTCTATCAATAGATGCATCGATAAACAAAAGGTATACATATACAATGACATATTATTCATAAAAATGAAGGAAATCTTGTCATTTGTAACAATGTGTATGGAGCAAGAGAGTATAATGTAAAGTGAAGTAAGTCAAAAACAAATACCGTATGATTTCAGTCATATGTGTAATTTAAGAAACAAAACAAAGAAAAAAAAAGAAACAAAAATCAGACTATTAAGTATAGAGAAGAAACTGGTGGTTGTCAGACAGGAGGCTGTAGGGGGATGTGTGAAATAGGATTAAGAGAACACTTGTAATGATTAGCACTGAACAATGTATGGAATTTTTGAATTTTTGAATCACTGAAACTAATGTAACACTATATGTTATCCATACTGGAATTAAAAAAAAATGATCTTTAAAATGACTAAGTTTAATATGTTTGAAAATTTAGTAGGCTAGATGATGAATTGCAAAGAGTATAGGTAACTATGAAAACATGACAGGAAATTGAGACTGAATTTAACACAATTTAAAGAGATAATGACAAATGTTTTTTCAAATTGAAGAAAAAATTCAGTTGTAGATTGATGAAGTATTATGAACTCTATGCAGATGAATAGAAAAAATTCCCATGTAGTATCATCATAGTTAAATTAGTGTAACAAAATATTTTTTAAAAAGATTCTTAAAATCATTCAGAGATAAGAAAATATATCTGTGGGGAAATAAGGTTAAGAATTCCTTATACTTACATAAATGGGTTAAGAAAGATTAGGGCCAGAAGCTGCCACAGACAGGGCCAAAGCACCAAAAGTTAGTCACTAAGTAGGAAAAGCTTAGGGTAGAAACCCATCACTACCAGGTGAAAGGGCCCAAGGTTAGTTAGCAAAATAGTATAACTTTGGATCATGAGTAACTTGTTATATCACCTACAGGAAATTACTTTCCATCTGGTGCCAATATACTATTGTGCTTTGACCACAAACTCCACTTGACCCCCGGACCCTTTGCTTTATACACATACAAGTTAACGATTGCTATCTGATTGTTTTCTTTACATTCACTACATGTGTAAGATCTTGAGAGCTCAATAAACACAGAGTTGAAACCCCTGGTTGGAGCTCTTTTCTCCTCCTGGACATTAGCCTGTCTCCTATTCAATTCTGTGTCCACTCTCTTGATGGATAAGAGAGAACTCCAGACTCATACTGTGACATATATCCAATAGCTTGCCTGAAGGAAAATTTATTATATGTTTTAGGTATTTTTTTAACTTTCATCAGTAATTATACATAATGGTAATATGCTGAAATGTTACCTCCAAGTTTGAGGATAAGACAAGACTGCAGGCTGTCATTTTAAGATTACATTTGAGTTCACAGTATAAGATAAAAATAACTGTATAAATGTGTAAAGAGACATAAAATAAATAATAAGCCTATCATTATTTGCATACCAGAGTTATGTCCAGTATTACTCAACACAAGGTCCATATACAAAATTGATAATATTCATATATTTTATATAAAAATCATAAAAATAGAATTTTTAAATGTTAAAATAGCTTCAAAATGATAAAACACCTCCAAATAAATGCAAGAAATCATAAAAATACACTGTATAAAATGAAACTGCTGTTTATAACAGATCAAATTTGGAAAAACACAAATGTCTATTGAGTGTAAAATGGATAAAAAAACTGTTCCATTAATCTTCAGATATGCAAAATATTACATAAATGAGTAAATATTATAAATATAATAAGTAAAAATATGAAAGGACATATTAAGATTTATTTTATATAGAGTTTAAAAAAAAGCAAACTATAATCTTTGGTTAGAAGTCAGGATGGTGAGTTCTTCTGGAAGAACAAAAGATGTAGAAACTATAAGGTAGCAATGAGGGTCTTTAGTGGTGCTGGTTATTCTATTCCTTTACATGATGGTTACCTTGGTATGTGTAGTTTATGATGTCATTGATCAATGCACTTATGAATTATGAACTGATTTATATGTATGTTATACATGGGTGGGAAAGCATTTAATAGTCTGAATAATCAGTCCCTGATTTAGCCTGATATACTGTGAGTACTAGGATAAATAAATAGGTGGAGTATTGCTTATTTTATTTGTGGCCAATTAGCCATCATCCATATAAAGAATTATTATTGTCTTATAACTTTATTAACCACTTTTTACTAACTGTGCTAAGTTTGCAGTTGTCAAGATTATGATAAACCCCAGTATCCTGTTTCCATTATATCTAAGTTGGATAGAATTTTATATGTTTTTGGAAACGATGGCATGGGAGAGTTTCTATATATTAAAAGTTTCATTTCTTTTATTAGGTTAACTACAAATCTGCACATACTCTGCCATTTCTCTTTTAAGAAGTCTCTATATGGATCAAAGCATGTAATTGAAATTTAGCATCTATATTTTAAAATTCAAAGAATGTATTTTAAAAGCTTATTTCAAAGCTCAGAATTCTTCCCAAGTAATTTTAGTTATAATGTTATTTTAATTGGTTTAAAGTTTGAAATTTAGCTATTTATTTGCTGAAACTGTAGTCTGTTACACTGATAGGTAATTGTACCTCAAACACTTGAATCATAGCCAAGGAAATCAATCAGGTTTTTACATCACCTAAACAAGTATCACAAGCAAAAATATATTTACCTTAGTAATTTGCTTAATTAATTCAAAATCTACTCAAAATTGCAAATAACACAGCTACATATAGAACAGTGTCCTCTGGGTGGGGGAACTCCTGAAAACTAGCTGAGTTGCTCCAACACATCTGGCAAACAAAATTAAAAGCTACAACAAAGCAGAGAGGGGAGGCTGAGACAATCTCACCATAAACCCCACTTCTGGTGCAGTGACCCATAATCAGGAGTGAACTTAAAACCCAGAGAATTGCCCTGAAGAGTGGAGGGTTTAAGCCCCACATAGGAAAAATCACATTATATCTATGTTAAAGCAACACTGTATTATGGAGTTAAACTTCACGTTTCCTTAGAAAATACTAGGAAAACCAGAAATTTCAATGAGACTTTTTAAAATTATAATACAGAGCCCCAATAAACATCATGTACTCTTTTTTACCTTCTGGGATTTATCAATAAAAAACATTTAAAGTAGAAATAAACCATGCTGAATCCCTATGATAAAAGAAAGTCTGTTAAGTATTATTTATCCTGCATCTATTATGTACTGAGTGACATAATAATAGTACTACATGTATTATGAGATTTGATCAATAATACTATCAGTTTTTACTTTTTAAATTCTAGAACCCAGGGAAAGATAAACTAGCTAACTGGATCAGATTCTTTAAAATAATGGATAAGCCAGTTCCTGGACTCTAGCTTGATGGTTTCTAAAAGATGTGCTCATAGTCATTGCTATGACTATGCTAACTTGATTATTTATTATTAAATGGAATGGCATAATATAAAAATACTTTTATAATGTAATCTTAACTGTGTTTATATTTCCCAAAGAACATTAAAAATATTACAATGATTAACCATATTTGTTACCAGGTGATGGAATCACAAGTGATTTTTCTATTTGATGAATAAAATTGCTTTGTCATTATACCAGTTTATTATTTTTCATAGAATGTCTTCAAAATATATCTCACACACATACATTCACAAATTAAGTCAAAATGTTACTTTTGGGTTTTAAAAGTTTTGGCTGAATTGTGAGGAACAAGAGAAATTTTTCTTAAAATGATTCATTCTATAGATATTTTTAGGGCTCTAGAGAAAGAAAAGATCTTAGAAATCTTCCACATTAGCAAGAACTCATTTCATTGGCTGATAAATAGTGCGTGAAAAGGTTTTAAAATAGTACCACAGAGCACTGCACTACAATGCTGTAAAGAACCTGATGTAGCAAGCAATATTTTAGGCATACTGGCATCCATTTTCTGTTTGGATGCTTCCAATGACAGGCTGCTCATGATTATCTCAGAAAATGGTCCATTCTGAAATTGGTCCGTATTGAGAGGTTTCTCTTTATACTGAGATGAAGCCTCCTTTCTTATTACATTCACCTGAGTATAAGTACTTTTCCAGAATGCCAGTCCAAAGAGTAGACATTTAATAGTCTTTCCTCAAAACATCTTAGTTTTTGGTTACTCAAAATATTCTCTTTGAAATGGCTTCAACATTCTCATTCACTCATTTCAGAACATGTTTATGCACTTGTCAATGTCTTCTTAAGTATGACACCCAAAACTGAAAATTCTATTCCAGATGATGTATGATTAATGCATAAAACAGCAAAACTAATTCCTTCTTTATTCTGAACACATTTCTATTAATGTAACCAAATAATGCATTAGCTGTCTTTTGACAGTCATATCACACTGTTGACTCCCAATGAAATAATCATTAAAACTTTTAGTTCATTTACATCGGGAAATGATTAAATCAGACTTCAAGAAGGCAGAAATTTTCATGAAAAACAAGAATAATGTGGGAATTTCTCAGAAGCAGGTCAGACAATCAACTATGAGTCATTTTGATATTATTATAAAAAAGAAAGTAGGAAAAAGTAACTTCAAAGATGATACTAGATACATCAGTAACTTTTCCCTGTCATGACAGATAGGAAGAGTTTGTGGAGAGTTCTAGATAAATTAAAAATAAAAGCATGTTCTCTTTTGATTAGTATTAGCATGGCGTATCTTGATCAATCCTTTTACTTTTAACCTGAATTTTAACTGATTTGTTTATTTTTTGTAGGTAACTTATTCAGTCTGAGAATTTGTCTTTTAATGACTCCATTTATTTTTTAATGTTTATTTATTTATTTTGAGAGAGAGCCAGGGTGTGAGTAGGGTGATGTGAAGAGAAAGAGAGAGTATCCCAAGCAGGCTCTACACTGCCAGTGCAGAGCCCAACAGAGGCTCAGTCTCATGAACTGGGAGATCATGACCTGAGCTGACACCAAGAGTCCGATGCTTATCTGACTGTGCCACCCAGGCACCCCTTACTGGCTGCATTTAAATCACTCACATTTACAGTGTTTATTAAGCTAGGTCAATCTTGTAACTATTTTCTATTTGCTGCATTTCTTCTTAGTTTCATTTTTTAGTATCTATCTTTCTTATCTAGTTTTAATTAAGAGTTTAACATAATTCGATTTTATCTGTTCTGTTAGCATGCCATTTAGGCTTTTTAGGTTTTTCTATTTTCCCTTGAAATTAAATCCACTTTTAAATACATTTTATGACTTCACATGTAGTATTTTATAACAGACCATCCCAATTCCTCTCTTACCCGCTTATGACATTGCCCTTATTCATGGTACTTATCCATATAACTATTCAGTGCATTGCAGTTACTGCTTTAAATGGTTATATTTTAGATAAAGAAACATAAAAGATTATATTTTTAGACTTCATGTATTCTCTGTCACATCTCCTTTCATTATATGTTCCAAATTTCTGATCTGCACAATTTTTCTTCTCCCTGAATTACTTCTTTTTAATTTCACTGGATAACAGAATTCTATGTTTTTCCTATTTTGTTTTGTTTCATTTTGCTTTCAGTGTTTGAATGTATCTTTACTCACTTCTCGCTTGCATGATTTCTGAAGAGAAATCCGATATAATTCTAATCCTTATTCCTTATTAGTTAAGATATGTTGTTTTGCCTTGGCTACCTTCCAGATTTTCTCTTTGTCTCAGATTTCTTGCTTCCTGAATATGCTCAGTTCTCTCTGTGTGTGTGTGGTATTTATTTCTAGCTCTATTCACATGTTAGGGCTGAAAGTGGAAGCCCACATGTTTTGTTAAACTCAAATTCCAGAGGGAACAATAAAAATAGTAAATAAAAAACATTTACTATGTTCTATTATGTGGTAGGCACTGACAGATATCATATATACATATATGTTTATGTAAATAGATTCATTTAATACTTAACAACTCTATTAGTAGCTATTACCTCCATTTCCACAAATATACAAAATAAAGCCTAGAATGGTTTAACAACTTGCCTAAGTCCACAAAGCTACGTAACTGGCAGAGTCTGAATTCAAATGTAGGCAGTCAAAATTTAGAACTTATCCTAGGTGATCACTATATTTTATTGCCTGTGCAACCAAATACCCAAGTAGTTCCTAGCTCTGTATCAGAACAAGAAGCTGTGGCTGAATACAACCCATAGGTGAGAACCTCTGAGGAATTTGTTGCACTATTGGTGCAGCTGAGATTACATTCACATTCAACTAACAGAAAATGGGTTAGTGTGCAACCATCCTTTGGGGAAAATGCAGAATAAAGTCAAGAACAAAGACACTGGTAGCATTTAGCTGACATCCCATAACCCAATGGGCTAAGTTTAGGCTGCAGGGTCCTTTGGAGACACACAGTTCTCCTTGTCTCTGGAAATGTCACCAAAGACTATGATCTCAGATACTATTTTTCCACTGAGCATCATCCTGAGCAGAGAGCAACTCCTGTTAAGCCTTGGTCTTTTATGAAGACTCACACCAAATCCAGAATACAGAGACTAAGACACTTCTGTAGTTTGAACTGCCTCCTCACTTCTCTCAGCCTCATAGACTCAGTAAAAATAATAAATATCTTACTGTAAAAATTATTTTTCATTTAAATGTGAACTATTCAAGTTATACAAATCTCCTATTTAACTATAAGCCAAAATTAGGTGAGCACAACCTTCCCATCCAGAGTCACTAATGGTGAGAGATCATTAGTTTAATGAGAAAATATGATTGTGAATAAAAGGCAAATTTTGAATCAAAAACATCTTTCTAAAATACAATTTTTGCAACAAAAAGATAACATTTTGTAAAATGCCCTATGCATATTCTTCATTTTCTGTCTGGAATATGTTTGAGCTCATGAGTTTAAGCCTACTTAAATGATCAAACAAAATTAATAGGACAAAATACATATTCTGGCAAGAAGCCAGAGAATATTATCAAATATTGACATTTCAAGAAATTGGATACAAATTAAACCAGAGTAAGAAATTAAACAATCGACCAAGGAGAATAAGGAATCTGCTTGAAAATGAGTATTGGGACTAAGGGTAAAAATTCAAGGACCCCACCTAATCATTTTTTATAATATAGTTTAGATAAAAGTGCTGACTGAGTCAAAGTGGGTACTAAAATCTGAATTTTTGAAATCCAGTTTGTACTATGAACACGTGTCATAGAGGGATGAACTTATGCTAGAGGGACATCTGCCTGGAGCATCTTTTCCTAATTCTGATAAGGTTTATTTTACTGCTATTCCCCAAGATACTGACAGAGCCCATGATCTACAGATCAGGGTGTGGGGGGTTGTAGTAAGGTAAGGCAAGGGGTGTGATGCAAATATTGGATCTGTTGGAATCTGCTGCAACTAAATAATCAACAATCTTTTAACAGCAATAAATAACTAACAGATATAACAACCTGTTGCAGCTGAACAATTGTTCTACGTACACGAGTCTGGAACCTCACCCAAAGTAGTACATACATCTTTTATATACTATAAACATTCTTGTAAAATTTGGCCTTCCTATGGATGTCACCCATTAAGGGCAGTTTGAATATCCCATTATTTAGTTTAGGCTTCTATGATGATTTTGGAAGACAAAATACTTTGCAAGTATTCTCCATGCCCATATATACATCCTTGCTTAGTACAGACTGTGAAATCCATAAATGAGGGAAATCATTAGAAAACTGCCTTTTTTTCTTTTTTGCCTATGCAAGACTAACATCCTTTGACAAAATCCACAGTAAATCTAAATTCTATACAGTCACAGATCCTTTTTTAACAGAGGGAGTAGGCTGATTTTAGAGTTTAAAGGGAGGGCATAATATTTGAGAGTCTAAAAATGTCTTATCTTTTTAAAAAATACCCAAAGAAGTAAAATAAATATTTCTTAAAGTTTACATTTTCAGCGTGATTCAAAAGGTCATTTGCGTGTGCACGTATAGGAGGATTAGGAGGAGCTTAACAAAGGACCAAGGGGGAGAAGAAGGGCAGAAATGGTGGGGGAAAGGGAGAGAGGCAAACCATGAGAGACTCTTGAATGCTGACAAAAACTGAGGACTGGTGGATGTGGGGGGAGGAGGGGTGGGCATTGAGGAGGGCACTTGTGGGGATGAGCACTGGGTGTTATGTGGAAACTAATTTGACAATAAACTATTTGTAAAAAATAAAAAAATAAAAAATAAAAAATAAATAAAAAGAAAAAAAGAAAGAACACACACACACACAAAAAAAAGGTCATTTGCAATGACATGGATGAAACTAGAATGGATTATACTAAGTGAAATAAGTCAGTCAAATAAAGATAAATACCATATGATTTCACTCAAATGTGGAATTTAAGAAACAAAACAGATGATCAAAAGGAAAAAGAGGCAAACCAAGAAACAGTCTCTTACATACAAAGAGCTGATGGTTACCAAAAGGAAGGTGAGTGGGGGATGGGTTGAATGTGTGATGGGGACTGAGGAAGGCACATATGATGAGCCCTGGTTATTACATGGAATTGTTGAATCACTATACTGTACACCTGAAACTCCTATTACACTGTATATTAAGTAACTGGAATTTAAATAAAAACTTTAAAAAGTAAAGGAATACTGCACAAAAAAAGGAATTTGCATGTATTATTTTTTTAAATGAGAGAATAAAGCAGAAAACAATCATAGAAATGAAAAACATGATTATCAAGCAAACAAACTCAATGAAGTTATGCCAAAAGTACTTAAGAGAAGCAGTGAAGAATGGCATGATAAATTATTTCAGAATATAGAGAGGATAAAGAATGAGTATGAAAATTCCCTGTGTTTATCATTTTCTAAAGAGAAAAAGACATTCTCAAAAACGGATTATTTTCTTTCAAATAAACTTAAAATTTTAATTAAAGTATTAAAAAAAATAGAAGTGATAAGTAAAATAAGACTGATTTTGTATTAAAAATAAAAAGTAATTATTATCAACTAACTTTCCAGAAGTTTTCTCATAGCTCTATGAATATCACATGACATAGTGTGTCTAATGCACTTAAACACTTGGTACAAGGTAAAGCATTACTAAATAATAAATTATCTTGTTATAATTACTACCATAATTCTAAGAAGAAGGTCAACCACTACCTCAAGCTTCAAAGAGACAGTTTTCACAGCATTTGTAAGTATATGTATAAAAGTATACGTAAGTGTGACCAAAGACTCAGGTTCAGAATATATGAAGAACACTCACAAGTCAATAATGGAAAACAAATCACTCATTAAATATAAGCAAAAACAAATAAAGATGTATGAATGGCCAATAAACACAGTGGAGGGCACTGAATACCATTAACCATCAGATAAATACAAATTAGAAACACAAAGACATAAAACCTGCAAGAATGGCTAAAATAAAAGTCCGACGGCAACAATTTTTTAGTGAGGAAGGGAAAAGATCTCATATACTTTTGGTAGAAGGGTAAAAGACTAAAATGACTAGAGAAAAATTTTGCAATTTCTAACAAAATTAAACATTCATTTACTCTATGACCATACAATTCTATTTCTAGTTCCATTTTAAAGAAAATTAAATATATATGCCTGCAAGAAAGAGTTGTACGAACATGTTCATAGCAAACTTATTCACAATAGGAAAACCAAAACAACCCAAATATCCTACAATGCATAAGCACATTTTAGTATGTTTGTATAATACTATTCAACAATAAAAAGGAAGAAACAATATAGATGAGTTTGAAATACATACCAGGAAGAAAAACCTCTGGATACAATAGAGTACATGCTGTATGTTTCCATTTATATGAAGTTCTAAAACATGTATGTGGTTGTTGCTATATCAGAGGGGGAAGGAAGGAATTTCCTAGAATGATGAAAATGTTTTCATATTAAAACAGGTATGGTCTATCCTGATGTATACATTTGTAAAATTTATCAAATTATAAGCTTAAGGTTGTGCATTTCACTTTTTATAATTTTAACTTAACCAAAAAATCCTGAAAAAATTGAACTCATAGGTTTCCTTTATATTGTAGTATGTTTAAAAATTGTGAAACTATGTGTATTATCTGTTGAGCAACTAAGTAGATGTATTAAGGATTATGGGAGTCAGATTTCTTACAATTGGAAAAAAGGGTGTTACAAATGAAAAAAAACAAAACAAACAAAAAAAACCCATGCAGAATGGTAGAATATACTCTCAGGTGTTTGGAATCAGAGGTGATATATTAGTATAAAACCGTGGTTTCCAGTATATGTAATGACTGTGTGTATATTCTAGCTAGAGATAGGCTAGAGATAATAACGCAGAAGTGCCATGAATTTATCTACTAGTTGCTTCCTAAATGCCACATTTTGCTATAAAGAACTAGAACTCAGAGAAACAGATTATTCCATGACTGGAAGAGGCTAAGTTCAAGAAAAGCCTGAAATAATTTTTCATGTAAAAGTAGGAAAATGCTTCTAAAATGACTTAGAAATATAAAGAGGACATAAAGTTACCTTGAAAGTTTTCCACTGGCTAAATTTGGGGAAATTTGACCATTAAACAATTTCACTAATGAATGATAACCCATGGTAAGAAATAGGAATCCATGAATCCACCTTAATGTAAACAAAATGCATTAAATACAAAGTAAATGTAGGAGGAAAAAAATACTCTTACTATAATACTAACTAACAAATATTGCAGTAGAGAACCATCACAAAGTAAAATTAGGGTGTGGCAGTTTAATGAATGAAGGATACTGTAGTTACACAATTTCAAAATATCTGCCTATTATTAGAGAAAGAAACAAAATTACAGCAGAAACCTAACAATAGCTAATTTAAGAAAAGGATTAAAATTATCATCATCATTTATTGGGAAAAACTGACATTGCAGGTTTCCAGATGGAAACAACATCATTTCTGTAGTGTTCCTGCCAAAATGCATGGTCCCTGTTTCCTGGTACTTTATGGACTAGACTTGGTGACTTGCTTCTATGGACCAGAGTAAAACAGAGTTATGGTATATACCATAAGGACTAGGTCGCAAGGGTTAGTGTGGTGTTACTGTCTCTTTCTTGGAGTTGATTCCACAGCCCCTTCAGACTGCAGCCTCTACACACATGAGTACAACTCTAGAAATACCCTGAGGAGAGAATTTAATAAAGATATAAGGGACTAAATAGCCACGTTTTCAATGGAAATTTCATAATAAAAAATCTATGTAACAATAAGCTTAGAGTTAAAAAAGGAATACAAGGTAAAATAAAATATTCAATTAGGGAATCAAAAGAACATAAAATATAGAAATTTTAAAAAGAAAAATAATATAAAAATGGCAAGAAATACCTATAATATATTTATAAAACATAAAAAAGCCTGTTCTTTGAGAACTGTAAAATTATAAAATATATATTAAACACAATCAAAAACAAAAAATAGTAAAGAATAAAAGTAACCAATAACTAAGTTTAAACAATTATAAGCTACTAATAATCAATTAAAATCATTTGTTTTTAATACTCTTATTGCATTATAAGTTCTGAGAAGTCAGTCATTGTCTCGACTTTGCTCAGCACTATATCATCAGCGCCTAATACAAAACAGGTAGTCAAGAGATACCTATTGAATATGTACATATACCAATGCATAAGTGAGTATTCCCTCACATTAATTGATTATAGAGAAAAAGGAACATATTCATATTGATAAATACAAATGAAAGCAATGATTATGTATATCTCATACATCTAATTAGCAAAATCACAACATCTGTAAAGATTAGCTGTTTTCAAATTTGCAGAAAAACAGTCATCTAATATACAGTTGGTAAGAGTTTACATTGGTAGAGGCACTTGGTGGGAGATGTGAAAATGTTATTAAATGTTTGCCAATGTTTGTGTTTTTTTTGAGATTGGGGAGGTTCAGAAAGAGAAGGAGATAGAGAATCCCAAGGAGGCTCCATGCTGCCAGTGTGGAGCCCTGCATGGAGCTCAAAACCACAAACCACATGATCAAACCTAAGCTGACTGACTGAACCACCCAGGCACCCCTGTTCACCTTTTCCTTTATATCAGAATCACATATATATGTATCATCTCTAGACAATATTCAAATATGGGCACCATAAGCATATAAGAGAATACCCTTAGCACAGTCAATAATAACCAAAGGAAGAAGAAATAGTACTGAAGATAACTAATATCTAGTCACATGGACCTGGCCAAATAAATTACATAACATTCGTTTATGGCCACATATGCAGCAGTTCAAAAGATTGGAGAACTCAATGTGCTGAGGAAGATTTCCAATATATATTAACCAAAAAGGGAAAAGCTATGCAAAACAATATAAAGGTATTTATATAAACAATAAAATGAAGTATGTATTACTTTGGTAGCATATGTATACTTATAGACTCCTGAAATATTTTATCCATACACTGCCATCATATTACTTCCCTAACTATATTTAAAATAAGATGTATGTCTAATATACTTTAGGTGAAACCTCTAAATGAACAGGAGATTTGATTAGTGAAAGGCACTTTCAGATTTTGTTTTCTCTTTAATACTAAAAGTGGATGTAACCTATATTGCTTACTTCTTTTCATATTGAATTTTGACTTCTTAGATATCTTTTGTCTAAGAATATGCCTTAAAATTATTCTTTAGTTTACATACTTTAGATATGAATTCTATAAGTAAGTAGCATTTTAGGCTGTCACATGTGAAGAAGAAACATCTATATAGTGGGCAAATTGTTTGCTTCCCAAGCTGTAAAAACCACTTTGCAATAATTATCTTGTCTGATCATTCACATATTTATTTCCCTTAAAATGATTCTGATACATTTTCTTTAAGTAATTGGCAATGAGAGGTCTTCAGGGTACATTTATATGTATATAACAATTGAAATGATTTATTTTATATTTTAATCCATTTCCTTATAGAATATTTTTTCTTCTCTGTTATTGGTTTCATTCAATTGGAGATATTTATAAACTCTTAATTAGCTGCAGGATTATAATTCAGTTTGTACTATCCAGTGCACCCGTATATTTTAAAAGCTACATTTGTGAAATACCATACTTAACTGAGCACAAAGTGTCCTGCCGCTGAATATTGACTTAATCTTAGGGTATCAGGGATGTGAAGTAAAGCACTAGGCAAACTTAAATTGTCAGACTGTTGAATGCTTCAATTCACCTGCAGCTAATCCACCAAGTGGGACACCCTATTTGTTGAGAAATGCTGTGCCAAGGATATCACATTTAATGGCTTTGGCAAGAAGAATGATTTTCATCAGCTGTAACAAACAAGTTCCTCATCTCCAACCCCACCATCTGTCCTCCTGGTTCCCACCCAGAACTCTAGATATGGGCTCAATTGAACAGGTTTCAGACTGCCTAAGGTCACTGCACAATCAACCTTAACAGATGGCATCACAGCGAACATCTAAACTGTAGCAGTGGCCAAATGCAGAGGATAATCCTCATTGCTGAGGAAGAATGCCCTCTGTGCATGCCGCCCTGATGTTCCGATTCTACTAAACATTTCATATGAAAATAAGGCTCCATAATCTCTATATTAATAGTTTAAGTGGATCAGTCTTTGTGCTAATTTTCCAGTGCATTTTCTATCTTACACCTGGTTTCTATTGTTTGCATTGTTTGTGTATAATTAGTTGAAGATAATAGTCTGCAATAATATCTACTCCAAATGACCATCAGAATACTATATTTAAGAGGAGAATTGGGTAGGTATACCTATTTTAAGACATTAGTGTGTAATGTAAAAAAGGTCAGTGTTAAAACAGTCACATACAGCTTAAGATAACCATGAGTAATTAATGATAAACATAGCAACTTTTTAACTCCAAATTTCATACTACTTAATACCTAGACACACATACTTTTCACAGTTGACATATATTCTTACTTGATTTTTCAACATCACTTCAAATTCAAAAGCGAAATCATTATTCTTGCTCTCAAGGTGGTTATAATCCTTAACTTTCCTATTTCTGTTATGGATAGTTTTACATCATCATTTGCTTACCTATAATATTTGGAGACAAAGAATGCTGGAAATTAAAGCTTATCCAGTCTCTTTTTCATCCCAAATAAGCATCATTAGCCACTTATCCCATGATGTTCAAAGAATTCTGGAAGCCAAATATATATCCTCCCTCCAAGTGGAAAATGAAGACATCCTTTCTCAAAAAGCAAAAGACCAAGATAAAGACCTGTATATACTGAAATCTCAGAACTCGTAATCAGAAGAGCCAGAGAAAATTTTCTGTAGTAAAAACTACCTTCACAAGCCCTATTATGCACATTGAAGAATGGAAAATAGAGCTGAGGGAATATATGTAAACTTAGAATAAAATATAAATAAATGGAGGAGAGTAAGATGGCAGAATAGGACCCTAAGATTGTCTTGTCCCTTGAACACAACTAGGTAATTTTCAAATCATCCTAAATACTCCAGAAATGGACCTGAAACTGACAGAACAAACTGCATAACTAAAGGGAGGGAAGATATAACAGCAAAGATGGTAGGAAGTGTAGAGGTGTGGTTTAGGGGTAAAAAGGATCATGGTGCTGTGGAGGGAAGAGAGTGGTGATCATAGTAAAGGGTGAGAGAGAGGGGAACACACAGGGGAATCCCCAAGAAGAATATTTTCCCAAATCAATTGACTTGAATAATGAGAGGGTGGAATTTCATGAGTTCTTGAAAGGAACGGGGCTTAAAACCTGGAGTTTTAAAGGTCAGCAGGCTTGGCTGGTATACAGCTGGAAGGAGCACCTAGAAGGCAGACAACAACCTGAGGGCAGACAGTGTGGAACAGGAATCTAAAAAATGCTTAGGACATGATGGGGAGAGATTATTCCCTTTTCTCAGAAGGCATCCTGAGAGGCAGCATTCCCTGAGACAACTCTCTGGGAACCTAGGAGCTGGTCAGTGCCATTTTCCTCTCTTGTCCATCAGCGCAAACACAGAGCCACCTGAAGGAATCAGCTCAGCGCCAGTGCTGGCTGCCTGACTTGCTTACACCAAACCCCACCCTCCTGTACTCTGACAAGGCTACCCTTCTCACTCAAGCTTGCCTCAATCCCAGCATGGTGAGCCCCTCCCCCCAAGACCAGCACAATCCCCAGCCCACACAATGTTTTCCAACCAGAGAGGTTTGCAGGGCCTCAGTTCTGGTGGAGTTGGTGTCGGGTCTCATTTCACAACCAGAGCACAGCAGTTAAAATTCACTGCATTCAGGCCAGGGATCCAACACTGCCAAAAGCAGGCAAGGAGAGCCTCTGTAGACAACTGGCCTAAAGGACAGAGCAGCCAAAACACAATAGCAGAATGTGTACAGCACACCAGAAACACTCCCTGAAGCACCAGTCCCTGGGTACTACATGGTCTCTTATTCATAAGACCATTTCTTTATCAGTATCAAGGGACATAACTGGCTTTTCTAACACACACACACAAAATGGCAGACTTAGACAAAATGCAAAGAAGGAGGAATTTATCCCAAATGAAAGAACAAGATAAGGCTACAGCTAGAGGGCTAAACAAAACAGATGTAAGTAACATGCCTGATGCAGAGTTTAAACCAACAATATAAATATACTCACTGGGTATGAGAAAACAATAGAAGACATCAGGGAGACCCTTACCACAGAGATAAGAGTGAAAAAAGAATCACTTTTTCACTTTTTCAGAGATTTAGAATGCAATAACTGAGACTGTAAATAGGCTTGATGCAGTGAACAGCAAGCTAGAAGAAACAGAGGAATAAAACAAAGCACTGGTCCATATGACAGGATCGAAAGGAGGGAACATGAATGTCTTAAAAAAACAATGTTGTATGGAAAGGCTGAATCACTATATTTAAACCTGAAGCTAATACCACACTGTATGTTAACTAAATGGAATTTGAATAAAAATGTTTAAAAAATGCAATATGTCCCTTAAAATCTTTTAAATAATTTCCCATCAATGTAATGTACCATTTTGCATCTAATTGAATATGTTAGTATTTATAGTTATTGCTAAGGTTTTTTATGTTGTACTGAACGAATTTAAGAGAAAATAAAACAGTTATTTTCTACTTTATTGCCATAAAAAGGTGTTCTTTTATACCTTTATAATCTTTGTCATATCTAGTATATTTACTTATATTTACTCTTCTTGCTATTTTCATTAAATAAATTTGTTGATATTGGTTTCTTTAATAGGCTTGTAAATTTATTTACTGATTAAGTTTTTTTTCTGTTCAATAATTCCAAAATATGTATTTTCATTAAAATGAAAGTTATTTTTGCTTACAATGGAATACACAATAAATTAATAAAATTTAAACAATAATTGAGAGGGAAAAGTAGGAAGTGGATCAAACTCCCAAAAATAATCAGGAATGTATTAGTGTACAGTTTTCCAGTCTTTGTTTTAAGCATATGTTTATTTATTTCTGGATGTACATTTGTATATATGCAGAAAGAACAAGAGATAAGAAAAGCCATAGAGAAAAATATTATCTGTTTTACAAAATGAAGAATCTATTCTACAACCTTTTCTTTTGACTTAAGAGTATATTAAGGATATATTTAAAAACCCATATATATATATCTTACCTCATAAAAACAATCTCCTACATGTTTTGAGAATTCACCTCCATTTATTTTTTTTACCAGTTCAGCTTTTTGCACACTTTAGTTATATAAGTTTCTACTGTAATTAATCTAACATTTAAATTAACATGTTGATAGATACGTGTTTGCATACCCTGACAAATATATATTTAGGATAAACTCTTAAAAGAAAAATTCCATCCAGCTACTGAACAACCAAAGGATCAAAGAAGATATCAAAAGGAAAGTAAAAACAATACCCTGAGATTTAAAAAAAAAAAAAAAAAAAAGGAAACACAACACACCATACTTTAGGGAACCCAGCAAAAGCAGTTACAACAGGGAAGTTGAAAGGGATAAGTTCCTACTTTAAAGACAAAATCTCAAATAAAAAACTCAACTTTATACTCCAAAGAACTAAAACATAAAGAACAAACAAAGCCCAAAGTTAGTACAAGGGAGGAAATAACAAAGATAAGAGTTAATATAAACGAAATAAAGACTACAAAGGTAATAAAAAACCAATGAAAATAAGAAGTGGTTCTTTGAAGAGATAAACAAAATTGATTGACCCAAAGGGAGAAATTATAATAGATGCCATAGAAATACAAAGAATCATGACATTACTGTGAACATCACACATCAATAAATTTAAGTTTCTAGAAGAAATGGATCAATGCCTAGAAACATAAAACCTAAGAAGACTGAATCATGAAGAATTAAAAAAAAATCTGAACATAGCAATTGCTAGTAAGGAGACTGAATCAGTAATCTAAGCTCCCACAAATGTAAGTTCAAGAGCAGATGGCTTCATTGGTGAATTCTATAAACATTCAAAGAATATTAATTCAAAGAATTAACCCCATTCTTTCTCAACCTTTTTCAAATGAGTGAATGAATGAATGAATGAATGAATAAATAAATAAAAGGAGAATGAACAGTTTCAAACTCATGTTAGGACTCTAGCATTAACCTGGTATGAAAAAGGATGCCACAACAACTAAAAAATGATGAACCTGATACCCCTGATGAACAAAAATGCAAAAATTTTCAATAAATATTAGCAAACCAAATTTGACAATACACTATATATTATATATACATTACATATATATGTGTAAATATATGCAAATATATAACATTACATATATATGTGTAAATATATGCAAATATATATGTTTATATGTACATATAATATATGTAATATATTATATGTATATACTATAATCGACTGTGATTTATTCCAGGAATGGTTCAATATCTACAAATCAATGTGATGTAGCGCATTAAACAAATGAAGTATAAAATCACATAATCATCTCAATAGAAGCTGAAAAATCATTTTGCAGAATTAAATATCCATTTATAAAAACTCTCAACAGAGTGAGGATAGAGGAAACAAACCTCAACACAATAAAAACCATATATGATATGCCCATAATTCATATCATACTCAATGGTAAAAAGTTAAAAGCCTTTCCTCTAAGATCAAGAACAAGACAAAGCATCCGCCTTTGTATTTAACAAAGCAGAGGAATTCCCAGCCACAGCAATTAGGCCAGAATTAGAAAAATAAATAAATAAAGCATTCAAATTGGAATGGAAAAAGCAAAACTGTCATTATTGGCAGATGACTTGATACTACATATAGGAAACCTTAAAGGCTCCACTAAAAATGTCATAACTAATCAGTTAATTCATTAAAATTATGGGATACAAAAATCAATACTACAGAATCTGTGTTTCTATAACCTAACAATAAACTACTAGTAAAAGAAATTAAGAAAATAATCCTATATAAAATTACATGATAAAGAATAAAATACCTAGGAATAAATTTAACCAAGGAGATAAAAGGCCTATGCACTGAAAATTATAGGACATTACTTGCAGAAATTGAAGACACAAATAAATAGATATTGTATCATCTTGTATGTGTAGAATGCTGTTAAAGTGGCAGTCCTACTCAAAGCATACAAAGACTCAAAGCAATCCTTATATAAATTCAAATAGCATTTTTCATAGAAATAGAACAAACAATCCTAAAATGTGTATGGAAACACAAAAAATCCTGGATAGGCAAACTAATCATAAAAAGAATACAGCTGGAAGACTCATATTCCATGATTTTAAATATTACAAAAAATAGTAAGCAATACAGTGTGATAAGTCCATAAAAAATAGATACCGATCAATAGAACACAGTACGGAGCCCAGAAATAAATTCACACACATATAGCCAATTAATTTATAACAAAGGAGGCAAGAGCATAAAATGGGGTAAAGACAGTCTCTTCTATAAATGATGGGAAACTGGACAGCCACATGTCAAAGAAAGAAATTGTACTACTATCTGCAGCATCACTAAAATTAACTATAAAGGAATTAAAGCTGTGACTCTATGACCCAAAACAACACAACACTTAGAAGAAAATTAGTTTAGGTGGTAAGCTAGTTTACATCATTCTTGGTGATCATTTTATGGATCTGACACTGAAAACAAAGGCAACAAAATATAAACAAAATGAGATTACATCAAACTAAGAAATCTTCTCCAAGCAAAGGAAATCATCAACAAAATGAAAAGGCAAATGACTGAGTGGGAGAAAATATTTGTAAACAATTTATCTAAGGAGATTAATATCCAAAATATATAAATAGCTCATTCAATTCGGTAACAAGAAACAATCCAATTTTAAAAATGGGCACAGAATCTGAATAGACATTTTTCCAAAGAGACATATAATCACAGGTACATGAAAAGATGCTCAACATCACTAACCATGAGGGACATGCAAACCAAAAACTACAAGGACTTGTCCCCTCACATCTGGTAGAATGGCTATTATAAAAGCCAAGCAATCAAAAGTGTTTGTGAGGATGTGGAGAAAAGGCAATCCTGATACACTGCTGGTAGAGTGTAAATTGGTACAACTGCTAGGGAAAACAGTTTAGTGGGTCTCAAAAACTGAAAAAAGTGAACTACTTTATGATCCAGCAATGCACTTCTGGTTATTTACTTAAGGAAAATGGGAACGCTAACTCACAAAGATAAATCTACTCCTCCTTCCACTGTAGCATTATTTACAATAGCCAAGATATGAAAGCCACCTAGTTGTTCATTGGTAAATGAAGAAAATGTGAGATACATATATGGGTATTATTCGGCCATAAAAAAATGAAATATTGTCATTTACAAAAATGTGGATGGATCCTAAGGGTGTTAAGCAACATAAGAAGACAGAAAGATGACTAATATCGTATGATCTCACTTGTAAGTGGAATATAAAATTTAAAAACTTAAAACACCAGGCTTATATATAAAGAGAAGAGATTGGTGGTTGCCAGATGCACAGGATGTGTGGAAGTAGGTGGATGGGGTCAATGGGCACAAATAAGTCATAGGGCTATAAAGTACAGCATGGTAACTATAGTTAAGAATACTGTATTGCTTATTTCAAAGTTGGTAAGAGAGATCAAAAAGTTATTATCACAAAAAAAATTGTAATTATGTGTGGTAATGAATGTTAACCAGACTTATTGTGATCATTCAAATATCTAATGATTATGTTATACACCTGGAACTAATATAATATCATATGTCCTTTATGCCTCAATAAAAAATTATCTATAAATTATTTTTATGTAAGTAAAAAATTACTTTCTACCAATTTTAACATCCATCAAATAATATATGTGGACTTTTCAATAAAACGAGCAAAGAAATATCTAGATTTTTAACTTACTATTTAATAATGACATTTGCTATTACTGAAATTTGAACTTTTGTTTACACAAAACATTTAAGCTTTTGATTCTTTTGTAGTTTTATTCATTTAAAAGCAATATTTTCTTTTTTTAATTTTTCTTTATATCTAGGGGAGAAAGACAGCACAAGTAGGGAAGGGACAGAGAGAAAGGGAGACACAGAATTCAAAGCAGACTCCAGGCTCTGAGCTATAAGCACAGCGCTGGGTTCAGGACCCGAACCCACAAATCTCGAGATCAAGACCTGAGCTAAAGTAGAGTTCAACTCACTGAACCACTCAGGCGTCCCTATACTTTTTTTAACTAACATGAAAAAGTGCACCATCAGCACAGAGCCTAAAGCAGGGCTCAAACTTACATAACATGAGATCCTGACCTGACTTGAAATTGACAGTCAGATGCTTAACTGACTGAGCCACCTAGGTGCCCCAAATTTTCTACTAATTTTCAATAAAATTCTAATTGTATATTGTTTTTCTATAATAAGTCAATTAGCAAATACCATGGGCAAATGGGAGAATGATATCAATATAGAAAACTCATTGGTTCATGAATTACATGAATTTTTCAACCCATTAATGCTCTATGATATCAAAGAATAGTAGCTGAACATAATATAGCTAACTACGTCACAGAGAAATAGGCATCAACAGTACCTGTTGACCCTGTGTCCTTCATTTTTTCTAAGTTTGGATATTGTTCTGTTTTGCCAGTATTGTTCATTCCAGTTGTAATTTTTTTCTTCTCTTTACTAATTAACAGATTTAATCCTTACTTACAAATTCAGTTTTATCCATTAGAGACATTTTTATGAGATTTGGAGGACAGACATAAAATGGAGGCCTTATCCTCATTGTTCTTAAAGCCCAAAGTCAAGGTTGTAGACATGTGAGAGGTGGATAGCTGCCCTCAAAATCTCTGTCCAGCCTCAGCATCAAAATTCCTGAAAGATGGTTGTAGTGGTAGTATCATGGCTATGGAAACTTTTGGAGCTCTGGTTTGCAACTATGAGATTGTATTCTCCAGGGATATCTCATGATTTCCAATCCTTTCCAAAAATTTTGGAAGTACCAAATATCTTATTACAGTTGTATTGTCTCACATATCTAGAATGATGTCTGTTTCCTGCACTGTCCATGCATTATATAGTATTCAGTATAAATCACTTTACTCATCAAAGCATACAGGAAAACAACAGCAACAAAAATCTTGGGTAAATGAATAAAGTCCATATGATAGGAAAATAAATGATGTATCCATTAGCTCAAAATAGAAAATGTTGGTTGGCAAGGTAATCACTATGTTGGAATACATGACGCATTGCTTATAATGACAATAGTAATGATAGTCACTGAGTAAGAGAACATTAAACTGGAAGTGAGAAAGATTCCATAAGATATTTTTTAAAAATACCAAGTCACTGACTTAGGGGCAAAAAACCTGTGTGGCTAATGATATAGGTGTAAAATTTGGGTCCCTAAAGGGCTTCAAGAATAAAAATTCTCCACAGTCTGCTTCTAATAATTAGAATAGCCTGAAGGGAGGATACTGGACTAGGATCCCTGAAATTCTTTAAATTTCTTTTGTCCAAGCATAAGGAGAATAAAATTCATACTTGAAATAGAAAATGCATGAACTCCTTTCTGATATGCTTCTCATTTTTACCTGAAAAACATTAGTGGCATTAGCAAGATATTTGGTTTGTATTAGGGTATAGCTATTATAGTCCATAAATCTTCTAAAGGGAAATGCTTAGGGAACAAATTTAAATCCCAAAAGAAAAACATTAAATTCAGGCAGTTGGTATTTTGAAGATGCTTATTATCCTATTTCAGTAATGATTGTTGATTATGGTAATTGATCATTTCAATAATTTCTTATATAGATAATTGGTAAGAATAATTTAAGTACACTCCTATTTTAAATATTCTTAATTAGTAAAGCACATTTAAATAAATTACCATATTATTGAAGGTCACATGTAAGTATGGTTCACCAAAATTTTATGAAGTGATAGCAAACTATATATATAAAAATATGTCTATAAGATTATCTCAGCAAAATATAAATCAGATATTTAAGGGGTAAACAGTTTTTATAATAGAACACATTTCTCCAGCATATTTGGCCACCAAATTTTTTATATTCTACTTTAGGCCAAAGATTGGTCACTTTACACAAAAAAAGTAGGAATATTTTTTCCTATGTGTTTAGCAGTACAAACAGAAGTTGAGAGAAGTAAGTTGAAGAAAATACAATGTTGGACAAACAAATGAAAATAGCACCTCTTTCTCTGCTCAGATCCCCTAACTTAGCCATGCTGATGAATTGAGAAACACATTAATAACATGGCATACACATGAAGAAAGGAAGGAAAGAAGGCAGGAAGGAATGGTAAGGCTAAAAATGATGAAGGAAACAGAGTTTATTATATATAGACTATATGTAAGTCACTTTATAAGGTAAGTATAGAACGTAACTGATATGAACATAAAGTGCATATATGATCAACTAACAAGGAAGCCAGTAGCATTCAATAAGGAAAGAATAATTTCTTCAACAGAGTGCTAAAATCCTAGACAGGCACATACAGAAAAATGAAATTAAATCACTCATATCATTCATGAAATTAACATATATTTTGTATTTTATATACTATATACTGTGTTTTTACAATAAATTAAGCTATAGAAAAGGAAGTACTATAAAAATTATAAAGAAAATACATGTACAGTACTATATATGTATTTACTGAAAATAAATTGTGAGGTGCCTGGGTGGTTCAGTCAGTTAAGCGTCCGACTCTTGATTTTGACTCAAGTCATGAATTCATGATTTGTGAGTTTGAGCCCCACATCAGTCTCACTGCTGTCAGCATGGAACCTTCTCTGGATCTTCTGTCTCCCTCTCTCTTTCTGCTCCTTCCCCATTTTTTCTCTCTTTCTCTCCCAAAGAAAATATTTACAAATTTAAGTCAAAGAATCCCATTTAATATTTCTTGCAGGGCTAGTTTAGTAGTCATGAACTCTTTCAGTTTTTGTCTCTCCTTCTTTCTGAATGATAGCCTTGCTGGATTGAGTATTTTTGGCTGTTTATTTTTCATTCAGCACTTTGAATCTATCATGCCACTTCCTTCTGGTCTGTCAACCTTCTGTGGCTAGATCTGCTGTTAACTTCATTTGTCCTCACTTGTAAATTAGAGATTTCTTTTTCTCTGCTGCTTTTAGGAGTTTTTTCTTACCTATATGTCTTGCAAATTTTACAATATTTCTTGGTGTTGGCCTGCTTTTGTTGATTTTAATGGGAATTCTCTGTGACTCCTTGGTTTGGAAGTCTGATTTCTTCCCCATATTAGGTAAGTTTTCATCTGTAATTTCCCCAAATAAACTTTCTGCACCCTTTTCCCTCACTACTTCTTCTGGGACTCCTATGAATGGATCATTATGATTATATTATGGAGTCACTAAGTTCCCTAAATCTACATTCATGTTCCAATATTTTTATTTCCCTCTTCTTTTCAGCTTCATTATTTTCCATAACATTAGCTTCTAGATCACTTGTTTGTTCCTCTGCTTCCTCCATCCTTGTTATCATTACATCTAATCAGTTTTTCTTCATCTCAGTTATAGCTTTTTGAATTTTGGCCTGACTAGTTTTTAGGTCTTTTATCTCTATGATAAGGGACTCCCTGGGCTCTCCTAGGCTTTTCTCAAGCTCAGCTAGTATCCTTATGATTGTTTAAATTCTAGATCAGGCATATTACTTATATCTGTTTCAATTAGATCCTTGATATGATCTTTTCTTGTTCTTCTTTTGAATGAATTCCTCTATCTTGACATTTTGTCTAGGTCTTGGTCTTTTTTGTGTGTGTTAGAAAAGCCTGTTATGTTTCTTGCTCCTGAGAGTAATGGCTTTATTAATAAGAGTTCACATACTGTCCAAGGCCTGGAGCTTCAAAAAGTATTCCTGGTGTATGTTGTGTGTACTCTGCTGCTGTATTTTGGCTGCTGTTTCCCTCAGGTCAGTCCTCTGCAGAGTTTCTCCTTGCCTGGCGTGGGGAGTGTTTGGACATTGTCCAGAGTGAGGTGTGTTTTAACTAGCTGTGCTTTGTTCTGCTTGTTAAAAGAGGCCTGATGCTATTTCCACTGGAGTTGAAGCTTTGCAACATTTTATGGTCAATAGACTTGGGGGTGTTTGTGTCAGTCTTTCGGGAGAGGAGCCTGTGGTTCTCAGGCACAACTGCCCTAGTAAAGAGGCACCTGCAGAGCACAGTAGAGGGTGGGGGGGTTGGCGTAATTGGTTCTTGCCTCCATTGAGAACACTGTGCTGCTCACTTAAGTCCATCAGTGCTACTGAGTGGGGAAGAAAATGGCGACCTCCTTCTACCCCCAAGAGAAGAATTTGAGCCTGCCGCTATCAGTTGTATTTCTAAATGATAGCAATGAAATTTTTAAGATGACTTTAAATGTACAACTTATAACAGAAAACATCAATGCACTTCAGTGTCAAAAAATGTGAAATATTCTTAAGAAAAATTAAAGACAAACTAGAGAATCTAAATATTCAGTGTTGTTAAGATGTCACTTCTCTCCTTTCTGATCAACAAATTTAACACAATTTTGATCAGAATAACAGCAAATATTTTGTACATATTGACACTATTTGAAAAAAATTATGGAAATATAAAGAACTAGAATAGTCCAGACACTTTTGAACAAGAACAGAGTTGGCCGACTTGACTGCTCTGATTTTAATATAGTAACCAAGACTAAGATATTACATGAGTACAATGTTTAGATAAATGGAATAGAAGAAAGTCCAAAAGTAGGGTCATAAATTCATGATCAAGTAATGTTGTCAAACGTGTAAATTTATGAAGAAAAAAAGATGGCCTTTTCCAAACAATTGTGCTATAACAAATAATCAAATGGGAAAGTATATGTCTCAGTCTCACACTATATGTAAAAGTTACCTTCAATGGATCATAAACATAATTTTTTTAGAAAAAAAAATCTGGGATCTCAATAAAGTGGCAAACTACTCAGCCAGAAAAAGTAATGAAGTGATATGTGCAATAGTATGTGGTCATATGCTACGTGAAAACAGGTAGACAGAACAGATTGCATATTACAAAATTCCATTTATTTGACATTTTATAGAGGGCACAATTCTAAGGGAGAAAAAGAAATCAAAGTTTATTAAGGATTATGTTTGGGGGAGATTGTGGGCTCTAAAATGACATGAGTGTGCTTTTTGATTTTATGAAACTGTTCCATATTTTTACTGTGATGATGGTTTCAACAATTGTAAATATTGATCACAACTGACAGTGTATAACTTAAAAGGGTGCATTCTATTGTATGTGAACTATACTTCAATAAACCTGACTTTTAAAAAGCAATATTATATATATATATATATTTGCCATTAATAATAAAAATTAATGTCTAAGGAGAAGAGAATGTTTTCATTAGAGTTACAAACAGGCAGTATATGTATTAAAATGGATCTACAAAAATGATACTTAATTTCCCAAAAGGATTATTTATTTAAATAATTGTATCTGTATTTAAAATAAAACTTCAAATTTACGTATATATTTTTCAACCACCAATTTCACCAAAATTAGTAAAGTTTTGGTATGATTTTGGTATATAGTCTAGGTATAGGAACTAATAATACTATTTTCAAACTTCTAATTTATAATTTTTGAATGCCAATATAATATATTATTGTAAGTGATATTTCAAAACAGAGATTGTGTTTGCAACTGACTTATTCTGATATTAGAGAAAACATAAATGCTCTTAACTAATAATTTTTGAAATAAAGAGATTTATTATCATAAAAATGAGTATCTTTTTACAATATGAATTTTTTAAAGTGAAAAAATGAAGGACTTTATCTTGTTACATTTTAGAAGAAAGAATCTACCCTCTAGTTTTAGTTCAAATTATCCAATTTAATATGAACAAATTAACAAGAACATGGAACTAATATATTCTTAGAAAACAATCATTTATATTATTTTGTAGAGGTAGCAACTTAGTAATGGGGTTTACAAATTACAGTAGCATAACCTCAATATAAAAACTTACATTATTAAAACATACAGTATACAATGTATATGTTAAACTGCTAAACATCCTCATAGGTTATAAATTATTCCTAAATTCATATACTATGTTTCTAACTAAAATATTCAAGCTATATTAAAACAATAAATTATTAAACTCTATCCATAACTTACAAATATTGTGAAAGAATAAATGAACTTCTAAATATTATTAAAATACAATTTAGAGTTTAGAAAAACTATAATGACATTTAATGAAAAAATAAAGAAAGGAAATAGCTTGGTAGCCTCCAAGGAAATCAGTGGTACTGACAACTAAATAATTAGAATTGGGATTTTGTGAACATCTTTATTAACCTTATATTAATTTGCAAAGTGAGGATAAAAAATAGAGAAAGCCTGACTCCCAGAAGTTACATTGTACAATGAACAAAATAAATAGGAATCGTAATAAAAGTGATACTCATATAATGTATACAAAATTAAACTTTAGTTTCTTAGAAACAAACTTGTAAAATGTAATTTTTTATATAGAATGGAGAATTGGGAATTTCTCCTTTCTAAGTTGAACAGATTCTTAGCTATAATAATAGTAGTGATGGTGGAAGAAAAACAATATGTGCATGTATGCATATGTATAAATATATTTAAGTATATATGCCAAAATATATACACTATATCTCTAGAACCATGATAAATCTCTGACCTATTATTCATATTTCTCAGGGATGTGAAAGAGAAATGAAAGTTACATAGATGTTTTAAACAAAGCCATAAGGTCCTTATGTGGCAATAGGCTTATAAAAATAATGTAGATGGAATAAAAAGGCATAATAAAATTTCTAGAGAATTTTGAGTGACATTTTCATATATTTCCTGGAAATAAGTTATTTTTTCTTATTTATGGTTAGTATTTTTATTGTCTATAAACAGAGATATTAACACTAGAATATATCTCAACAGAATCACCTAAGTTACTAATTCTGTTGTCAGTACCAATGAATTTAAATATTTCCCTAAATGTGCAACCTCACAAAGAGTGGCTATTATTAACACTGCTTTCCTCATTTATGAAATAATTTTATCAAAACTAAGAAATTCTAAAAATAGAATCTTTGGGGTGCCTGGGTGGCTCAGTCGGTTAAGCATCTGACGTTGGCTCAGGACACGATCTCACAGGTTATGGGTTTGTGCCCCGCTAGGGCTCTGTGCTGACAGCCAGCTCAGAGCCTGGAGCCTGCTTCAGATTCTGTGTCTCCCTCTCTCTCTGACTCTTCCCTGCTCATGCTGTCTCTCTCTCTTTCTCTCTCTCTCTCAGAAATAAAAAAAAAAAAACATTAAAAAATTTTTAAGTAAAAATAGAATCACTGCAAGTAAGAAATTAAAATTTGGTTATCAACTAAAATATATCCAGTCAACTTTACCATCTACAAATCAGGATGTGAGGGCCATTAATACCACATTTATTAAAAATATTATAATTGTCCAACCTACTGTACCTTATCTTATAGGGAACTTGGCAACTTCATTTACAACAAGTTTATCTAAAAGAATGAGTATTTGTTTTTATTCATCTTATATTGTGGACAGGACAAATGATGGCAAAAGTCATGGTTGGTAGAATGAGTGTATTGTCATCACAATGTGTATTTTAAAACACTTTTTAAAAAGTTTTATGGACCACTTTAAAAAATGCTTCATTTGCATTATCCCTTTTAATCCTTAAAGCCTATGTAATGGGAAATATTATTAACCACTCTTCACAAGTAAAGAAGCTGGGGCTTAGACAGTTAAGAATGTTAAGTCACTTGCTGGAAGTTAATTAAGTTAGCACCAGGTCTAGAGTATCTTCACATCTCTTAGTACAAAACCTGTGTTCCTACCGCTATGCATGTTAGTGGTCAAAGAAACCTTAGGAATTGTATTGCCACCTTACAAATAAAGCAGCTGAAACCCAGATGTTTTATAACTTGTCTAAAGTCATGTAGGAGAGAACTAAAATTAGATTGTAAGTCAAGTGGTTTCTTAGAAAATGGATTTGAGCCCATTTTGTCATCAAAAGTTTTATCTAGAAAAGTAAATTCAAAAGAAAAAATATAGACTAATTAAAATCTACTCACTTCCCCCTTAAAGTGAGAAAAAGAAAATTATTACTCTCAAATTACACTTATTCACTCATTCTCCCAAATTAAATTTATGCTACTGCGAAAAATTAATTGTCATTTAAATTTAATCCAATTGAAACTATGAAAAGAAAGGACATTTCAAAGGTAAACATTAGCATTTCCACCATGATTGACTATAGAGTCCAAAATCTGTGAAATTTAGAAATATTTACTATTCTGCCCTTTTTACAAATAAAGACAAAATTAAAATCAGGTCACACTCTAAGAACTTTATATATACTTTAACTCTAATACTACTCTAAGGCATGGAATTTATTTTACAGATAAAAGATACTGAATTTCAGAGAAGGTTGTCACATACCAAAATCATTTAGCTAAAAACAGAAGAAACAACAATATACCCCCAATCTACCTCCCTTTAAAATTGTTTTCTATATGATCAACATCATTTCTTACCTCAGAAAGAGTAGTGCAAAGAAATAATGTGATTTTATAATAAAGATATAACATTTCACCTTTTAAAGGGTATTGGTTAAACCACCAAGAGAATGCATATTTAATTAACTATGAAAACATAGCTTAATTATGTTATCTCATTAATGAGTTCAAAAGGTCAGTAAGGTGCTTCTACATGCACCAGGAGACATTTCAAATCAGAATACTGGACAAAATTTAATAAATATGAAAACTTGATATGTTAAGTAATATACTTTAAAGTTCAAGAATTTTCTGCCATGTCAATAATACAGTAAATTAAAAATTTAGGTTTTTGATACATTAATCTCATGTAGTACAACTACATAATATAAAGTAGTTTAATTATAAATAGAACCATATCTTCTACCTGGGGATTGGAGAATCAGTCTTACTATAGCCCTGATTCTTACCACAGAAAAAAAAAATTCCTAAAATGATCACTTACTTTATTGATTAATGCTGTTATGATGACTTTGGCTGTTTACAAAATATATAACTTATCCTTGAAATCAACACTTTTAAAACATCCAAGTGAAAAAACACACTTTTTTTTTTAAATGTGAAAAAGGAATTTTCCAAAATTGTAGGAAGACAGATGATTGTTAAATTAAATGTACTGTACAAGTTTGGAAAGCAACTACTTTGAGACCATCAATATTCACATGTATAATTTCTCCTATTTTTGAACTGGTATATTTACTTTTTTTTTAATGTTTTATTTATTTCTGAGAGAGAGAGAGAGCAAGAGAGAGACAGTGTGAGCAGGGAAGAGTCAGAGAGAGAGGGAGATACAGAATCTGAAACAGGCTCCAGGCTCTGAGCTAGCTGTCAGAACAGAGCCTGACATGGGGCTCAAACCCATGAACCATGAGATCATGACCTGAGCCAAAGTTGGACACTTAACCAACTGAGCCACCCAGGCGCCCCCATTTACTTTAATATAGCCATAAATCAGACAAGATATTTACAATCAATTTTTGATTTGCTCAATGTTGACTCCCTGGAAAGATCTAGTAATGGTCTGGTTATTTCTGGTTTGTTCCCCCAGGTTCATTCTCTACCTTTCTCTGCCTCCTCCATGACCAGAAAGACTGTATCATCCATATTAAGCTTTTCATTAGTCTCTGGGAATGGAAGTCACCTGCTGAAAAGCAGACTAGAGGGAAGAAAGTGGTTGGCATATTTATCTGCACACCCTTGCTCTGCCCCATCAGATCTCTGGAAGTATCTAAGGTGAGAGTTGGGCAGATCTTCCAGAACCTCCATATCTCTAACTACCACACTGCTTTTTAGATAATTCCCTTCCCTTTGTTCCTTCAACCCTATGGTGGAAGCTGCTCCCCACGGTTGCTAACCGTTGGATGCATCCCCATCCCTTCCTGGTTCTCTTAATGTGATTTGCCCACTTATCGATACTCTTCAGTTTAATTTTGTGTGTGACACACAGATAGGTTTGTGTGTATGTGTGTGTGTGTGTGTATTTTTTTTTTTGTATTTTTTTTCCCTAGGTATATAGACCTGAAAAGAAAAACACACAAAATTCCTGTCCTCATGAAATTCACATCCCAATTGAGGACATTTTAAGGGCAGAGACTTTCTTTAGTATTTCTTGTGAGGCAAATTTGTGTGTAACATATTCTCTCAGTCTTTGTTTAATTGGGAATGTATTTTATCTTCATTTCTCAAGAATAGCTTTACTGGATACAGAGTTCTCTAATGGTATTTTTCAGTAATTTGAAAGTGTTGCTTGGCCTTTATTCTTTCTGAAAAATTGTTTTCCTTTTGCAGCTTTCAAGATTTTCTCTCTCTCTCCTCTAACAGTGAATATGGTGTCTTATATGTGGATCTCCTTATTTTTATTCCTGAGTTTGTTGCCGTTTTACATCCTTAGACTGTCTTTTAATCAAAATTGGGACATTTGCAACCATTTCATCTTTAAATAGCCTCCTTCTCCCTTCCCTCTTTTATTAGATTCCTTTTTTCTTTAAATTTTTTAATGTTTTATTTATTTCTGAGAGAGAGAGACAGCGTGAGCAGGGGAGGGTCAGAGAGAAAGGGAGACAGAATCTGAAGCAGTCTCCAGGTTCTGAGCTGGCAGTCAGCACAGAGCCCGATGCGGGGCTCAAACCCATGAACCATGAGATCATGACCTGAGCTGAAGTAGGACACTTTACCAACTAAGCCACCCAGGTGTCCCTCTATTGGATTCCTAATACATGTATGTTGACCATGTTTCATTGGTCTCTGAGGCTTTTTTCCTTTTTATTTTCACTATTTAGATTAATTATTACTGATTTGCCTTCAAGTTAATTTATTTCTTATTCTGTATCAAATGTTCTATTTAAACAGATCTGATTTTTTTAAAGTTTATTTATTTGTTGAGAGAGAGATATAAAGAGTGTGAGCAGGGGAGGAGCAGAAAGCAAGGGATACAGAGACAATCCCAAACAGGCTTCACATTGTCAGCACAGAACCCAATATAGGGCTCAAACCCACAATTCAGGAGATTATGACATGAGTTTAAATCAAGAGTCAGATGTTTAACTGAATGAGCTACCTAGGCACCCCAACAGATCTGAATTTTTATTTCATTTGTTTTATTTTCACATCCAAAATGGCCATTATTTTTACCCAAAGCTTTCAGTCACTTCATTGAAATTCTCTTTGTGTTCAGTCAGTGTCATTATGCTTTCCTATACACATCATTTCCTTTACATCAGTGAGCATATAATAGCTTCCCAGGAAGTCTTTACTAAGTTTACCATCTGGGCCAATTCAAAGAATATTTGTACTTACTGCCTGTTTTATTTCTGAGTATGGGTCATTCTTTCATATTTATTTTCATGCCTTGTAATTTTTTTTGTTTTAAAGTGGACATTTTTGTTAATATATTTTAACAGCTCTGGATTCTTACCCTTACCAACACCTCTAGGATGGTTTCAGGTGTTTATTTGATGCTTTAGAAATGTGTCAGGACTGAGTCTACAGAGTCCAACACCTTTGCAGTGATTAGCCACTGATGTCTCTAAGTCTGGATTCCTAGAATATGTCCCTCTGTATATAAAGCTTCAGAGTCAGCAAATGATTCACGAGATATTGTTTTTAAATATCAAGCCATAGAGTTTCCAATATTTGCTGATGGATCTCTAGACTGTGTGCAACTCCTTTTTTTTAAATGTTTTTTTAATGTTCTATTTATTTTTGAGAGCGAGAGACAGCATGAGCAGGGCAGGGTCAGAGAGAGAGGGAGACACAGAATCTGAGGACAGGCTCCAGGCTCTGGGCTGTCTGTTAGCACAGAGCCTAACGCGGGGCTTGAACTCATGAACCATGAGATCATGACCTGAGCCAAAGCCAGATGCTCAACTGACTGAGCCACCCAGGTGCCCCTGATTGAGTGCAACTCCTATTGTGTGTAGCTCCTTGGTCAGCTAAAGATATGTGGACAGCTTTGGTCCATTCCTTTCTTCCCTGTACATGCATAGAGGAGCAGTCACATATATATGGACAGTTTATCATGGTCTATACAGCTGCTATATTTCTAGGATTTCCTTATTAAATACTGGTCTAATGGCTTATTGTTTGTCTTAAATGATAATGCAACCTCAGGCCACCATAACCTCTGGCCTTTCTTACTTGCCTGCCACGGAGATGGCTATCTTTTCTGACAAACCCATCTGACATGCCTTTTTTAGGTTTTTTTGTTTTTGTTTTTGTTTTGTTTTTACCCTTGGTTATAAATTGAGATCCTTCTAGTAATAAACTTGCTTCACCCTTCACCATCTTACCAGCTGGTAAGCAAGCCACAGACACTCACTATTCTCACCAGGAGGTAGGTTTTTCATAAAAAATTAATTCTACACTATTTTAAATAATTACTATGAATACTTTTTAAAAATGTTTTTTTTGAGAGAGAGACAGAGACAGAGATAGCAGGGAGGGGCAGAGAGGGGGGGAACAGAGGATTGAAAGCAGGCTTTGTGCTGTCAATGCAGAGCCCAATGCTGCACATGAACTCCTGAACCTCAAGATCTTGACCTGAGTTGAAGTTGGACACTTAACTGACTGAGCCACCCAGGTGTCCCATATGAATACTTTTATCTTAAGGGAGAAAGAGCATAAAAAAGAAATAAAGAACTGATTATAGTAATCCAAACAACAAAAGTTTCTGATTTACACAAAGGTAACAGTAGTGAACATTGTGGGCAGTGGTCACTTTCTGTTGTTGGTACAGAGCTTGCTGATGGATGGATATGCAGAAAAAGTGAAAGACTGAAAGGGTAACTCTAAGACTTATGCCCACACATCAAGAAGAATGGAGTTTTTATTTACTATAATGGAAGAGTCTGCAAAAGCGATAAACGTGGAGAGTGTTTCTATTAGCATGTTATTTTGGGGTGTATAACATTTTAATACTTATTCTACTTCCAGAGATATAAAGTCAACAGTTAAATATTCAAGTCTGGAGTTTAGGGGAGAGATCAAGGATGTAGATAAAAATATAGCAATCCTCAGAATATGGGTGATATTTAAAACTGCTGAAAAAATGAATTATAAACAAAGTAGGAGTACGTCAGAAGAGATTAAAAAACTGATGTATAGGTCATACCAATGTTAAAAAATTGTGAAGATTAAGAAGAAAAATCAGTGGAGGCTGATAGGGAGCATCCAAAGGGGGTGTACTGAATCTTGGCAAATCTACTGGAACCTGAGTAGATCAAGGAGTGAAGGAACAACTTTGTCAAATGTTCTTTTAGATCAAGAAGGTAAGAACTAAAACCTACTCTACTAAAAATAAAATTATTTTAAAAGATCACTTAAGAGGACATTGAAATCAACAAAATTTGTGTCAGGAGTTATTGCAGACTATTTCACTACCAATAGGCCATTATTAGCTTTTAATAAAAATTATACAGTGGAAAATAGCAAGCATTATCAAGGATGTGGACTAATTAGAATGCTTTGTACTTTGCTTGTGGGAATGTGAAGTAGTACTGTCATTGTAGAAATGGTACAGAAATTCCTCAAAAAATTAAAGATTGAATTACTACATGATCCAGCAATTTCACTTCTTAGGTATACTCCCCACAAATGAAAACGCGATTTGAGCAACATGTGTAACCCATGTTCATGGTAGCATTACTCACAATAGCCATAAGGTGGAATCATCTCAACTGTACAATGATGGATGGATAAACAAAAAATGGTGCATATGTACAATGGGACGTTATTCAGCCTTAAAAAGAAAGACATTTTGACACATGCTACGACATAGATGACCTTGTAAACATTCTGGCAGGTGAAGTAATCCTAATACAAAAGTACAAATATTGTAAGATTCCACTCATAAGAGGTACCTAGAGAAGAACAGTTTGTAGAGACAGAAAGTAGAGTGGCAACTGCCAGGAGCCAAGAGGAGAAGAGTCTGGGGAGTCCTTGTTTAATGTGTACAGAATTTCAGTTTGGGAGATAAAATAGTTCTAAAGCCAGAGTGGATGGTGGTGATGGTTGTACAACCATATGGCTATATTTAATACCCCAGAAATGTACACTTTAGAAGAGTTATTTAGTTTGTGTTTTATTTATTTCTAGGAAAGAGAGAGAGACAGCGTGAGCAGCGGAGTGTAAAGAGAGAGGGAATCACAGACTCAGAAACAGGCTCCAGGCTCTGAGCTGGCAGTCAGCACGGAGCCCGAAGCGGGACTTGAACCCATGAACCGCGAGACTATGACCTAAGCTAAAGTCGGACGCTTAACGGACTAAGCCACCCAGGCGCCCCAACTTTAGAAGAGTTAAAATAGTACATTTTACATTATATATATTTTACCACAATAAATCACACACACACACACACACACACACACACACACACACACACACACACACGACAACAAAATAGAAAGTATTGGAGGGACCATGACCTGGACCTAAAACTTACAAGGAATGAGAAATATCGGTCTTTTCCATGATGGGGGGCACTTAAAAAATAGGGTTCTATGCTAAAATAATTTGATTAAGTTCTAAAACCTGGAAATTATAGAAATACAATGAGCATTACATGAGCATAACATGATAATCCTATGAATGTGAGGAATTACCTTACAGATCTAAATATTCAGAAACTGGAAAAAAATGTGATTTTATGAGAGTGGTAAGAAGAAGGAATGGCATATTTTGTAAAAAACTTGAAAGTAGGGAAATTTTGAAGTTACTCTTTTAGAAGAGGAAGAAGCTGATAGATGTTTCTTTCGCAGCTGAGATCCTCTTGCTTAAGCTTCATTGACTTCTTTTGGCAGCAATCTACCATGCGTTGTCATTTTTAGTAAGCAGTACCTAACACTATGGGTGTAGGCAATGCATGACATATACATGAATGAAATAAAATATATCAATGAAATGATGGTGTGTCCTTAAATTTTAGTTCATCCTACATGTGTGCTGTCTCACACACTGCATTTCTGCATTTCATTTCCTGTATATTACTCTGCAAACTCACTTAACATAGCCTCTCTTTCCATGGCTCACTGAATAGAGCATATGTATTCTTAAAAGTTGCATCTAGGGGCACCTCGGTGGCTCAGTCGGTTGAACGTCTGACTTTGACTCAGGTCATAATCTCTCAATTCATGAGTTTGAACACTGTGTCAGGCTCTGTGCTGACAGATTCTGTGTCTCCCTCTCTCTCTCTGCCCCTCCCCTATTTATGCTCAATCTCTCTCAAAAATAAACATAATTTAAAAAATAGTGTATCTAGATACATTATTGTGCTTTAAGTCATCAATAACACACACATATGTACACGCACACATGCAGACACACATATGCACATAAGCAAATTGCCTTAAGTGCACTGCTCATGAAAGGCACTCACCAAATATTTGTGGGATGTATGCTAAATGAATACTAAGGTAAAAGAGGAAACAAAGAATAGAGGTCTTACAACTTTGGTTGCACTTCTCTTTCCATTATATCCCATGATTTTCCTTAGGGGAATTATATAATTAACTACTAGGCTAAATATATGCTGCCTAAACAGGTCCAAACATATTATGTGACTAATTCCCAGTTGAAAAAAGTTAGTTTCAGTTATACTCTGCTACTTATACTAGTATTTAAAATTAGTCTACCAAAGTTTCCATAAACTAAAAGTAGATAATGGATTTCAAGTTGCTCATTTTAAAAATGAACTAGAGAATTCATGCAACTAAAATTATATCAATTTAATTTAAAAAATAAAGCTCAAAATTGTTTTCTAAATTCTGTTCTAAATTATATTTTCAGGGATGCCTGGGTGGCTCAGTTGGTTAAGGGTCCATCTCCTGATTTTGGCTCAGGTTATGATCTCGAGATTCATGAATTTGAGCCCTGCATTGGGTTCCACGCTGTTAGGATGGAGCCTGCTTGGGATCCTGTCTCTCTCTGCCCCTTCCTTGCCTATTCTTTCTCTCTCTGCCTGTCTGTCTCTTTCTCTCTCAAAAATAAATAATCTTTAAAACTCTAAATTATATTTTCCTTTAAAAAATATTTTTATGTTAATTTCTTTTTTAGAGAGAGCAAGAGAGAGCAAGGGGCAGAGACGGGCGGGGGTTGGGGGCAGGAAGCCAAAGCAGGCTGAGCTGTAAGCCCAGAGCCCAACGCAGGGCTCCAACTTACCAATGGTGAGATCATACCCGGCTGAATGTTCAACCGACATTCACCTGGGTTGAACAAATTCAACCCAGGTGCCCCTATAAATTACATTTTCAACTGCAACTCTGTTTTCAATTCCCAATGAAATGAATTCATAGTTCATAGTACTTTTGACTATAGGGAGCAAGTAATAATGCTAAACACCTTTATCCTAAGAACTATCCTTCATTTTCATCCTTTGAGGCCAATAAACAAAAAGAACAGTTTTGTAAAAGAAGCCTTACTGAATACTAATCTAATGAGCTAAAGTAAAATCTTCTTAGCTCTGTGACTGAATATATCTTCTCTTTGCCAATCATTGTTTTTGTTAACTAGATAATTAGCATCTTTATCATATTAAAAGAGACTTAATTACATTAGTCCATATTTTAAAGTATAGGGAAGAATATGAACACGGTTCATTTCAGAATTATAGAGTAGGTTTGTACACTTGAGAATATTTTTACTTCCAAATTGAATTAAGATAGGAAACTCAAAGAAACCTGTAAACAAGATAAAGTGAAAGCTGACATTTTAACACTATATATATATATATATATAGATACTATGCATATAAATTTTGCCTTTCAAAATAATCTGAATTTTTTACGTCTGCTGTATAAAAAAATGTATTCTCTTTTATTACATATATATTTATATATAAAACCCATCAGAGCCAATCTTTGTGAAGGGAGGGGGGGAGGCATCTAGAAGATGCACCGAGAAAATGGGACTCGGTGCCTCCAGCCTAAAGAAATTCGAACTATGTCGGTGGCCCCTTTTGTGGAGCAGGAGTAGTGGCTTGCTACTGCCTTCTTGGAGGGGCATTTAAAAGCAGAGACAATTGATGTAGGTAAAATTTTTATATTTTAAATTTATATTGGCAGAAATCTTCAATATATTTGGATATACTTTATTTTTGACAGTGAAGCTTTGATTATGCCATATGTCAACAGCCTTGTGTCATTGTGTCCGTTTCCAAGTTCCCAATCAAACACTAGCAGTATGTTCTTCACATAAGAAACGTGACTTACTTAACGTCTTTACTCATTGTTCTCCTCTGACATGCTAGGTACACATCAACTTGAGTATTTTATATATTTGTTCAACTATTGTTTCCCTGGCAGCACCATAAACTTCTTCAGAACTGAAATTGTGTCACACACTTCACTTATATATTCATAATACTTCACAAGTAATCAAAGTTACTTCCTAACTCAAATTGTATTTACCAACAAAAAAGAAGCAAATGATGTAAAATTTTTTAAACAAAAGCTTTTCAGGGTTGTTGGAATATATTGTATCATATGCTTGCTCTTCTCTTTCTGGAATAATCTAAACAAATTAAATCAGGTAGCTCAAAGGTTCCTCTGCTCTAATGTTTGACTTCCATTCTGGCACAGTGACACTGGACTCTCCACTGATTTCTAAATTGCTTTATTGTGTAATTTGGGAGGACTAGAGGAATAGAATCTACAATCAGAGGCAGCTGGTCGAAACAGGTGTTGCAGAAAATTATAATCCTACTTTGATTAATCCTGTTTTTTACAGCCGCCCTCCAGTTATGCATGACAGGTATCCAAATAATCAAACATACAGTCTTCTTTGCAACAATCTGAGTTATTGTCAGGAGAAACATCAGGAATTACCGAAGCAATGATGCCAAAGTAATGTGTGTTTCATGAAATAGGCTTTAGTTATTTCATCATTTCTTGAATTTTTCTGGGGAAATATGCATGTGTGTGTGCTGGTGTGCACACACGTGCACACCGGCACACACACACACATCACTGTAAAGCTGTGTATTTTTATATTCATGATGGTGGCTTTCAACAATTTAAAAGTTGCTTTTTCAAAACAATTTTAAAATGCAGCTTAGTGTTAACAGGTCCATGGTAATTATTATATGCAGCATCTGGAATTGTAACTGCATCTGTAATAAGGCATATACAGTATCAAAGATCTCTATATGGTTAGCAAAACACTATTATTTTCATGTGTTTGTCAGTAGGCTATTAAAACATCCCTTCTGATCTGCTTTATTTCCTGACATAGAGCAACACATAGAAATCACCATCCTGACATACGTGGCTCAATGGTGTCATCTAGGTTTCAGTCTTTTTGAGAATGGATGCATTACTATATATGGTTTAAGGATTAGCTAATAAGTGAGTTCATGTGATTTGAAACTAGTTCCATCAGAACAGCCAAGGAATGAAAAAATGTTCCTGTCTCATGTTATAAATCAATTTTAGTTCAGTAAATGATTCATTAAAATAAAAACTGAACAGTTAAAATATGCACAAACTGTGTATTTATTAGATTTAGCTAGTGAAGTGTCTTAGTCATTTCTAAATCTTCGACCCAGCTTTCTTTGGTAAAAATGAATAATAATCTTGACCAAATAGGATTCTTTTTTTTTTTTTTTTATTTCTAGGAGAGAGAGAGAGACAGCGTGAACAGGGGAGGGTCAGAGAGAGGGAGTCATAGACTGAAACAGGCTCCAGGCTCTGAGCTGGCAGTCAGCACAGAGCCCGACGCGGGGCTCGAACCCACGAACCGCGAGATCATGACC
>JAESUZ010000373.1:0-291264 GCA_017311185.1 Proteles cristata cristata | reverse complement strand
CACATTAAGAGCAACTGATGAGAAAAAGGTGTGTTTCTGGATATTACTCTGCAGAGGATGCTTTACCTCTGAGCTAGGAAGATGAGGGCATAATGATTCCGCAGTGATGCCTTATTAAGTGGACACCAAGACATGACCTGCATAATGTGATGAAGATGAGGAAAAGAAGAAAAAGATGACAAGAAAGGAGATTCTGCTTTGCTTCTACAGCAGAAGAGCTAAGGGCTTCATCATATGTAACATTTTTTAAGCCTGTAACAAAAAATGTGGGGATTTAAAATCAACAAATAAATCAGAGTAATAAAATTGATATCGTCCACCACATTAAAAACAAAACAAAACAAGCAGTAGGCACTTTTGTATTTTAAAAGGCACTTAAGTACAGTGTATATCAAACTATGGGTCATGGTCAAGGCTGTAATCCCAGGAAAAGGCATAGCTTTAAATCATTTAATTAGATAAGGAAAATGAATGTAAATATATATTCAATTCAAGGTGGTGAAATATAACTTAAAATAAGGAAGGAAATTAGAGGAGAATAAGCAGAAATTATGACCTTTAGGACAGGAAAAGAAATCTGCAAGCTGACAAATAATTCTCAGAGCTGGTTTCTTTGAAAACATTAACAAGATGAACATGTTAATATAAGTGAAGGAGGGAGAAGAATGCATGCAAATTAAGGATGAGAGAAGACATTTACATACATAGAGAGAAGAGATTAAGAAATGGGAAAAATTGGGGCCCCTGGGTGGCTTAGTCGGTTAAGCGTCTGACTTTTGCTTAGGTCATGATCTCGCTTGTTCGTGGGTTCGAGCCCCGCGTCGGGCTCTGTGCTGACTGCCAGCTCAGAGCTTGGAGCCTGTTTCAGTCTGTGACTCCCTGTCTCTCTGACCCTCCCCTGCTCACGCTGTCTCTCTCTCTCTCCTAGAAATAAATAAAAAATATTTAAAAAAGAAAAAAAAGAAATGGGAAAAATGTGTATTCTGCTCTGTGTTAATAATCTGGATTAAATGAGCAATTTACAAGGAATATAAACTTTACCACAGAAAAGCAAGATAATGAAGAGAAAAGTTAGCAAAGTTTCCAAAGAACAGTTTTCCACAAAATATCTAGTCTTCGGCAGTTTCATGGATAAATTCTTTGCAAGACGTTATGAAATTTATGCAATTTAAATTGCTTCTGGGCAGAGAAAAGGAAGGAAAGCTAACCTAATCTGTTTCAAAAGTTAGGTTAACCTTAATTGTGAAACTGGACAAAGAGGATCTTTCAGAAGAAAACTATATATCACCTTTTCTTTTTCTCTTCCTCTCATATCAGTACATAAAATATGCCACATGACCAAGTAGGTTTTCCTCTAGATTTATACAAAATATATATTTTTAATATGTTAATAACCAAAAGAGACAGAAAATCATTTCAATTAGTTCCAAAAAAGATATTTTTATAGAATTAATTTACATTCCTAACTTATAATAAACACAAACATTTATTTGTAACATAGTAATATGTAGCCTTCATCACAGAATTAATGGAATTATTAACACCATCATACTTAGTTTTGGAACACTAGAGTGCTGCTGATAAAGCTGGAGATAAGACAAAGATATGGCCCATGAAGTAGCCTCACAACTGGTCTTTCAGCTTCTAATCTCATTGAACTTCTTCCTGCTCTCTACCATTGGGTCAAAATGTACCTTTAATATATACATCTAATCATGGTACTGTTCTTTATAACTTTATTGAGTTCCTTCTATTCTTGGGATGGGAACCACCATCATTAAGATGGCTTCTCCATCCTGCTGGGCGTGGCTCCTCCCTAGCTTTTCTTCCTCACCTCAGTGGGTTGACATCTGTAAGTTACTTTGGGTCATGCAGGGTACAGACATAGCAATGGTGATGAGGAGGAGAAGAAGGAAGAGAAGGAGAAGGAGAAGGTGGAAGAAGGGGAGGAGGAAGGGGGAAAGCATTCTCCCCGGGCTCTACATTCTAGACCTCTGACCTTCAGTCAGCCCCTCAACTGTGGTATGTCCTCTCCTTCTCAGGGCTCTTTCATGTTTCTTCTCTACCTAGACCACAACTCCATTTTTCAGAACTCAGCCTCTTCTGGCTCCTTGAGATTGATCTTCATTTCACTTATTGGAGCTTTCATTATGTGTTTATGCGACTGTTTTTTCAAATTTCTGGAACAGAGTCTCTGATTCATGCAACCCGCATCAGGTCCCTCCATAGTCTAACCAACTGTGTTCAGAGGGGTAGACTCCTGTGGCTGCTGACAGCCCCATTATCTTCCATTTCGAAATATTTTTTTTATTTATTTCTAGGAGAGAGAGAGTGAGAGACAGCGTGAGCAGGGGAGGGTCAGAGAGAGAGGGGGATAGACTCTGAAACAGGCTCCAGGCTCTGAGCTGGCAGTCAGCACAGAGCCCGACGCAGGACTCGAACCCACGAACCGCGAGATCATGACCTAAGCGAAAGTCGGACGCTTAACCGACTAAGCCACCCAGACGCCCCCATTATCTTCCATTTTGGATGATGAAGAGGAAGATAGAGTTGCTAGTAAAATGAAGGGGTCAGACAGGCCACCCACCATGAACACTTCTGTGTGAAATAGTTCTGGAAGTGCTAACAAAGAAATATGAAAGATAAGACAAAAGATACACACACATGCACTCATATGCATGCACATTCCTCACTAGGGTATGCTAAAATGATTCAAGAGAAAAAAATCCTTTAACTTTAATAGAGCAATTTGTGAAGGTGTCACTTGTAAAATTAATGTATAGAATTATGATTCAAGATGATGGAATGAACACATGCTTCAGTCCCTTCCCTCTTGTCTCAATCTCTAGGCATTAGAGCCAAAGGATGCTCAATTCCTAATAGTTTGGAAAGCGAAACAAAATGGATGACCTTTTTGGCATAAGTCGTGTTGAATCCCTGAAAGATGAAAAAAAAAAAAAAAGCAAGTGAGTTCAATTTGGATAGGAGAGGCACATTTTTAAAAATGTTTATTTATTTTTGAGAAAGAGAGAGAGAGCATGAGTGGGGGTGAGGCAGAGCAAGAGGGAGACACAGAATCCATAGCAGGCTCCAGGCTCTGAAAGTCAGCACAGAGCCCCACGTGGGGTTCAAAGTCATGAAATTCAAGATCATGACCTGAGCCGCAGTGGGGCACATAACTGAGCCACCCAAGCACCCCTGCAGAGTCACATTTCAAAACGTGGTAGAGCAGGTAGATGCAGAAGGGGCGATCCGGAGGTGTAGACATCAAGAGTAAGAGGGATTTGGGGATAGAATTGAATAGCTAAGTTGATGTCCCTTCAACACCCTGCACCATCACCTCCACTAACACATGGAACTTTGGGTCAAGCAGTGGTTACAGGAAGGTCTGTCTCAGGAGGGCCTAGGAGAGAGGGTGCCCAGTGCCTAGATGGTGATAACACCCAGAACCAACAGAGAGCATCTGCATGTAGAAGAAGTCCCTGGCACCTCCCACAGGGAGGCGGGTCCCATCATTTCCCCTCATTACGAAGGCTGGGCTTCGGCATTCTTTTAGAGACTTGGGAGCCATCACACACTTACAGAAAGCTAATACTGGGAGAGAGAGCCAGTTACCTGATGCAGAGAAAGCAGGGTTAACACCAGAGGAAGAGACAATGGTCCCCAGAGAAGTGCAAGAGGGCATTCTGCTCATGAAGATCTTGGAATTGAGCTTGATTCTCAAAATTAAAAAGCAAAACAACAAAGTGCCAGGTGTTGTATCAAAGTGTTGAATCATTAAGTTCTACACCTGAAACTAATATTACACCGTATGTTAACTAACTGGGATTTAAGTAAAAACTTAACAATTTATGCCTCAATGCAACATAACATAAACCCTCAACCTAATAGATAGGCGGGAATGCAAAATTAGTGAAAATGGAGACTAGAATAAAACAAGTCTCCCAAAACACAAAGTCAAAAGGAGCAAATGTCCAGTAGAAAAGTAGAAAGTGGAGGCTAGGTCGAGAAGGTCCAGGGTCGACCAAATAGGAGTTTCAGAAAAAGTAAACAGTGAAAATCCAGGGGGAAAGGAATCCTCAAGCCACAATAGCAACATTTTCCCAAATTAAAGGAGGGGATGTCTTCAAATTTAAAGAGCAGGATAATGTGGAAAAACACTATGACCTGTACAAGTGGAATTTCAAAATGCTAGGGACAGAGATAAAAATATCTAAACCTGAGAAAGGCAGATGGGGCGCTGTTATAATGAAATCAGAATCAGATGATGAGTGGGGTTGGCTGTCCTGGACGCAGAAAGACAGTTGGGTCATACGTTCAATCATGTGGGATAAATAACTTCGTAATATAAGTCTGTATCCAGAAACACTATACTCTAAGTGTGTAGACAATATGGAATTTTTCTGACATGCCAGAAGTTATAAAGTTTATGGCCACAGATTGTTTTGAAAGAATTAGGAAATAACGAAGTCCAACAATGAAAGAAACAGAAAATCAAGGGAAGAAAACATGCGTGCAAGAAGTCATCAAAGACGTAAATAACAAGGGTATGTACAGTATGATATCAGTTGTATCAAGTTTAAATATACACTATATAACACTACATATCATTTATGGATACATGTAGATGCAGTAAAATACAAAATCATAGAGGGAATGATACATATCGAACTTTATTATAGAGGTCAGCTCTGCGGAATGAGAGTAACAGAATTGGGAAGTTCAAGTCTTTAGGTAATTTTTTTTTTTTAAGATAATCTTGAGCAAGTATAGCTAAGTGTTAACATCTGTTGGATTTGGGTATTGAAAACATGGGGCTTGTTGCATTCTTATTTATCATTTTCTTTACCTTTGAAAACTTTCAGAATTATTTTAAAGAGTGAATTAGAAGCGAGGAAGTGGAGAAAGGTTGTGTAGATCACCTCTTACCGTATTTGTAGTGAAGGAGCAGAGGGATGGGGGTGGGGCAGAACTTGGAGTGGGTTGTGGCATCAAGGGAGAGCGTTGTCGCCTGTGGAAGGAATTCAGCTGGTGGAGGAGAAATACTGCGCTGAGGAGAACAGGAAGGGCTAATGAGAGCGGGGTGGGGAGTCAGGACAGGAAGGATGTTGAACACCTGAGGAAATATTTGCCTTTCAAAGCAGACGGAAGTTATTTCTGCCAGTTGAACACGAGGAGGGAAGATGGAGGTGAAATTATGGACACAGGTGGGTTTATAGAACCTGATGGTGAGACTATAAAGCGAATTATCCCAAGATGTGTTCTATTTTATTAGTGGTATCCCCATTGAAACCCGTGGAATGGAGATGGCTGTTTCTGCTGCTAAATCAGGTTTATTGAGGGATTATTTATAAATGGTAAGAGTCACCCCATTCAGTATAGACTTCCATGCATTTTGAAAAACACCCATGCATTTTGACAAACACATATACAATGGTCACTGCTCCATTTGCTGTATAAAACGGTTATCATCCCCTCAAATTCTGTTGCATCCTTTATAGCCAATCCTTCTCCCCACCCCAGACCCTGCCAGCCACTGTTCCAATCTCCATACTTATGGGCTTACCTTTTCCAGAATGTCAAATTGTTTTATATAGCATGTGGTTTACCGTTGTTTAAAATTTTAATTCTATGGGGCGTCTGGGTGGCTTAGTCGGTTAAGCGTCCTACTTTCGCTTAGGTCATGATCTCGCGGTTCGTGGGTTCGAGCCCCGCGTCGGGCTCTGTGCAGACTGCCAGCTCAGAGCCTGGTGCCTGTTTCAGTCTGTGACTCCCTCTCTCTCTGACCCTCCCCTACTCACGCTGTCTCTCTCTCTCTCTCTCCTAGAAATAAATAAAATATTAAAAAAAATTTTAATTCTAGTATAGTTAACATACAGTGTTATACTAGCTGCAGGAGTACAATATGGTGATTCGAGAATTGTGTACATTACTTAGTGCTCATCAGGATAAGTGTGCTCTTAATCCCCTTCACATATTTCACCCATCTGCCCACCCTCCTTCCTTCTGGTAACCAAATGTGTGTTGTCTATGGTTCAGAGTCTGTGTTTGGGTTTGTCTCTTTCGTTTCCTTTCTCTTTTGTTTTGTTTCTTAAATTCCACATATGAGTGAAATCATATGGTATTTATGTTTCTCTGATTGGCTTATTTCCCTTAGCATTATACTCTCTAGTTCCATCCAAATTGTTGCAAGTAGCAAGGTATCATTCTTTTTTTCCTGGCTGTGTACTATTCCGTTTCTCCAAAGAAGATGCCCGGATGGCCACAGGCACATGAAAAGACTCTCAAAATCACTCATCATCAGGGAGAAGCAAATCAAAACCACAATGAGAGATCACCTTGCGTCCGTCAGAATGGCTAAAATCAAAAACACAAGAAATAACATGTGTTGGTGGAGAAAAAGGAACCCTCACAGGCACTGTTGGTGGGTACGGCCACTGTAGAGAACGGTATGGAGGTTTCTCAAAAAAATTAAAAACAGAACTACCGTATGATCTGGTAATCGCACTACTGGGCATTTACCCAAAGAATATGGGAATACTAATTCAAAGGGATACATGCATCTCAATGTTTACTGCAGCATTATTTACAATAGTCATGATATGAAAGCAGCCCAAGTGTCTACTCATAAGTGAGTAGATAAAGAAGATGTCGTATATATGATATATATGATATATGTAATAGAATATTATTCAGCCCTAAAAAATAATGTAACCAGAAAGTCTGGCTCTTTGGATTTAACAGAGCACGTCTGAAATTCATCTATGTTTTATGTTTTACATGTATCAGTGACTCATTCTTTCTTTATTACTGAGTAGAATGCCATTGTACGGATTTGGGTTATTTCCGTTCTCGGAGAATTCTGGAGAAAGGCACTCTAAACATTCATGCGCAGGAATCAATGGGTCATATGGTAAATGTATGTTTAAATTTATAGGAAACTGCTGAGCTAATTTCCAAAGTGACTGTATCACCAATAAGGGGCTTTTGAGGTAAAAGGGGAAGGCCTGAGATCGCCATCTGGGAGCGTGGCATGTTCCGTATTCTCTGCACTGCTCCACACCCTGGAGCTGGCTTTCCTGTCGGCTGGCTCCTGGTTGGGTTTGCCAATGGAAGGCATTGGCAGGAGATTGAAGTTAGGGGAGAGAAAACTCTACCTGTGTCCCCCCCTGAACCCCCCCAAATCAATGCTCCTGCCACATGGCCTCTTCTCTGTGGCTCCAGCACCCTCCACGATTTGGTAATACCGTGCCCTTCTCCTCTCGTCCCTTCAGACTTTAGGAGGTGACGGCTCCCCACTTTTGCTCACCTCTGTGTGAAGATATTAAAAACTTTTCTTATATCTGTCCCCACTTCTATGAGAGGCCCTTTTATTAAAGCCCTTTGAGCCATCTGCATTGGACCCTATTATCTGCTGGGATTTTGACTAGTTGTGTGATAAAGCACTCTTTTTAGGGGGCTCAGTAGGATTTCCAGGGAGGGGTGGGTCTTGCAGACTGTTTGACGTCTGTGTTGAAGAATGTGAGACCAGGCACTCTGAAGATATGATTTTATCTAGCAAATGTCAACTGCATCATTGTAGGCATGGAGATCAGATCAGGTTCAATCAAGATGAAGATTAAACAAGTCGGTAGTGACAGTCAGAAGACCAGACTGGTTCTTTTTTTTTTTTTTTTTTTTTTATTTTATTGTGATAAGAACACTTAACATGAGATCCACCTTCTTTGACAGGTTTTTTCCCCCTTTTATGTATGTATTATGTATGTATGTATTTTTTAATTTACATCCAAGTCAGTTAGTATCTAGTGCAATAATGATTTCAGGAGTAGATTCTTTAATGCCTCTTACCCATTTAGCCTACCCCTCTCCCCCAACCCCTCCCCCAACCCCTCCAGCAACCCTGTTTGCTCTCTATATTTAAGAATCTCTTATGTTTTCTCCCCCTCCCTGTTTCTATAGTATTTTTGCTTCCTTTCCCTTATATTCATCTGTTTTGTAGCTTGAAGTCCTCATATGAGTGAAGTCATATGATGTTTGTCTTTCTCCGACTGACTAATTTAGCTTAACATAATACCCTCTAGTTCCATCCACGTAGTTGCGAATAGCAAGATTTCTTTCTTTTGATGGCCGAGTAACACTTCATTGTATATATATATATACATATATTGTATATATATATACATATGTATATATATATATGGTATATATATATGTATATATATACCACATCTTCTTCATCCATTCATCCATCGATGGACATTTGGGCTCTTTCCCTACTTTGTCTATTGTCAATAAAGCTGCTATAAACATTGGGGTACATGTGCCCCTTTGAAACAGCACACCTGTATCCCTTGGATAAATACCTAGTAGTACAATTACTGGGTCTTAGGGAGACCAGACTGGTTCTTATCCTTCAGGGCTCAGCTCAAAGGAACTATTTCTGAGTGCTTGTCCTAAAGAGCCTACGCTAACTCTCTCTGTTTCCTCAGCTGATTGTTTCCTTCATTACAGTATCACAATCTGTAATTTTCACCCTTGTTCATCTGTGTACTTGCCTTCCCATAGAAATTAAGTTTCACTTTCATGGGATTGTCTATTGTGTTCACTTCTGCAACCTCAGTGCTTAGGGCAGTGAGCGGCACAAAATAGGGGGTCAATAAAACTTGCTCATCTCTTTTGCCCAACCCATGTTTTGCCCTTTATCATAGCATGTTTCCCCTCTGAGAAAACAACCCTGTATTCTACCTACAGACACTCCTTTTATAAATGTCAACATGTTTCTCATACGTGGTAATTTATATCTGAATTTATTTCTCTAAGGTTGGAAGTCTGGGGATATAGGCTGGTACATTTCTATTAATGAAGAAGTTGATCCTGATGGTCCATGAGAATTCAGGTTGTGTCAGATAAGAAGAAAGAAATACCCCTCTACGCAGAGTGGGCAACATCAGAAATTATAAAGGTGAGTCCTTGGCCTGAAAGCTGGACATGTGGAAATGGAGAGAAATAGGTTAAAACCTCGAGGATTAGATTATCCAAGAAAGAACTGGAAAGAATATTCCTCTCTCTCATAAAGAACTTAACTCATTTCACACACACCTAAGGGTATCCCATAAATGTGACCCATGGCTCCTCCTCTCCCACACCTAAATAGATAACCTTTTATATAAAGAGACAAGGTGCAGTGGGCGGGGGATGGGTATAAGGAGGGCACTAGTTATGGTGAGCACTGGGTGTTGTATGTAAGGGGTGAATCGCTGACTTCTACTCCTGAAACCAATATTGCACTCTATGTCAACTAACTAGAATTTAAATAAAAAATTTTAAAAAGAGACAAAGAGACAAAGTGCAGCAGCAAAGTAACAAGAGTTATTTAAAAAGCAGAATTAAGGGATGCCTGGGTGGCTCAATCTGACTTCAGCTCAGGTCACGATCTCATGGTTCATGAGTTCGAGCCCCGCATCAGGCTCACTGAGGACAGCGTGGAGCCCGCTTCAGATCCTCTGTCCTCTGCTTTCTCTGCCCCTACCCCACTCACGCTCTCTCTCTAAAAAATCAAGCATTAAAAATAAATGAGTAAATAAAAAAATAAGTAAATACCAGAGTTAATAGAGAATTCAACCTATAAAAATGTATACAACTACTATACACTGTCTTTGAGGGGAGAGGTTTGAAGTTATTGGAGTCTTTCACATCTTTGATATTTGAATATTGTTGCAAGTGACATGTGGGACTATTGTGTGAAGCAAAAAAAAAATTACAAGCACTTAACAGTTCACAATTATTAGCTAAACTAAATTGCTTTCATAATAAGAAAATAACCCACTTGTTAAACCGATGACCAAGCAGCACGTGGAGAACACAGGCTTGTGAGTTGGACGGACTTGGTCCAGATTCCAATCCTCTCTTGCAGATCTAACTGAGTCATGCTGACTAAGGTTACCTCCCTAATTTCATGTGTCCTCATCGGCAGAACAGAGGTAACAACTGCTAGCTCCCGTTGGTGGTGGGAAGACTGTTACACAATTTACTTTAGGTGTTCACTTTATTGTCTAGCACAAATGCTGGCTCCCTCTCTAGCTTCAAGATGTGATTCTTGGGGTGACTTTATTTCCGAAGCGCGGTCTCTCCTCTCCAGAAAATGCATACTCTTTCCAACACCCTTGATCTTTCTGTTAATGGCACCAAGATTCTCCCAGGCTTAAAAACCCCCCACAAAAACTCTGGGTCAATGTGTCTGCCTGCTTCAATTCCCCACACCCATCAATTACCAACCACATTCAGTTGGCTTCTTCTTCATAGAAGATGACATTGTTCTGTTTCTGCCACCACGCTTTGAGCTTCACGTTTACCCCAGTTTCACACCAGCGTGACCCAGGTTTCCTTCGCCCTCCTCACCCTGACAGATGTCATCTCTCTCAACTCTCACCACCCCTGTCAGCCCCTACTTCTTTGCTCCATGTGTCCCATGTCCTGGCATGCCGCCTGGTGTGTGCTGGGTGCTCAACTACTGTTTGGTGAAAGGATATTGGAGGGCTTCTCCACACCTAACACAACCCTACCCAATTTATGCAGTGTTCTCCAGTAGGAACCATCCCAGGTTGCCATTCTTCTTATCCCCGACCACTTCTCCATAGAGACTACGCCATCACCAACGCTCTCTGCTAAAACTTACCTACTCTTTGTTTTACATTTTTTAAAACAATATTTACATCTTTAATCTTTATTTATCTTTGAGAGACAGAAGAGAGAGCAAGTGGGGAAAGGGTACAGAGAGAGAGAGAAACAGAATCCAAAGCAGGCTCTAGGCTCTGAGCTGTCAGCACAGAGCCAGACGCGGGGCTCAAACTCCTGAACCATGAGATCATGACCTGAGCTGAAGTCGGATCCTTAACTGACTGAGCCACCCGGGGGGCTCCTAAACTTACCCATTCTTTCAGATTCTTTTCACAATACATCTGTTTTGAGAAATCTTTGTTATATAATCTGCCTTTCTTCAAACTTTTTAGCACTTACTTTTAATTGGCACCGAACCCTTTGTCCTCATGGGTATCACGTGCTGTTATTTTGTGAGCATTGGTCAGAGCCAAAGCCACAGTGGAACTGTGACCATCGTGAGATCAGCCACCAGGCTTGACCTGAGCGCAGAGTGAGAACTCTGTGTTTACGGATCATTGTTTCATGTGCAAGATCTTTATTTCTGCAGGATGGCCTTTGACACCGGAACACCAGCCATGAAGCTGAAATCCTCCATTTGGAAAATGCAGGCAAGACTCACGTGGCTGAAATGTAAGTGAGGATGTGTTGAATCTCTCGACTTTCCCTGCAGAATCTGCACCTTGGATTTGCACTGAAGATTGCGTCATTTCCTGTGGGTGTGGAATCTGCCTGAACACAAACTAATATCCTTAAATAAGACAACACAAGAAGAGTTCCACTTTCCAATAAACTTGTTCGCTGGTTTTCTGACAGGAAGCCAGAGGAGGGTCATTTGCCATGTTAAACAGATTTGAGCTTGATGAATTACTGAGTCTCTTCTGTTCATCTTCTGGCTTTCGTGGAGCACCCTTTTGGCACCCTCTGAACTCCTCTCTGCTTTATCTCTCTCCCTCGGACTTATGCCCAAAAATATATTTCAGGCATTTGTTTGTTTGCCTATCTTCCTCCTCAACACAGTGGGTTTTCTGTTTTATGAACTGTTGCATCCTTAGTGCCTAGAACCGTGCCAGACTCGTAGCACAGCTACAAAACATAACTAAGGAATAAATTATTGGTTGGATGGTGAGAAGGGGTGCCTCTGTCAGGAACTACCAAAAACTAAACAGCCTTGGTGACTGATGACTGACTTCCCAACCGATCAGTTCATGGGATTCTCTAGAACACGTGTAGAATGAGGTGATGTAACAGACAGTAATTGTCTTGTGCCCGGAGGACAACTCCTTGCCCCTCCCCCCGCATTACAGCCAAGCTGCCATGCACAGATTTCTGAGCAAACTCAGTTTTATCACTCCCCAGCTCACTGAGGAAGGGCTTTCTCTGATCCTTCTCTGGTGCAGCATATTTACTTGTTATTTTCGGCAGGTACAGCTGCAACACACCTAAGTGAACATCCTGGAGACAGTCTTCTCTTGATGAGAGGCAGGTGCTGGTGAATAAAGCTTCCAGTCCCTGCCTGTATGTTTCTATGAGTCCCGGAAGGTCCTGGTGGACTCGGTCTCCCCTTGCCTGCCCCATATTAGTTTTCACGTGACCCTTCCTGCTGCCTCATTCTTGCTTCCTGAATTCCCCTCCTCCATCCCAGGCTTTGCTTATGGAGGCCCCGACTGAAGCAGTGGGTGTTTGAATTAACCCAACGATGAGTTGAGAAAGCAGTCTGTGACACCTCAATGGCTCAGTTGGTTAAGCATCTCACTCTTGATTTCGGCTGAAGTCTTGATCTCGAGGTTCATGAGATTGAGCCCCATGTTGGGCTCTGCGCTGACAATGCGGAGCCTGCTTGAGATTCTTTCCCTCCTTTTCTCTCTATACCCTTCCCTGCTTGTGCTCTCTCTGTCAAAATAAATAAATAAAAAGAGAAGAAAAGAAGGAAAGCAGGCTTGCCTATCCAAAATGATTGTGGCAGGTCAGGAGTCAGAGCTGAGATCGATCCTCATTCTGGTTATTCCAGAGCTTTTGACTCTTGGTGAGTGTCACTCAATCAAATACACTTAAGGTCACATCCTTAAAAAGTCATCTCACTTCTTGACGCGTTTTCTCCGTGGGCCTTGGCTAAGACTTTTTCCTGTGAGTTAGAAAACTTCAGAGATGGTGGGTGTAGGATATTTCTCCTGAAACATGTTTCCTAGCACACCTTAGGTTCTCTCTCATTCACAGCGGCAAAGCTCAGGCAGTGCCCAAAATGGTGAGGGCTAGAGAAAGCTGTATTACCCAAAGGCCAGAGAGCCCCCAACAGACAGCTCGGGAGATGATTCTGGCCTTGAGATTTTTCACTCAATTACCAAAAGCTTCCCACCAGATCCTCTTCCACTTGGGTTTTATGGAGACTCTTGCAAGTGTATGACGTGGGTTTAATTTTTTTAATGATTTAGAATATTTCTAATGATTTAAAAAGCTGTTCACAAGCTCAAAATGATTTTATGCCAAATCCAGCAAAATGGAGAGTGGTACGTGAATTTATGCTGCTACATTTTCTCATTATTTTGCATGAGGTAGTTCCCTTCATCTCTCTGTTTATATGTGAACATACTTGTACATGTATCTTTCATAAGACACCTCATGTCTTGGAATTAAACTATAAAAAAAGGATCAAGGGGCACCTGGGTGGTTCGGTTGGTTAAGCATCCAAATTCAGCTCAGATTATGATCTCACATTTTGTGAGTTGGAGCCTGGGTCAGGCTCTGTGCTGACAGCTCAGAGCCTGGAGCCTATTTCAGATTCTGTATCTCCCTCACTCTCGGCCCCTCCCCAACTCATGCTCTGTCTCTCTCTGTCTTTCAAAAATGAATAAATGTTAAAAATTAAAAAAAAAAATCAAGCCAGAATGTCCACTCAGGTAAGATCGCAAAAGGTAGTGCATTCTGCCACCGTGGACACTTCCCCCCCACCCCACTGCATGTGAAAATCCTCCCACTATAACTAGCTGCATGATAACAGGTCTTATAATAACAATATCGTACCATTGATGTCTTTGTGTAAGTATTGTGTGCTTGTCATCTAACTTTCTCTTTTTTTTTTTTTTGTAGTAAAGAATATGAGCGACTTTTAGATATTGTTAGTGATTCAACTTTCTGCTGTTCCTCATTTGGCCTTTTAGACAATTTCATTGAAAATGACCTTGAGATTTTTGACCCAGGATTTTAAAAATTAAACAATCAAGCTGATAATTTACAATGATTTAACCATGTAATTTTGGATTTTCCTGTACCTCCAACCAAAATATGGAGACAAATTGGTTGCTAAAGCTGATGTATGATTGGAACTCTTGACCTTCAGATGTGAAATATTTCTTTTTTCTTGAGAGAGAGATAGCACCTGTGAGTAGGGGAGAGGGGCAGAGGGAGAAAGAGAGAATCTTAAGCAGGATCCACACTCAGCACAGAGCCCAGCAGGGGGCTTGATCCCACAACCTTGGAATCATGACCCAAGTCAAAATCAAGAGTGGATGCCCAACTGAATGAGCCACCCAGACGCCCCTGAAGCATTTCCTTTTATGAATCTAGTCTCATTCTTTCATTAGTGGTATGAATTTGACCTCGTAAATAGTTAATGGTAATTTTAGTATTTAACAATACTTAAATACTACTTTTTCTACTTTACATATTGAAGACCTGTGTAAAATTTAATTTTAAAGAGCTCTTGTGGCTAAAAAAAGTTCTGAAACCCACTCCTGGAACACCCATGCAGAGACAACCCAGGGTACATAAAGGGAAATCCTTTTCATGAGATAAAGAGCACCATCTCTTCTGTCAGAATCCAGTTAGCCATGACCTTCAGCCAATTCACTTTCAACCACCCGAGCGTTACTCCTTAAATCTCTGGCCCCTGACTCTGCTTCTATTGAGGCTAAGTGGGGCATACCACAATGAAAATTTATGAAAATGATATTCCTGAGAGTACACTGTTTAGTTGACAAATCTTTCCGGAAGCTGAATCATTGCCCATATTCAGGTTAGCTGGTTAAATCAGAAGGCTATCTGAACACCAAAGGATGCTAATCCAAGGGAGTAAGACATGCACACTGTTGCCTGTAAATGTTTCTTTACCCTGTACATTTTACCCCAGAGCCTATGTGTTATCCTGCATGTTTTTACTGTGAAGCCTGTGATTTATCCTGATGTCCATACTTTTTAAATAATTTTAAAAAAATCAATTCTAGTACTTCTAGGATCATCTTCATGATCTTCATCATAAACCATAACCTAAACCCACATTGTTCATCATACAACACGTACCTATACAGAAGTGCAGTTATCTTATCTCGCATTTATTTTTTAAGCTTATCTATTTATTTTGAGAGAGACAGAGACAGCATGAATGGGAGAAGGCCAGAGAGGGAGGAAGAGAGAGATACTCTCAAGCAGGCTCCGGCCCTGCCAGCGCAGAGCCTGATGCAGGGCTTGAACTCACAAAATCGTGCAATTAAGACTGGGAGCTCAACCAACTGAACCACCCGGGTGCCTCCACCCCTTGTTTTGCATTTAAGCCATAGGAAAAATATGACATAGATCAGAGGTACTTTCAAAATGAAAGAATGAAGCTTCATGCAAATATGCCCAGTGATTTTTAAAAAATTCTTTAATGTTTATTTATTTTTGAGAAACAGACAGACACAGAGCATGAGTAGGGGATGAGGGAGCAGAGAGAGAGGGAGACACAGAATCTGAAGCAGGCTCCAGGCTCTGAGCTGTCAGCGGGGCTTGAACTCACAAACTGTGAGATCATGGCCTGAGCCAAAGTCAGATGCCTAACCGAGTGAGACACCCAGGCACCCCATGCTCAATGATTTTTTGATTGATAATGATTGTTCAGTGTCAGTTAGTAAGCGGATTCTTGTTCTGATCACAAGGGATCCATACAGAGGAATGTAACACAGCCTCAGATACAGCCTCAAGTATATGGGTCCCTGACTAGTCTAGACTAGTTGGCGATGTGGAAAGAGACATTCTAGCTGGAATGGATAAAGATGATACCCTGGAAAGGAGCCAGAATCATAATATAGTGGGCACTTGGGTCTCACTGGATTTCCATATATAGAGATCTCTTATCCACAGATTTAATGCCAACAGTTTATTTCAAAGCCAGTGATTTGGAACTTGGAATTCAGAGTAATGCTATAAATAGTTCTTAGGCTTTTTCTGCTTCTGCTGCATATTATAATTGCCCTGCAAAACATAACCCCAAAGAAAGTTGAAAATTGTGACAATAATACAGAGAGAATCATTATTTTGAGAGGTCAGTCTATTCTCTACTCCCTGGATAAGGAAATTGGGTAGTGCAAAACCAGTAAAAGAAATAAAACAAAAATGAAAGGAATATACGAACAGCATTCCTATGGTTTTAAGTGTTTATATACAGCACAGCCTAAACAAGAATTAGAAAACCTAGTTTCCACCACTGTGTACACATGGGACTTGGGCAAACCAATTCACCTCGCTCCTCTTGATGAAGACACAACACAGAGCCTGTCCCTAGGCAAACTCACAGGATTGGACGCAAGAACAATGTTGACTCATTTCATTGCATATAACCATGATCTAGGAGCATAGGGACAACTGCGTAGATGACCCTACATTTCTGTAGTCCATTCTAGCCCCCAGGTTCTGACACCACGATTACATTTTTCCTTTCTCAGGCCTCCCACATCTCCTCTTTTATGTCAGAGAACAGAAGCAACCAAAGATGTCCATATACTTCACCCTCCTACCTGCACCTCAACCCATACACTCCACCTGCTTTCCTGGTGTTAAGGACGAACCATTTTCTGATCAAAGGTCTTTCTCTCCATTTGTCCATGGAGGCTCTGATTCTCTTGCCTAGTTAAGGAGCGTGGCTCCTACAACCGTTCTTCTTTTCCTTCATCAGTTCCCCCCATCTCCTGGCTCATTCCATTCAGCATATAAAAACAGTACATCTCCTGTCATATAAAAGCCTCCCTGGACCTCAGAGAGTTCTCTAGTCCCCGTCCTGTTTCTCTACGAGCCTCTTCAGTGGAGGTTCTCTGGGACATCCTCCATCCTTCTCCAATCCACTCCGATTGGACCATACCACTGAAATTTCTTCTGTTGGGTCACCAATGACCTTTATGTTGCAAAAATTCAATGGTCATTTTTCTATCTTCATCTTACTAAATGTAAGGGCAGCAATCGATGCAGTTAATTGCTCCCTCCTCTGAGATACTTCCTTCACTTGGCTTCTAGGGCACCATGGGCTGCTGGATTCCCTCCCTTTCAGTCTTTTTAAATTTTTATGATATTACCTCCTCCTTCCCATCTAAGTGGGGCAGGGCAGTTCTCCAGGCTTTTCCCTTGAACTTCTTCTCCAGTGTCACTCATGCCTGGGTGACTTTATCCATTCCTGTGGCTTAATTTTTTGTTAAATTTTATTTCTAATGTTTATTTATTTTTGAGAGAGGCAGAGTGTGAACTGGGAGGGGCAGAGAAGTAGGAGACAAAGATTCTGAAGCAGGCTCCAGGCTCTGAACTGTCAGCACAGAGCCCAATGCGGGGCTCCAACCCACGAACCGTGAAGTCATGACCGGAGCTGAAGTCAGACGTTTAATGAACTTAACCACCAAAGTGCCCCCATTCCCATGGCTTTATATCAATGGACTGACAACTCTTACATTTATATCTCAATCCTAACATCTTTCTTTAACTTGAACTTGGGGTATCCAGTGGTCTTTTGTATATCTCCATATGTATGTATCATAGACATATCAAACTGAACATGCCTACAACCACACCCTTGATTTCTGCCTGCCTCTCCTCGAATGAAACCAAAGGCAAATGAATACACACAAGGTGGTCCTTCCCCAGTCTTCAGGATCTCAACAATGGCAACAGGATTCTTTCAGTTGCTCAGACACAAAACCTTCATCACCCTTGACATCTTTGTTTCTTTCTTTTTTTTTTTGTTTCTTTTTTTTTTAATTTTTAATGTTTTATTTATTTCCAGGAGAGAGAGAGAGAGAGAGACAGAGTGAGCAGGGGAGGGTCAGAGAGAGAGGGAGTGACAGACTCTGAAACAGGTTCCAGGCTTTGAGCTGGCAGTCAGCACAGACTCGAACCCACGGACTGTGAGGTCATGACCTAAGCGAAAGTCGGACACCCAACCGACTAAGCCACCCGGGAGCCCCTTGACATCTTTCTTTCTAATACCCAGAATCCAATGCATTAGCAACTTCTATCCGCTCTGTTTTGAGAGTATATTAGAAGTTTGGTCACTTCTCACCACCTCCACTGCTACCATGTAGGTTTCACCTGAACTATTGCAATATTTTTAAACATCTCCTCTCTTTATAGCCTTTTCCCTGCAGAGAAGGACAAGAGTTAACACTTGCTAGGTATCTAAGCACTTCTGTGCTTTGGGTGGGGGAAGGGGAAGCTTCTCATCTTATTTAGATTAAGATCTATGTCTCTCACTATGGATTACAAGATCCTACATACATTTGCTGCTGACTACCTCTGTGACCTCACGTCCCACAAATCTCCCCCTAGCTCTGTTTTAGGCACACCCCTCCCTAGGCTGTTTCTCAGTCACTGTGGGTGTTGTCGCTCCTCAGGGACTTTCATTCTCTGTTTCCTTCAAGAAGATGCGACCATCTTCTTTCAAATGTCTCACTTACCTCAGGGCTCACTTACTATCCTTGTAAAACTTAGGTTCCAGTGTGTTTTGAAGTTGTGGTGGAATAGGGTTATTGGGCAATATCATCAAAAAACCAGAAATGTATTTTTGTGTCCAGTAATGCTGTCTGTTATGCAGAAAAGTAGTAAAACAGGGCAAGGGGCTGGAAAGGGTGGGGGGGGGGTGATGCCATTTTAGATGCGCTAATCAGGGAAGGACTGTCTGATGTGGTGACATTTGAATGACAGCCTTAAAGAAATCGCTTCTATTTTACAAATTCTTGAGTGAGAGTTTTGGTGAATGCAACCCACTACACTTAACTTTTCTAGATTTTTCCCTAGTCTTCGCCATCTTATGAACATTTACCCAATTTCTCTCAAATTACTGAACGCTTGAAGAAATAATATATGATACCAGGTCTTGCTCAAAAGGTTAGAGACACTGAGAGAGTCCTTCTCTTAAGCAGAACAGTAAAAGATGTGATTTTTTTTACTCCAAATTTTATTTCCTTTCTTCTCTTATATTTTTTTTATCACTTTCAAAGCAGTAAAAAAGAAATAACAGATCTATGTTTATTTCTTTTTATTTTAAAAATTTTAACGATTTTATTTATTATTGAGAGACAGAGAGAGACAGCATGAGCATGGGAGGGGCAGAGAGAGAGGGAGACACAGAACCTGAAGGGAGGCTCCAGGTTCTGAGCTGTTAGCACATAGCCCAACGCGGGGCTCAGGCTCACAAACCGCGAGATCGTGACCTGAGCTGAAGTCGGTCGCTTAACCGACTGAGCCACCCGGACACTCCAAGTGATTTAGTGGAAATACAGCCAAAGTTTCATCTGATTTGATCCTGGTATATAGTTTCATATATTCTCAATTGTATCCAGTTTACTAAGAGTTTCGTCTTGTTCTACTGCAAAAAGATTTTGCATTTTATCACACGCACTTCAGCCTCTGTGAGATGGAATACGCCTTTCTTTTTCTAATAGTGAGATGATTCCGTTATCACAACTCCTACAATCCTTAGGATCTTCGAGTTAGTTCAGCTTCATGGTGATGTACATTTCCATTAGTACACTCTTGGAGTCTGTTTGTTTAACTTAGGATGTTTACATTTATACTCACAAGCAAGATTGATGAAAAGCTTCTTTCTTTGATTTGACGCATTGTTGAATCAGAGTTATATGAGATCTACAAAATCAAAAACCTCCTTTTCTAATATGTTCTGGCACAATTTAAATAGCATATGTCATACGTTGGTGCTTAAAGCTTTGGAAAAAATTACTCATGATTCTTTCGAGCTGCTGTTGTTCTCAACTTCATTTTTTTATTTGCTTTCACTGTTAGAGCTACTTTTAGAGCTTGAATTTCATTGTTGAGGATTTTTTAAAAATTATATTTATGCTAAAAGCACCTATTCCATCTATTTTAAAAAATATATCAGATAGGGACATCTGGGTGGCTCAGTCGGTTAAGCGTCCAGCTTTGGCTCAGGTCATGATCTCACGGTTTGTGGGTTTGAGCCCCACATTGGGTTCTGTGCTAACAGCTCAGAACTTGGAGCCTCTTTCAGATTCTGTGTCTCCCTCTCTCTCTGTGCCCCCCCCACTCATGCTCTGTCTCTCTCAGTCTCAATAATAAATAAACTATAAAAAATATATATCAGATAGAGCTGTATATTTACTATTTTACGGAATTTTCTCTGTATCTGCTTCTTAATTTTGTGTATTTGTATCTTCTTTATTCTTAATTAGGATACAATGAGTACTTCTACTATTTAATTACTTTTGGAAACAGTTCTTGATTCAATTAATGGATTCTCTTGGTCTTCTGTCCTCTAATTTGGTTAAGAAATTGTATGATTCTTTGTGTAGCTTGTGTCTCCTCTTACCTTTGGGAAACACTAATTTATGGAGGATTAAGATAAGATTAACTTGATCTATTCATTAAGCTGATAAATTTTTTTTTAATGTTTTATTTCTTTTTTTTAATTTTATTTATTTATTTATTTATTTATTTATTTTTTTACAAATAGTTTATTGTCAAATTAGTTTCCACATAACACCCAGTGCTCATCCCCACAAGTGTCCTCCTCCGTGCCCACCCCTCCTCCCCCCACATCCATCAGTCCTCAGTTTTTGTCAGCATTCAAGAGTCTCTCATGGTTTGCCTCTCCCTTTCCCCCACCATTTCCGCCCTTCTTCTCCCCCTTGGTCCTCTGTTAAGCTCCTCCTAATCCTCCTATACGTGCACACATATGATATTTGTCTTTCTCTGCCTGACTTATTTCGCTCAAAGCTGATAAATTTTCTCTCATAATATTTATTTTTTATATTTTTCATCTATATCTAGAGAGACTTCACGAATTGATAGCCTTGCTCACTAACTTGAGTTTTATACTTTGTTCTATTTTCTGATTGTTTATTTATTCATGATGGCCTGATTCTGATTTATCAACATTAAATTTTGCTAAGAGTAGAAAATAAAAAGAAAAGGCCCTCTTACAAAATGATATAGCCACTCTGGGAGAGAGTTTGACAGCTCTTTACAAAGTTCAACATACAGTCACCCTACAACCCAGTAATACCACTCTTCGATACTTACCTAAGGGAATTAAAAGCTTATGTTCCCACAAAAACCTGCATACAAGTATTTATAGCAGCCATAATCAACACAATCCATAATCTTTAATTAACAAAAACTGGAAATAATCAATATAATCTTCTGCAGATCAGTCAATAAATTGTGGTATATCGATACAACAGAATACTAGTCAGCAATGAAAAGGACTAGTGGTTGACTCACACAAGAACAACCAAAATCTTTTTTTTTAATTTTTAAAAATGTTTCATTATTTATTTTTGAGAGAGAAAGGGAGAGAGTGTGTGTGTGAGCAGGAGGAGGGGCAGAGAGAGAGGGAGACACAGAATCCAAAGCATCTCCAGGCTCTGAGCTGTCAGCACAGAGTGTGATGTGGGGCTGGAACTCACAAGCTGTGAGATCATGAGCTGAGCTGGAGTCAGACACCCAACTAACTGAGCCCCCCGAGCACCCCGTCAACATGCAAAATCTTAACTTCATCTTGCTAAGTGAAAGAAGCCAGACCTCAAAGTCAATATAGTATATGATCCCACAAAAAAGGGTCTTTAGTTGAAAAACTGGTGAAAACCAAATAATGTATGAAGTTCGGTTACTAATAATTTACTCATGTTCTTAATTTTGATAAATGTGCCATGATTACGTGAGGTGCTAACATTAAGGGAAACCAGATGAGGTGTGTGCAGGAATACTGTATTATCTTCACAACTTTTCTGTAAATCTAAAAATATTCTCTTTTATTTATTTATTTATTTATTTATTTACATTTATTTAGTTTTGAGAGACAAGGAAAGACAGAGAACAAGTGGGGGAGGGGCAGAGAGAGGGAGACACAGAATCTGAAGCAGGCTCCGGGCTTTGAGCTGTCAGTACAGAGCCCAATGCGGGACTTGAAATCACAAACCCTGAGATCATGACCTGAGCCAAAGTCGGACGCTTAACAACTGAGCCACCCAGATGCCCTTAAAATTATTCTTAAAAAGGAGTGCCTGGGTGGCTCGGTCGGTTAAGTGTTCCACTCTTGATTTCAACTTAGGTAATGATCTCACAGTTCGTGAGATAGAGCCCTGTGTCAGGTTCTGCACAGACAGTGCGGAGCCTGCTTGGGATTTTCTCTCTCCCTCACTGTCTGCCCCTCCTCCACAAGCATGTGTGTGTGTGTGTGTGTGTGTGTGTGCGCGCGCGCGTGCACGCAAGCACACAGGCACACGTGTGCTCTCTCGCTCTCTCTCAAAATAAATAAATAAACTTTAAAATTATTCCCAAATAAAAGATTTATTAGAGTGTTTTTGTTTGTTTCTCACAGAACTATCTCATTAGGGACAGGGAGTGAAGGTCGGAGATATTTGCACCAAAGGCTCAGGGAAACATTCCAGTTGCCTTTCCTTCTCATATCTGGTGATATCTGTTGTCCATTCGTAGACTGGGAAGTTTTTGTTGACTCTGGATGACAGAGATAGGTTCCCTCACACAGTTTACACAACTCTTGGTCTGGGAGCGACCTTTGGCAGCCCCAAATGGGCTGGGACAAAGTCATCTTTGGCAGGGACTGAGCCCCCCCTCCATGGGAACCCACTACCCAGTGATCAACATGTGGTCTGGCCTGGTCAGTGTCTCTGAGTGACTCGTGCCCTGGTACCTCAGCACCCTGATCTCACAGGCTGGAGTTTCAAACAGTGCTCATAGGTCCTAGATTTGGAATCAGTGGATGGTACTGGTGGGAAACGGGTCCTCACTTCATCTCCCAGTGAGCTTCCCTTCCGCTTTCCTTGAAGAGTGTTTGGTTTGGTCTTTCCACTTTGTAATCTCTCACCTTTATTTTTTTCCCTGCTGAAACCCTGTGAAATTCCAGCTAATGGGAGAATCATTTCTTATGCCCTAGTGGCGATGTACAGCTTTCTTCATGTCATGGGCTTGCTCAACGTTGGCAGAAATCGTGAGGGAGAAGGGGTCAAATATGCTGACTCTGTCCTTCTAACCAAGCTGGTGATAAAGAATGCAGTGTCTTAGAGTTTAACAACCTTAAGACAAGAAATCGTTAGAGAATGCTTTTATTCTGGCATTCAAAGCAAAGAACCAAACAACAATAACAACAATAACAGCCAAAAACCCAAAAGCCAAAAAACCCAAAAACCAAAAAAACAAAAAACCTGAACTTACATTTCTGTGTCAGTGTTGAGAATAAAGTAATGCTCTATAATCTCCATTATGATGAGATATATAATTAGATGAAATGAGATAAGAGAAGCTGTATGCTTAGTTTTGTTTCAGACATATAATTTCTCCTAAAATTCCATTGGAAGTATATCTTTCTTTTTTTATTGCAAAGTTTTACTTTGTTGTTTTCAGGAAATCTAGTTCAAATGAAACACCTTCTGCACCCTACTGGGTGTTTGAAATCCTCCTGAACACTTCATGTCATCTAGTTGTGTTTTTCTCCAGTCATCACAGGTGCTCTCTGGTATTGGAAGATGGATTCAGTGTGTTTAGGTTGCTATTCAAACCTCCCCCAAGCCTAGAGAAATAGAGGCAGGGATGAGTGTGTTTTCTCCAGGTCTGCTTTGCCAGATTGTAAATGGAAATAGAGGTCAGAAAAGAGGCAGCTGCCACTGGAAATAGTCATAGCAGAAAATGCTTCTCTTCATTACTAGCAGTAGCCTGTGGAAAGGGAGGGAGCCAGGCTCACTAACGACTTCTTCTTTAGTTAATATGCCCCCATGCCCAGAATAGCCAGCATTCCTCAGGTGGGATCCCAGCCTCCCACACATATCTGATCTCTGTGTGCTGTCAGAGGCATCTAGAGGGTTCTGCATTCCTCTCTGCCACCAGGCAATTTCTCTGTGGTTTATTTTTGCCTTCAGTCCCTGCTGATTCAAAACAGAGAGCTTTCCTCTCCTCCAGTCTCTCTTGGTACACTTTCCCTTCAAGAGTGGTGACTTGCATGTTAATAACCCCTTACCTCCATCCACCCTTACCTGCTCTGTATTTTCTAGGAATCCCAGGGAGTCTCTAGCACCTGCTACAATTCTTTCTTAGTTTCCAGGAACAATGTGTATGTCCCCTTAAAATCTATACTAGGTTTTTTGGTCTACTCCCCAAGAATTTGGGGGTCATTGAATTCACTGGGCTCAAATTCCAATGTTGGACCAGAAATCTCTGTTTTTATTCAATTCCCCAGTTACATCTTTCTTTCTTAGATATGAAGCTCCTCCCTGATATACTTCTTTGGTTCACCAGAGCCTGGCCCATAACACATTCAATAAATATTTGCTGAGCGAGCGAAGTGAATGGTTGGATTAAAAGAGTATCCACTTTCATTTTGTCACTGCAATGCGTCCCCTCCCCCCCCCCCCCGCCCCGATTGAAGACATTACTTTTCAACCTTGGCTTTCTTTTGGTTACACACTGTCAAAGTTAGCAACTGGTTGTTAAATGAGACTAATTCATGTCCTGTAATGTTTCTCATCTACCTGGCCCCGGAGCACACTTTCTGTATGAGACTCTGTCACCACACGCCCCATGCAGTCAACTGCTGGTAGACAAAGACTTCTCCCCGGGAGCAAACTCCGTAAATGGCTCCCCACGCGGAACCCAGCAGGAAATATACAAGGATGACAATAAGGTTGCTCGTGGGTCCTGCACTGAGAATAAAGAACAATTCCTGATAAAATGAGGGGGCTGGAGCAGTTTGGAGATTAAAAAAAGACTCCTGCCTGTCATTCTATTGCATGGGGCTATATTCGAATTTTATCTGGTGGATGTGATTCTCTTTGATCAGGTTGGCCGTTTGAAGGGATTTGGAGCAGAATAGATAATCCGAACTTTGAGCATAAATCAGGGGCTGTGGGCTGTTGGATGCCAGGCACTTTGTTATGATAATGTATGATTGGTGGATGACGGCAGAAACTACCACAATCTTATCTTAGTGCAGCAGCAGCCAAAGGAGGGGGAAGTCTAGAGTCCAAAGGAAGAGGGGGTGGGGGCATAATATTAGGGTTTTCCTTCTTTCTTCCTTTCTTTCTTCTTTCTTTCTTTCTTTCTTTCTTTCTTTCTTTCTTTCTTTCTTTCTTTCTTTCTTTCTTTCTTTCTTTCTTTCTTTCTTTCTTCTTCTTCTTCTTCTTCTTCTTCTTCTTCTTCTTCCTCTTCTTCTTCTTCTACAGAGATTGTGAGACTGAGCTAAAAATGCTCTGGGCCATGGCTGGAAATGCACCGTTTCAGAACTTGATGGTGGCCAAGTACCAAAACAGCTGGGTGAGAGCTGAGGTGACAGGCAATCGTTTTTCCCTGCTGATGTTCAATTTGCTGTCATTAGAATTTCAGAGAATGGAGGCTGCTCCAGCCTTCTTCCTGGAGATTCCTTAGGTATGACTGGGAGAAGAAACTCCTGCCTGCCTCCTGAAACATCTCCTGGAACACTCTAGAAGCATCCCCTGGAACACTCCAGACTTAAGGGAAGTTTGTGTCTTTAGAGAGGCGCACACACCATAGTCTTGTATGACAGGTCTGCCCAGAGAAGAAACTAGTAGGTACCCAGGGACTCAGACTGTACAGACCGATTCTGCACCAGAGCAGATAAATGAAATCTACCTGCCCCTCCCCACCTGTAGTGCATAGGGCTCCATCTTTATAACCACAAAAAAAGAGAGAAAATGGAAACTGGTATGATCTTAAACAGCTAGTATATTACCAGGGATTTATTACTACTTTTTTAACAATGCAAATTCTAATCTCTGGCTCAGTGCTTCCAAATGGTCTCTGTTTGCTAAGCAGAACTCACCTGCCTGTGGAGTACATGCCCAAATGCATCTCTTTTCACTTACTAAGGGTAGGGAAAAGATGGGGCGCTGGGGACGACAGGCTTCGAAATTAAGAAATGCAGTCCAGTGACCAAATCCCCTGCAAAATATGCGTGCAATTAATCTTACCGCCATTAACATACTGAATGTAAGTAACAATATCTTGTCTGAATGATGCAGTGAGTCATCTTCCCACCCTCGAAAGGGTTGGCAGTGTCAGACCAAAAAATGGGATTCGCGGTATGGGGGTCCTCTTTTATGGTTAGATGGGCACTGCTCAGGAGTTCACAAGATGGACACTGACATAAATAGCTCTTTAAACCCTGGTATTAGAATTTCTGGCCTTTGTCCCAGTTTCCTCACCATTGGCCATTAAGAGTCATAGAGCTGAATTATGAGTCTTCTCATGTCAGACAGGGAGCATTGCTAACCCAGGGGAAATGACCCCTCTCCACATTGCTTCTGGAGCATATGATGCCCTAAAATAAACCACCAACAATCTATCATATTTACTCATGCCCACTTAGGTGTCTTGGACATATGTTTAATTTCTTCCAGGAAAATGTAAACACAAGAAAGGGGCCATCCTCAACTTTGCTGCCCTACTTCACTTCCTAAACAGCAATGCAGAATGCCTTAATCGCTACCATTTGCTGCTCAGTGAATACATGTAAGCATCTATTTTAGATGGTTTGTGCACAGTATCTTATAAAACCAGAAAGGGAAAGAAAGAATTAATTATAAAAACCTCAGTATATTGGGGCACCTGGGTGGCTGTGTTGGTTAAACATCCAACTCTTGACTTTGACTCAGGACAGGATATCATGGTTCATGAGTTTGAGCCCTGCATCCATCTGGCTCTGTTCTGACAGTGCACAGTCTGCTTGGGATTCTCTCTCTCCCCTCGCTGCCGTCTCCTCTCCAACAAAATAAATAAATAAATGAACTTTAAAAAAAATCTCAGTATATGTCTGCAAAGTTTAGATGCTTACTCAGAAATGGTTTAAGACAAATAATCCCAAATCTTTCCTCAATAATTTCCTTAGTATGTATTATTGTACTTCTGAACTTCCAAGGCTTTACAAATCTTTCTTCCTGCCTAGATTTGCTATGGTCCATATAAAAGATACACACGTTCTTTCTGACTTAAGAAGAGGGACAAAAATGAAAAAGTAAGAGAGCTCACATGTCATTGATAAGATAGCTGGAAAAAGTGGACTGAATCACCAGTAGGAGATGCTCGTTTGCAGAACCTCTTTTAATGACTATGCAACATTTACAGAGGATTGCAGGGCACAGTTGCTGGGCCTGCATATTTCTGTATTGTCTTAAAGACCCTCACCCTTTACAACCCCCTTTCAAGGCAAGAAAATGGCTTGGTGGATCCTCCAGTGAAAACTGAAAACCAAACTGAGAACTAGAAATGAAGGTTTCTTTATACTGATAATCATATCAAGATAGCAAAGGGTATCAGACTGTTGTAACGGCAAGGACATAGATGATAGACTGAAGAAAGGTCAGGGGCCAAGATAAGAGGCTGTGAAGATCAAAGTCAACTGAGGAAGCCGATGGTGACACAGCAGATCTGACCCCAGGGAGAAAGCAAGTCAGCGACCAGGGCCCAGGAAAAACAAGATGGCCATTATGAGTCTTGTTCCTCTCTCAGTGAGGCTACAGAAGATTCCAGCAACATGTACTTGGATAAAAAGGCAGGCTTGGCGGTCACTCGGGCACATGCTGGCATAATGGGGTGATCAGAGCCTGAGTTTCCTGCCTGCATGTGCATCTATGACTCAGGGTCTCCCTGGATAGCTTGACTCTAGGGAGGAAGGGAAACACCTGATTCACAGAGGAAGCTCCTCTTGCGAGGCCCTTGTCAACAGTACAATTCAGGTGGCAGTTTAGGAAAGGGGGACAAGTGAACAAAGAGACTAGGGCACCTCTAGTTCTCAAGCCAGGGGAGGGATGGCTTGTCCGTGGTCCTACATGAGGTAAGTTGGGCATTTTTCTTTCTTTTTCCCTCTCTTGGGTTTGAAGGTCACCAATACCCAATCATTGAATACCCAGCATTTTCTATACTTGAATCACTCAGGTGTGTTGGCCCTTTCTGTAAATGAAAATCCATAATACTTCTGAGAAAGTATTTCAACTATTTCCAGAAGTTTGAGAAAGGGGAAGCTGTCAACACAGAAGTATTTAGTGAACCTGAATTTATGAAATTCATGAAGGTAGATAGCAAAGGGTAAGGGAGGGGGTCAGAGGGCGCTGGTGCAAAGACCCACTGCTCCACCATTTCCCATTTGCCCATTTCCATTAGGGACCAACAGCCACCACTCGGATTCAGATTAGTCTGCCTCCACTCATGCTCTTCTCTCCAGCTGAAGTGTTTTTCTTCCATATCCAAAGAGCCAAACACCTGTCATCTCCCACTGCAGATGCCATCTCTTCTTCATGAAGTTTCCCTTATTGTCACAACTAGAGGTAACCTTTCTTTTCCCATCCCCCTCCAACTCACATGCTCCTTATTATGTGCCATTTAAAAATACTAGTTAAGTTCCTTTTTTTAAAAAAGGGGTTTTAAAATTTGTTTATTTGGAGAGAGAGTGCGCACATGCATGTGTGTCTGTGTGCATATGTGTGTGCACATGTGTGCACAAGTGGGGGTGGGGTGCAGAGAGAGAGAATCCCAAAGAGGCTCTGTGCCCCAATGAAGGGCTCAATCCCTGCGAGATCAGAACAGGAGCCAAAATCAGGAGTCAGACGTTTAACTGAATGAGCCACCCATGTACCCTGATACTAACCAACTTCTTAAAATTTTCATTTAGCATCATTACTTAGGTACACATCTAAGCTCCCTGCTAGACCATTATCTCTTTGATATTTATTGAATGAGTATGCAGGAGATCAGAAGTTTAGGAGGAAATGAAAAAAACAAATGGGAGGCAGTCAAAAAGTTTGCTGAACACATAACTAAATAATATGATTAGAATATTAATGAAAACTTGCAATATGTAACTCTGAAATTTAGTTATATGTCATATATCAAGTAATGCTGATTGAATTGTTCTATAAATAAAAATACTAATGCATCACTTAATGAACTGGATTAGCTGAATGACTATGGATTACTGGATTACTGAATTTGGAGCCAGGAGAACTGGGTTGCAGACCCCAATCTGTTGCTAACTACTTGGGAACTTCAGCCAGTACATTTGACCTATGGCCTTCCTTCATCTCCAAGATGTCGTGCTTAAGAAATTAGTTCGGTTGGGTGTTTGGCGAGTCAACATTAGGATAGATCTGCAAATCAACCATTTTGGTTGCCCTGTAGAGAATTTATGAACAGCCCTACAACAACTCCACTGTGGAAAGGCCGTGGTAATCTGGTCATAAGTAAAGGCTTCTGAAACAATGACTGAAAATTTGAAAGACTGGTTAAGGACGACCATTTCTCATTAACCTGAAACTGAAGCAAACATTGTCTCACAAATATTTGGTGCTTTGGATGAATTTTCCACTTATTTTCTGCCTAACCAGTGTCAGTAACCTTGAGCGAAAGACCACCAGAAACATTCTTATAGATGAATAACTTATTTCTTGTTGCCTGGGCAGTTCCTAACATCAAGCCCGAGAGAGTCTCTTGCTCCCAGACATCAGGGACTGCTTTTCTCTTTCTCTCAAGTAAGGGCTCATTAGAGAAATCATTTTTTAGGCTAATTAGGCTGGTCTGAATCTTGAAATTAATTGTACGGGCTCATGATAACAATTGTGGTTGGATATTTGGCAATACTTCCTGGTAAGTGAGGTAAACATCTCTATGAAATATGCATATATATAGTATATAAATCTATGGGGTTTTTTTAGACTCACATTCCCTTCTGGAGATGAAAAAAAATTGAAGTAGAGGAATAGATGGTGTGCCCATTTATTTATTTGTAGAGTCCCGAAGAATGATTTGAAATAGTATTGATACAATTGGATATTAAGGTGATAAGTGTGTCAAATATCTAATTACTAATTTGGTTACTTCAGTTGATTAGACTATGTCAACTGATCAACAGTTGGCTCCAATTGCTTCATAGTTAATCATACTCTCAGTTCAAACAAAATACAAAACCAAAGCCCTTATCCGGATGGTTAATTAATTCTTCCCATTGTACTTTTGCAATCTATTTTTATTTTATTTGAATGGTAGACCCGAACTGACAGGTCCAATGCTTTGCATGTTTTCAAACAATCAGTGTATCATCATTACAATAAATCCCACACCAGTTTGTGCCTCCAGGGACACAATAGTTTATTCAAATGAGAGAGAAAATCACAGTTGGCTTCACCTTCTGACAAATTGCCTCATATATGAAACTTCCCTCTTTCTGTTTGCCCTTAGGTAATATCAATTACATTTCTCCATATCATTCATTCCTTCTACCCATGTGTTCATTTTGTACTGACTCTACCCACTGAGGCACTTCACCCTCTGGTGTTTCTAAGAAGCCTGAAATTAACACAGCCTTTTCTCATTATGGGATCCTTGCAGACCAAAACATCCCTTCTTTTGTATCCAGAAAACCATGCACATCTGTATCATCTTAATCCCCAAAGATCTTCTCTCCTCATTAATTCTATTAAGTGACTTATTCTTCAGTTTAAATAGAGACACGCCCAATTATAGGTCCAGACAGAGAAAGTGTGTGATTCGCCATCCTAACTAACCTTCATGTGCTGGGTCGGAAAGTTGATAATGAACAAACTCAAAATATTTGTTTTCTGTATTAGCCAGCATTCTCCAGAGAAAAAAGAACCAAAGGGATATATATATATATACACACACACATGAGAGAAGAGCTTTATTATAGGAACTGGCATCACTTTGGAAGTAGACAAGTCCCACAATCTTCAATCTACAAACCAGAGAAGTAGAGGAGTTGGTGGCATAATTCAGTCTGAATCTGAAGGTCTGAGAGCAGGAAAACATGAATGTCCCAACCCCAGAAGACAGTAGTTTGCTCTTATTCTCCTTTTTGCTCCTAGTCAGACCCTCAATGGATTGAATAATGCCAAGCGCATTGGTGAACAAATCTTCTTGGCTCAGTCTGCTGATTCAAATGTTCATCTCTTCTGGAAACACCCTCACAAAGACATCCAGAAATGTTTTACCAGCTCTCTGGGCATCCTTTAGCCCAATCAAGTTGACACATAAACTTAACCATCACACTTTTGTAAGACAATACAATTCCCAATAGGCAATGGTAGTAACTGGCTTTCCTAAGCTCCTCACCCAAAGTGGGTACCTGGTCAAGAGAACCTGCCCAGCATTCTACATCCAGTGAAAATTTTTAAAAAATACGAATGGATGCCAGCCTTGAAAATTCCCTGATCAGACAAAACCAGTTTAGTCATACAAACAAAGCTTAATTTAGTTTATTTTGCGAGCTTAACCCTGGGTCATTTTTTTGTGGATACTTCTGGGAATCATAAGCAAAACTTAACCTGTTTCCCAAAGTTGAAATGAAGTAACCACTCAACGATCCCCTGTCATTTAAGAAAATTCTAGCATTACAACCAGTCACTGTGAAGAATAAACAGTCACTGCCTTCTCACTGAATAAGCTGCTTTATAACAATATACCCATGAGTTCCATTCTATTATTTTGAGTGCTCCCAGTCTGTCAACTGTCTTTTGGGTGTGTGCACGATAGTTGGCGATTTGTTGGCTTTACTTCTGTTATTTCTGAACCTTTGACAATAGAAACAGTATATTTTGTGGAAAGAGCCCTAAGGTCAGAATCAGAAGGCTAGAATTCACATTTGTCATAAGTGTATGATGTCACCTTTGTCACTTAATGTTTCTGCTAGGATGCCTTTGGTCTGCAGTAATCGCTAACCCTCATTCAACTGAATATAAACAACTGATTTATCGTCGCCTAAACTACAAGTTATATGAAACAAGGGGGCTCAGAAGTATTAGTTCTAGGTTTCTCTTTAGTTTCCTTGGCTTTGTCCTTCTCCAAGTGTTGGGTTTCTCTCCAGGATGGTGGCAGGACGGCTACAGTGGCTCCGGCCCTCACATTTAGATCTGACAACATCCAGAAGCAGTACAAATGTCTCCTCTGCCTTAAGAATAAGAAAATTCTTTCCCAGCTGCAACTCAGCATGACTAATCAACAGAGATGCTGTCACACAGCTCCCAACTGATGGCTCACCAGGTCTCCATTCTGTAGTTTACAGGGCTTCCTTCTACAACGAAAGGGTTGGCCAGATATCACTACAGCTTCAGCCTTGGTGCTCCAATCAGACTCCCTTCTCAGTCAGAACCAGCCCCTCTACTCCCCATGTGACACTCTCTGCTTTGAATCCTGCTGTTGCTCTTCATTCCTTATCTACCTGGGTACATGAGCAGGGTCTCATACTTACCAAAACAAAACACAACACAACATGAGCATCCTAGATCTTCAGTAACCTTAGAAAGTATAATTTCCTTGTGGCATTGTGATATTGTGATTTATAAGAAATATATATTTGGTCATTCAGATGACTAAAATATATTTCGCCTACATAGTTGGTCTTTGCCTAGAGTTCCTGGCTCCTAAAATCATGGGAATTTCCTAAGTGAAGAGAGAGACAAAGGTATCTCTTGTGTTAATGAGGTGACTCTTGAACCCCACCTAAGAGTGGAGTCTAGTTGCCGGGAGAACTAGCCATGTAATTAGAGGGTTGGAAGTTTCAGTTCAACCCCTCTGACCTCCAGGGAGGAGCTGGAGGTTAAATCAACTGCCAAGAGCCAATGATTGAATCAAGCATGGCTCTGTAATAAAGCCTCCATAGAAACTGAAGGAGGAAAGGACTCAGAGAGCGTCTGGGTTGGTGAAGAGGTGGATATTTGGGGGAGAGTGGCAAGCTCAGAGAAAGAATGCATGTTCCATGACCTTCCCCCACACCCTGACCTGTGCATCTATTTCAAATGGCTGTTCCTGAGTCACACTCTTTTATAATGAACCCATCATCTAATAAGTAAAATGTTTCCCTGAGTTCTGTGAGCTGCTCTAGCAAATTCATCAAAATCGAGGAAGAGGTCGTGGTAACCTCTGATCTGTAGTCAGTTGATTGGAAGCACAGGCAACAGTGTGGGATTGACACTGGTGTCTGAATAATGCGGTGGGGTCAGTCTTACGAGACTGAGCCCTTAACCTGTGGACTCGGATACTGTGTCCCAGGAGACAGTGTCAGAAATGAGCTGGATTCTGGGACACCCTGCTGGTGCAAGCTACTGCATTTCTGAGCGTCTCCACAGAGAGAACAATGACCTAACTTTAGGGGGCAAACGAACCTCAGGGGACAAACGAACTTCAGGAGATCCTGTGACTTCTGCATTCTGTATATTTATGGACCAGGCATAGGGCTGAGTTCTTTATTTTTCCAACACTGGTATGACATAGAAAATACAGAACAAGTGTGAGAATTTAGGCATGGGGTAATTTGTCATTATCACCATTTTCAGCCACAGAGTGTGGGCTGCAATGCAACGAGGCTGAAAATTTCAAGGGTCATTAATGTCTCAGCTGCAGGGTCCAGCTCACATTAACAAGAGAGATAATCTACAGATAAATCACAGGGGATGATTCTGCCTTGCTTTCGAATCTGAGTGGGCAGACCTATTCCACTCTTAGAGAGAGGTATGGCCAAAATTCTCCATGACAGTGACTCTCACAGCATGGCGCCACCAGTATCAGTACTCTCTGGTGTGAGAAATAAGCCTATTGGCTAAATCAAAGGAAGGACATGGAGATTCGGAGCACACTGAAGGGAGGCTTTAATCAACGTTCTTGCAAGAGCGGGTGTCTGATGGACAGGCACATTGGGAGAAGTCACAGCAGACAATCTATGTCCTACCAGGCAAGTCCCTCCCCTGGTTCCTTACTGGGTGACTACTACAGTGGTTTCAGCCTTACCCAGAGGTTGCCTATGCCCATGGAAGGCACAAAGTAGTCTGTCTGGAACAAATGGACATTCCCTGAGGTGACACAGAGACTTTCAGTCCCTCCTTCCTCTGTTCATTGGTGCTTGCTCAAAGCCCACAAAAATAAGCCCATGGAATGGGGAAGGGAAGAAGAACTAGGAAGTGAAGTGTCTAAGGGCTTGGGACTCTGTTGCTGTGGGGAGGTGGGGGGGGAGCTCGTACATATTTCCAATAGGCTGCGTATATACTTCCAATAGGCTGTAAACCTATTGTTAATCAGACAGCAAAACTTTTATTTGATATTCCTGAAAATGAATCCTTTCCCTTACTTCTCACACTGGAAGCTAGTTAGGGACCCACTTGGGATGACCTTGCTTTAGTAGGCTGGTTATATACAAAGCAGAGCTAAAATTCAACACATGTTACTCAGATAAGACAAAAAGCTTACCTTGACCAGCTCCATTCTGCTGATTAAAGCTGAAGGTAAGGGAGAAGAGTCAAGACTTAAACTTATTACTTAATGGCATTTTAGTTTCTCCTGAATTTTTCTTAGAGCCCCTGTTCTTTGGGCACCGTTGACTTAGCCCCACCTTTGTTTCTCCTATAGCCAACAACCCTGTTGGATCCCAGCCACTTGTCTCTCCATTTCTCAGCTTCTTCAGCTGGGTCACCTTGCCCCAAGCCAAGATGGCCTCACAGAAGGTTTGCCATTCCCCTTCTTGCCATCTTCTGGGTCTTCTCGTTTCTATGACCATGTTATCTGGCTAAGAAATAGGGAAGAAAAATAATTTTCCATCTACCCTTCTGTCTTCTGTGACGGAACCTCCCCACCTCCCATACAAAAGACAGATTAACACGAGAAACACCAATAAAACTTCAACAACATGTATATCTCATATATACATTGGAGATACCCAGGAAAACGGAATGTCCCTGAAATGGCCCAATCCAGCCATTAAATATCATCTTCCGCTAAAGACAAAATGATGTGGGGATGGAGAGGCCAGTTACAGGAGGCAAACAGGAAAAGCATAGCCAACAAGGAAAAAGTTGTTATGAAGATTTAGATCAGTGCTTTTCCACTGATACGAATTTCTTGTGATTTAGAGTCCTCTTTCTCTGCCTGGTTGAGAGAAGGAGGCACTCTTGCAAATGGAAATTTCCCTTATAAATGGAAATTTGCCCTTATAAAAGAGCAAATTCTACACTGTTTTCAGAGTTTCTCCTGTGTCTGATGGTTCTTAAAAATAATCAGCTTAAAATGATCCCTATGCCAAAGAGGTGTATTTTGGGGTGGCATATTCTGCTCCCTTTCAGCTGCATAAAGGAGCTTCCGGATAACTAGGGCATGAGTCTGAAGAGACTTGATGAGTACTACTTCAACCCCCTCTCTTTCTACACCCTACCAGCCTCCTCTTTGTGACTGTCATGGTTACACTCTGCTGGATGTGACAGTAGGCAGTAAACCTGGCTCCTTCCAGGGGCGTACCACTGTCCTCTTGCTCGGCCTCTAAGGTCAAACGCTCACGTTGCTTATCCGGGTATTTCATCCACATTTCCTGCCTCTTCCCTCAGGTCCACCCCAGGAGGGAAGGAGAGAGGAACCACTGCATTTTACCTCTTTGCCCCCTCCAACTACAGTCCATATCCCTACCCCTTACCATGCACTTTCTTTACCACTCCAGTGGGAGGTCTGTGACACATTCTCCATCTGGCATTCATCCAACTCAATTCCTAGGTTGTGTGGGTGCAGGGAAACAAAATGTAAAGTGGGACAAGGGGACTTAAATTCAAAGTCTTATCTCAATTATATTTGTTCTACAGGTACCATATACATTGGAGTTCCTGCCCTATCTGAGCTTCCCTAATCAAAGGACTTTCTAGACAAAGTAGAATTTGAAAATCTGGTATCTACCAAAAAGAGAGAGGGGTAGGTATTTGGGGGAGGGGTGCTACGTGACCATTATCAAAGCAGTTAGAACTGGAAATAGAGATTATGGTAGCCTTTGTGTATGTGTTTTTATGTGTTTATCTACACAGCAGCAGTAAACCAGTGGCCACTTGGGATGAAAAATAATAGTCTCATGTTGGAATAATGCCTGTTTCATCTACTGCTATATCCCCAGTGCCTGTGTCTGGCACATATTAGCAGTAAGTGCGTGGAATGAAGGATGAAAGAGGCAAACATGGAGAGAGAGCAAGCAAGAAAGACTAAGAAATAAGTGAAATAATTAAAGAGCTTTAACAATGCAGATGGGAGGGGCATCCTCCAGCATGGAGAAGATACATCCCATCACCTGCCCACCTCCCCTTAAGGTAAGCAGTAGACTTGGTCTAGGAAGAATTCTGATAGTAGAATTAAAGTATTGTTAACATTTTAAAAAGTATTGTTAAATGCTTAAATAATTAAAGTATTGTTAAAAATAAAACAACAGACCCAAAATGGAGTCGCTTATGCTAAGTCCCACATCACCAAACTGAGACTTAATTATAGTCTTGATTCTCCCCAAAATTGAACCTTAAACCAGTCAATCAAGAATCATTAGCAAGGCCTTCTGTATGATAGGACCCTGATGTCCCGTACAGGAAAGTGATCTTGCAGTAACCAGTCTTCTAGTTTTGCTAGCATAACTTCCTTGTTTCTGCTCTCTTTTGCCTATAAAATCTTTCATTTTGTAAAACTCCTCAGGGCTCCTTTCTGTCTGGTAGCGAGAGAGGATGCTGCCTAATTCATGAACCAATTTTTGCTCAAATAAACTTAAACATTTTAATATGCCTGTTTATCTCCTAGCAGTATCCTAATTATGCTGGATTTTTTTTTTTTTACCAATTATGCTTTTATTTCCCCTTCTCCTTTTATGAATTTTTTCCCACTGCCCAGCAAATTGCAGCCTCAAGATAACACTATTTCATTTAACATAAAACACCAGTTTTCAATAAATCCATGTGATTGGAGATGGTCCATTAAAAAACCCATTGGGCAAAATTGAGGGGGTTGAGACAATATGTATCCTACCTCTTTCCAGTAGACTGAAATCATACATCCCACAGCCTTATTTCACCAATTAAAGTGACACATTAATCATCTTCTTCTTTTTGTTCTTATTTCATGTTACTCTGACTCCTCCCCGTTTCTCTGGTGGATGCTGCTGGGACCATCAGAAACATGCCCACATGAGTCCTATATGTTTCCACTAAGCTGTGTGAAATGCATCCATGGACCACATGAAACACCTCCTCACAACTTCCATATGTTGTAGCACAGTGAACACCAGGCGGCCTCTCCCTCAGGCGGCATATTGAAGTGGACTCTTGTCTTCAGGGCTTCCAGAGCTCACTTTTGTTCCCCATCTGTCTCTTTTCTCCCCACTCAGCGCACCCCCCACTTAACCAAGCTCGACACCATGCTCTGCAAATTGGCAGTTCTCAGCCATAAGGTCTCAAGTAACTCTTTACTATTGTGGCAAAGTAGCTAAGCTTCTCTATCTTCCAAACAAGGTGGTTAGAGAAGAAATCCAGCAAATGGACCCAAGTCAGGGCTGGTAGGTCAGCGATGCTCTGGCCACAAAGGGGCCAAATACTGGAGGTAATGTTGCTTCAACAATAGGGCTCCGGGGTTGACGGGGGCTCTCTGATGACATCTCAGGTTGTTTTTCTCTGTGAAGCTCTCAGCCATCCTCTTATGGTCATAAGCTAATAGGGCGGCTCCAAACTTGGAGTCCTCCTATGATGGTAAGAAGAATGAAAAGGGCTTTTCCATGTGCAAGTCTCTCTCTATTTTATCAGGGCAGAAAATCTGGGAATGAAAGCCCCTTTCTCTCCTTAGCAGATTTCCCTCTCAGGTCCCAGAGTCCACAAAAGGATGATAAATCCACACCGCGGCCACAGAAGGCCTCAGAAATGTAAGTCTCAGACATTGTCTTCATCTGTAATGGGAGGTAGGCTCTGTATTAGCCATGTGTTTTATTTTCTGTATTCTGATCCTCTGACATATATGGGACCTTGTGGATCCTGGATGGACTGCCCGTCCCAGGGCTAGCAAGCTGTTAGAGATAGCAAACAACTCATCCACCTCTCCAATGCAAACCTACCAATCCAGAGCCCACATACGACCCCACTTTAAGGGGCTTTCCTACCTAGGCTGCTATTCTCCTGCCTTAATCACCAGCTACCAGGCGATTGGAGACAGCCATGTGCCCCAGAGCCCACTGACACTATTCAAGTTAGCCAATCCTAAATCTGCCCACCCTGCCTTGCTGATTCCTGACCGCAGAAACCACAACAAAGGCTCCTGCCCACAGCTCTCCCTTCTTCATCTGGCTTCTGGCTGACCTTGGTGCTTCTCCACATGGCCCACCCTCATGGTGTGCCCCCTCATCCCAGAAGCTGTGAGTAACAAACTATTGTTTACATGGTAGCCATCTCCTGATCTGTTGGCCTTACAGAGGCTCAAATTTTCTGTGAATACACCATATTTTAAAATAAGCTCTGCCAGGGGGTGCCTGAATGGCTCAGTCGGTTGAGTGTCTGACTCCTAACTGTGGTCATGATCTCATGGTTCCCAAGTTGATGCCCCCTCTCAGGCTCTATGCTGACAACACAGAGTCTGCTTCGGATTCTATCTCTCCCTCTCTCTCTGCTCTTACCCCACTCACGGTATAAATAAATAGATAAATAAATAAATAAATAAATAAATAAATAAATAACTTTCAGAGTAAGCTGTGCTGGACAAAACCCTTCTAGAAGAGTTTTTGTCTTCCAGAGGCAAATAATTAAAGGGAGTCTCTCTTCCTATATAAAAGAATGTGTACTAGTTCCCTCTGTCCACAAAAGACATTACTCTAAGACTTGGCTTAACGCAATAATGGTTCTTTTATTATCTCTCATGTTTTTTGAGGGTCAGGAATCTGAGGTGGATTCAGATGGGGCAGTTCTGGCTTTGCATCCCTGATGTCATCGCACAGAGCTGCAGTGACGTGGGGTTACATGTGTTATCTCGGTGAATCTTTCCTATCCATCTCTTGAGATAAGTATTATTTATTAACATCATTTTAAAGCTGGGGACGTGGTCTCTGAGTTAAGTAATCCGTCTGGGATCTGTAGTTGGTAAATGGTGTCATTGCCCAGGACAGCGGCCCCCTTCCCTCCCTGTCGTTCTCCGTCACATTACCACATGTCGATGTCTTTATAGTACCTGCAGATGTTTGAAATAATCGTGTACATTCATTTTGTCTTTTGCTCATTTGTCTCTGTCCCCAAGTGGAATGCCATGTCCTTGAGACAGGGAGCATTGGTCCCGCTGTTCATTTCTTTATCCCGGAGCCTAGAACAGCCTCTGGCACGTTGCACGTGCTCCGTAAAGAGTCACCGAATGAAGCACAGAGCTTGGATTTGCTTTATGGTCTGACCAATAGAATGTCACTTGGGTGGGCCAAGGGGGTCCTGCCTGCAGTCACTCCAGACCTATAAACTGCCCACCTGCCCAAAGGTTATTGCCCCACCTTGACTCTTTGGCAAGTCTGTCTTCTCATCCTTAAGCATTTCTGGGTGTGAGCTTTTAACTGCTTGGTCCTACCCATGAAGGCTTATTCTCCCCTTATCAAGGCTCCAGATTCATGAGTGTAAGTCTGTATTACTGAGTCTACATTGTGCTACATCCTATGTCAGGACTGATAATTGCTCCCCTGAAACTTAACAGTGATGGCCGGGAATTCAGAATCCATCTCGGCTGTTCTTTCTCTTTTTTTCCCCTGTCTCTTATTCTCAGGTTCACCTCCAATAGGATTGCCAAACTATGGCAACACTGGTACGTATGGCCCACAATCTCCATGAACTCAGGCCGTTCTCCTTCACCCAGGATACCTAAAGTGTTGCACCTGCGCAACTGTGCGCTCATAGGCAATGGACAGGGGGGTTAGCAAAAAATTAAAGCTCTTCACCCTCATCGTTTTCCCTTGGAAAAATCTACCTGAAAAGGCTTAGTATTCACACACACACACACACACACACACACACACACACACACACACACACACACCTGTGTTCCCTGAGCTTTGTTTGCAAACAAAGAAAGAAAAAACACTGGCTAGAGTGTTTCCATGCAGTATTTGCAAGTAGGAAGGGATGGCGTGGCCCATCACTTAAAGAGGTCCCAGGGAGTGGACCCCAGATACTCTGGCTCTCTCTCTTTTTAAAATACAGTGGAGTGTGGAGATCAGCTTCCTTTTATGACATGAGAGCTAGAGGCCTGTATGTGAGTGTGTCAGTGAGTGTGACACCATAACCTGGGTAATAACTACTCTCATCCTCTAATCCAGCCCCACTTCCCATGTGATGGGGAAATATTGTTTCTTTTAGTACTTTCAGTATGGAGTCAGGGTTCCCAGCCCATGATAAAGCATACTTCTTATTGACTCATGTTCTTATAATAGGGCCTCATAGACTGTATTGAGCTTCCAGGGAACCAGCTATTTTGATGGGAGAGATGGATCAGTATTCCCTGTGGGCAGGCTGAGATGACAGTCTACAGCAGGTGTGGTGGCCAGTTGTCTGCTGGCTGACAGCCTCTCACAGATACGTCTTTCTGGAGACAGCTCATTGAGAGAACTGTTTGTTTGTCCACCACAAACTTTCCTGTAGGGATCATTCTAGAAAACACCCATTCCTTCTGTTGGACCATTATGGCTCCCAGTTCAAGGAGGAGCTTTATGAAGAATCCTGAATTCCAAAGCTTTCCCAGACATGCTGAATAGATTGTGTTAGGCCCTGCAGGCAATTGCTTTTCATAGAAAGTCTTAGGCCAGAAAAAAAAAAAAAGAGTATAAACCCAGCTGAAGCATTTCAAAATCTGTAAGTAGAATAAATTCCAGACCAGGGTCATGCAACAGTAATTCTCTTCAGACATAATGGTCCTCACTAGCGAAATGTGTTCCCCTTCACATGCAGAAAAATGGAATCACTGAAGGAAAGAGCTGGAAGGGTCTTTGAAGATCATCCAACACATTTTCTTTATGATTTGAAGAGGCAGAGCATTTCTCCAAGGCTACAGCGTGTGAACTAGTTGCGAAGCAGAAACTGGAACTCGGGGATCCTGACTCCTGGGCCAACATATTCTCATTTTGCCAATTAGCCCACTGACCTCAGAACTGTGATATTACAACACATTAGGGGAAAAATAAGAGTCAGGAAAGGAGGGTGCTTCTGAAAGAATCTGATTCTCCCACTCTACACTTGAATGAACTGAGACTCAGAGATTCAGAACAACTCATTCCAGGCATAAGAACTAATACTTTAAGTGGATGTCTTCACAGCTGCAGTCTGGTGCTCTTTCTCCTAATGGGCTACTTGAACCTTCCTTCTAACCAACATGTCAGCAATCTTGGGATGGTAAAGTGGGGACCTAGAAAGAAGCAGGTGCTGAATGTCCAGATGACTTCAGGAACCAACAAACCACTTGAAGGAGAAAAATTGGCGGGGTAAATACAATGCAATAGAAAAGAATGAATTACAGTAAAACCTTGGATTACGAGTAATATATTTGGTGAGTGTTCTGCAAGACAAGCAAACATTTCTAGTAAATTCTGATGTCTTGCACTATGAGTTATACGTGATGCTGAATGTCATATGATCACAACTGAGCCAATGGTTCCTCTCTCTCTCTCTCTCTCACTGTGGGATCATGGGTAATCATCTCCCATGCTTGGATGCTCAGTCTCAGGGCACAGTATTTGGCAGAAATCAGTGATTTTTCAGAACGTTAGAAGGGCCCCACAACTGACACTAGTGAATTTTTTGTCACTTCAAAGGACCTATGGATGGTCCTTTGCTTTTCTGGATAAGAGTGAGATTAGAAAGGCTTTGCTTCATTCCAGGTCAGGCTGCCTGCAGATGGAGACACTTTCCTCTGCTGCCTTCTTGCCAGTTACATTAAATACAGTATATGACGAGAGTTTATTAATATTGTACTGTAGTCAACATCCGTGTGAGTGTATACAAAGTCCTCCATGCAGAGAAAGATTCCACTGAGCCAACAGATAGCAGTGATTCCATTAGTGACAGTGAATGTCGTCCTACACAGTAATCCTCCTCTCTCTTGTCTCCCTCACACCAGCCACGAAGGTTTTCAAGGGTAAGTGCAGGTGAATTTGCTTATTTTTCTTTATATTTTGTATTTTCTTTGTTACTTTGCACTATATGACAGTACTGTAATCATTTTATATGAATATTTTTGGGTTGTGGAATGAGTCGTCTGTTTCTGTGATTTCTTAAGGGGAAATTTGCTGTGATACACAAGTGCTATGGATTCCAAGCATGTTTCTGGAATGAACTATGCTCTCAAACCAAGTTTTTACTGTACTGGGATAGTAATTGAGTGTAGTCATCCCCTCCCAGTACCTAGGTCCAAGTACTTGACCATAGACTGACAATGACGGATCAAAGGAATGTCTAGAGAGACTGATTAAGTTAAGCAAAGTCAGGTAAGGACCAAAGCACTAGACAGATAAGGTATTAAATTCCACAAAAGAGACTTAAGAAAGGAGAAACAGATGAGTTAGAAAGTACAAATTCAGTACCTCTTGGAGTTCAGGCATCACAGGTCAGGAAACCAAGCTAAGACACTGGGAAAGAGAGAGGTAGGAAGTCAGGCAGGAGTTCTGGGAGATTCCAGACAACAAGCTCAAGTTAAATTATGGACTAGAAGAGGGTGCCTTAGCGAGAGACGCAGGATAACAGTACCAACACTAAATACTCCATAGGGAGGCAATGGATTTTGAATGCATGGCTTCCCTTTGATACTTCTGCCAAAGGTCATAATTTTGCTTCCGAATGTGGGAACAAGTCTAAAACTTAAAGCCATTGCACATGTGTGGATTACACACCCAATGAAGAACAGATACATAGGGAAATGTTAGCAGTAGACCTATCAGAAGCCTAATTAATTAGCCAAAGCTTGATTTGGTGGGTGTGCAATTAGAGAATAGGGACGCATACGTACTAGAGTTGGAGGCTGATAGAATGCCGCCATCTGTCACAAGCTGGGGAGTGTGGGAAAGAATTCAGCTCACATTTTGGTTGGAGCTAAACAATTCTTTTCAGTTCTGTTTTTCATAGATCAAAGATAAAGCATATAAATTCATGTCATCCTAATTCATATCATCTAGTAGTTATGCTCAGCCTAGCATCCAGCCCAATTGGGGCAAAGAGTGATTATTCTAGGTTTCTGATACTGTAACATATCACTATGAACTACATAGAGACTCTCTTCAAAGGTTTAAGGAGGAAGCTGAGTAATTGTTCTCAGGTCAAAAAAAAAAAAACAAACAAAAAAAAACCACGGAAAAAGTTGTCTGTAGGTAAGAAGCTCCCAGAAACAGATGTCCTAAGGCTCTCAGGTGTATGCTGCTAGGATCAGAGTTCAGTCAGATTTGATTAAGTGAACTAATTAGCAAATTTATTTTCATTACTGACACAGTAATTTAGTTCTAGCCTGCAGAGGACTGAAATATGTTTCCAGCTTGAAGAGGGCTGTGGATATTCCCATTTACCACAGACTAAGATTCATAGTTAATTGGGATACTTTATGGTTCTCTGGTGGGAAATAAATCTAAACAAGAAAAAATGTGTGTATTAGCAAGCATTTTCCCCCCAACAAGTTAATAGCCCTCTGAATTGTGCATCCTACATAAAAAATGATTGTGCATTCTATACAGCAATGATTATTTTATGAGAAAATAAAGCCGAAGAGAAATAGTCACGTAGCCAATTTTTCAAATACTATGCACAAAATAGGGATTGTTAAATTATGTACATTTTCTCTAACTGTACTGTTTTGATTTGTTTTTGTTTTTTGTACATCCTCATGGGAAACTGTGCATGAAATAAAACAAAATGGATTGTTGCAGAAAAAATAGGATTAGGATTCGACCTTTCTTTACCTGGGATCACCTCTTTGCTGTCTCATGGAGATTTATTTTCTAAAGAAACTGAATAAAATATTGTTTCCATTTGCCTTCAATGGAAGATGGAGTCTTCCTGAGGGAGACCCTTGATGGGCTCAGGAATTCCAGACTAGCAGTCAAGCTATGCTGGTAAAATCGTTCCACATAAGTGTTAATTAAGCAAGAATTTGGACTTTTGAGGGCAATTCTTTTTTATTAATATTTTAATTGTCTGTTACATCTCTCAGCTCTCTTTCTTTTTTTAAATATTTTCATTTATTTCTAGGAGAAAGAGAGAGAGAGCGTGAGCAGGGGAGGGTCAGAGAGAGAGGGAGACACAGACTCTGAAACAGGCTCCAGGCTCTGAGCTGGCAGTCAGCACAGAGCCCGACGCCGGGCTCAAACCCACGAGCCGCGAGATCATGACCTAAGCGAAAGTCAGACGCTTAACCGACTAAGCCACCCAGGCGCCCCTCTCAGCTCTCTTCTCCTTCTCCTTCTCCTTCTCCTTCTCTTTCTCCTTCTTCTTCTTCTTCTTCTCCTTCTCCTTCTCCTTCTCCTTGATGTTTATTTTTTGAAGGAGAGACATAATATGAGCAGAGGAGGGACAGAAGAGAGGGAGACATAGAATTCTAACTTACAAGCTGTGATGTCATGAACTGAGCCAAAGTCAGACTCTTAACTGACTGAACCACTCAGCCCTCTTCTAATCTATAAATTATCTTTCCATGTCTTTTACTTTTTTTTTTTCGTTTTGCAGTTATGTGTTGAAGACACTAGGTCCTTGGTCCTGTAGAACTCCCAACAGTTTGTATTTTTCTGCCTGCGTCCTGGTGATGTTACTGGTATCCCCTGAATTTGGTAACACTTAGTACTTAGACATAGAGATGTGGTCAGAGTCAGGCTTGATCTTTCCCCACCCTCAAGTCTATCTCATAGGTGGTGGTGTATCCTTCCATCAGGAGGTGCTTAATGTCTTGTCCCATTGATGGTCATTATCTGCATCAAGTGTGGGAAACCCAAGGGCAAATCCAATCCACTGCCTGTAGTTGCAAGTTTTATTGGAACACACCCACACCCATTGTTTTATATTTTATCTTTTGCTGTTTTTGTACTATCATAGCAGAGATGAGCAGCTGTGACCAAGGCCATATGGCCAACAAAGCCTAAAATAATTACTTGCTTGTTCTTTACAGAATATGTTTGCCTGACTCATGGTTTAGATCCGCTAGGTGGCATTCAAATTTGTTGCTCATTTTTCACTTATTAGCTACAGTGCTACTATAAAAACTCCTTTTGTCAACTATTGGCTATGACAGACTGTGTAGGAAAGAAGGATAAATAACTTATTCTTTTTCTTTACTTGTTTTAAAAAATTATGAGGTTCTTCTCCAGCATCCTTCAAAGGTGTTCCAGAACACTTGTTTTGTTTTATTTGAGAATCATTATAAACTCATGAACTTAAATACATTGGATGTGTTTCAAATCATCCCAGTTATTAATACCCTTTTGGATCATCAAGCTACCTCTTCTTTAACCGTTAGGAGACTAGACTATAGACTGAGTCTTTTGGACACAACCCTAAGAGTCTTGGATATAGGCTTTGTGCTTTCTGAAATAACAGCTCCAGATTCACTTTATATTTTTCCAGCCCAAGTCCTGAAATCAGCCATTTCTCTAAGGATCCTCTCTTGTGAATGGTATTTAGAAACCTCTGTCTGGGTTCTATTTGCTAATGCCTGGGTATTGTTCCTTGCCCCTTTCAGTGGACAAAACTAGAAAATACATCTCCCTTCAGTTACAATATAGCATGAGTTCAGAACCATACTGACAGTTTAAATTAAAAATTACAGGGCACCTGGGTGGCTCAGTCAGTTAAGCATCCGGCTTCGGCTCAGGTCATGATTTCACAGTTTGTGGGTTTGAGCCCCATGTCAGGCTCTGTGCTGACAGCCAGCTCAGGGCCTGGAGCCTGTTTCAGATTCTGTATCTCCCTCTCTTTCTGACACTCCCCTGCTCATGCTGTCTCTCTCCCTCTCTCAGAAATCAATAAAACATAAAAAAAAACCCTACAGTGTTTTACTTAAATCTTATCATTTTACACAAGCTTATCCTTTCAACCACCTGAATCTTCCCAATTCTTATGGACACCAACACAGTTATACATTTCATGTATCCCACACCCTAGCAGTATAAGCATGACAGTATAAACTTTACCACGAGTTGTATGATTCCTAAGAAGTTTCTTTTCCCTGTTGTTTTAATCCTTAAGCCACAGGACACCAAAATTTCAGTCAAATTACTCTCTTTTAAACTCCTTAGACTAGTTTCTTTCTGAGTGGTTATGCCACCAATTGTATTCATAGTGAGGGTCATTTATTTCATTTTACTTTTGATATCTATGAAAATCTTTTTATTTAATTTTATCTTTTAATCATGCCAAATATTTACATGATCCTGAAGTCACATCCAAAAAACAAGACGTAGTCAAATAGCTCTTATCTTTACCTGATTTTTTCCCTCTCCTATAGGTAACCATTAAAAAAAAAAGTTACGGTGTGCCTTTCTTTATATTTTATTTAGAAAAGTATTCTTTTCTAAAAATAAGCAAATACCATTTAAAAAGATAAACTATAGAATAATATACACGTGTTCCTCTATTTTTACTTTTTTCTCACTTAATTTTTTTGAGATTACATCATAATAGTATAGATGGTAGTAAAACATTAAACTTGAGAAGCACATTTTTTTTTACTCTTCTTGCTTCTCTCCGCCCCTTCCCTCTCTTTCTCCTTCTCTTTTCTGTCTTCTTCTTCTTCTTCTTCTTCTTCTTCTTCTTCTTCTTCTTCTTTTCTTTCTCTCTCTCTCAGAAGCTGAAGCTAAGTTCTGGGTATGGATAGTTAGATCAAAACAAAGAACATGTCAGGAGGGATGCTGAGGGGACCATGAGTAAGTCCCTGGGGACTGGGAGAACTGGGAAGCATCATAAGCTTTCATAGACCAGAGTCTGTGGAATTCCAAGTCAATCACACCTCCCTCTGAGGGATAAGGGGGCCCATCTGATGTATGGGCCATACCAATAAATCCTCCATATGTCCCTGTATCTTTCTCCCCTGTATAAAAACACCAGCAAGACTTGCCTGATCCTCTAATGTCTGCTTTATGGATGAAGGCCAGCAGCCACTTGTGGTTATGCTGGGTGAGACTTTGACACCGGCATAGTTGAACTGACTAAGATCAATGAATGAATCACAGCATCAAAGCAGCAACCGGGTCCTCGAGGCATAACCAAGCCTCTGTTAACCTCAGTCCGAACATGCCAGACATTGTTCCAAGGCATAATTTTTCTTTGTAAGAAAGCCAAGAATGTGGGCATAGTGGCAATGACTTGGTACTCCGATTGGTTTCCCACAGAGCAGATATTCCAAGGCAGTGATTTGGTCAAGTAACACATTTTAAGGGCGTCTTCCCTTAAATAGCCCAAATAGCTTGTGCTGTTAGCTGACAACCATATTCCTCAGCAGTTGCACAGAATCCAAAGGCAGGGGATGGGAGGGTACCTTGTCAACTATCATACTTCTTAGGCAAAGACAAAGATTTTTTTTCTCAGCCAGTGTGTGGTTTTCTCAAGTTCAAATCTATTATTCTACCACCAATTCTCCAATTCTCTGATACCAACTCAGTATCCCACAATTTAATTCAATTCTGAGCCCAAGCACAGACCCCAGAGGTTAGGAGCTTAGTCCCACCAGCCTGCCCCCACTTTAGATGCCAGTCACAAAGCGGTACATAAGCTACCCTACTTTCAACCCAGATGACTACAAATCAGGGGTTCCCATGACCCCTACTTAGGCTTGACAATCTATGAGAATGACTCTTATTAGACTCAGGAAAATGCTTTACTTATGATCACCAGTTTATTAGAAAGGATACAGCTCAGGGACAGCCAGATGGAAGATGTTTATAGGGTGGGTTATAGGGGGAGGTGGCGGAGAGCTTCCATGCCATCTCTGAACATGTCACTCTCCCACAATGATGTGTTTACTGACCCAGAAGTTACTCCCAAACTCATCGTTCTAAGTTTTTTTCTTTTTTTTATGGAGGTTTCATAATATAGCCACAGGTGATTAAATCATTGACCATGAGGATTGATCTCCATTTCCAGCCCTCTCCTTTCCCCCTAAGTAGGTCATGGGCTGATAGTTCCAATCCTCTAATGGTGTGATTGTTTCTCTGGTGATCAGTCCTCATTCTGAAGCTACCTGAAGGCCCACCTTGACTCACCTCAAGAGCATAAACTCAGAACTGGTCAAAGGGGGCTTGTTATGAACAACAAAGGACCCTCTTATCAGTCAGGAAATTCCAAGAGTTTTAGGAGGTCTGTGCCAAAAACCATGGGCAAAGACCAAGTATATATTTTTATTATACTACAACTGGTAAAAACTCTTGAACCATGTGTTTGAGGGGAATACAGGATGAGGCAGCACATAGAGTGGATATAGGTTTTACGTCTTGGTATTTCTGGCTTGAAGCCTACCATTTGTGAAGAGTCAAGGGCTAAGTAATTCATATCCACCCAAGGATCTAAGTACGCATAGCCCTGCAATTGTTAGGTAGAAGTTTGGGAATGTGATAGAACACAGTTCAACTGAGTACATTTAAATAACTAATTGGATTTGTTCAATGATTCATATTGGGCAACATACCATCTGCCAAATAGAAGGTGCTCTGAGAAGCTGGGCCAAATCTTGTATGTGATAATGGGTGGGACATCAAAATTATTACCCAAAGAAGAGAAAGGATTGTTTCAGGCAAGGTCATCTTCCTTAGGGGGCAGACAAGAGGTCCTATCTTATAGATCACCTAGCTAGTGTTGACCACAAAATTCCCGACAGATTGGTTTAAATTCCACTCTTGGGAGAGGCTGAAACTGCAGTTAGGTTAGGTGTTAAGTTGCCGTGGGGCTTAACATAAATGACTCTATTTGGGGTCTGTTGTTTCTGTTTAGGAGGCAGCAGGGCCAGGAAAGACTGGATGTAAGAGAGCTCAGAGCATCTAGAGGGTGAGGACTCCTTCTCCTCTGACTCCCCAAGGTCAGCAGCGATCAGGGCCCCAGAAATGAGATCTGTCCATCACTAGGGAACAATCTTCAGGAAATGGGAAGCCCCTTAACTGAAAATAAGATCAGGAAAGGAAAGAGAAGGGGCAGTCATCGTTACTGTAAGCTTTGGAACTGCTTTCTCGCCTGGTGGTTTTGACTAGTGTCTCTCTTAACAGCAAGTGGGTGGCTGGTTTCCCTAACACTGGAAATTTGGCCTTTTCCTCCATGAGTCAACACATTGCATAAGAGGAGGCCTTTCCCTTACTGCTAAGTGGTTTCAGGTTCTAAAATATTAAAGAAATATTGTTGGTTTTCCTGGTCACTGATGGCATCTTAAATTTTCAAACTTCTGCATGCAAATGCAAAGTGTTAAATAATAACTAAATTAAGCTATGTTTGGCTTTCTGTTCTGCTCATGCTTTCTCTTCCTAAAACATTTGGCCTGCCTTCTGGCTCCTTACTAGCAACTTTTTGCTCAGAGAGAAGCCAAGTCTATACAGTTTAGCTGCATGTATGTAAGACCAAGATGTTTATGCAGGTTGGTCCCAACAAAAATATTGACCACAGGCTACTGTGGGGATTTCATACAAACCACGACCCCTGATAATAATTTGAAACCTATATACCTTTTATTTTCAGAAAGAGCAAAGAAAATAATTTGATATTATTTTGTTAATGAAAGTAGCCTTGAGGTGCCTGGGTGGCTCAGTCAGTTGAACATCTGACTCTTGATTTTAGCTCAGGTCATGATCCCATGATCTTAAGGTAGAGCCCCATGTTGGGCTCTGCACTGAGCATGGAGCCTGCTTAAGATTCTCCCTCTCTCTCTCTCTGCCCCTCTACCACACTCACACTCACGTGCTCTCTCTCTCTCTAAAAGGAAGAAAGAAAAGTAGCCTTGGTACTTACATAGTTTCCTCACAAGGTAGAGATTCCCAGACAATGCATTGGTCAAGACTTCTACTTCTGCTATTATTAACTGTATTTTGCCTTAAGTGGCTATGACACGTTGTATTGTTAGCTTAAAACTTAGATCTCTTCAGTTAACCTGGGTGGAGGTAACTGGTAACTCATTGGAGTTAACTCATAGGAAATGAGTAGAGGGGGGCCCCCAGCCCCAACTTCTTGGGCAGAAATGCAGATCCCCGACTCACTCAGAACATGATCAAACACTGAGTTGGTGGGAAGCCAGGATGCTACGGAAGTAGCATATGGCTTTAGTTTTTTTAAGGGCTGCAGAAAAATGACAGATAGTAGTTTTGAGAAAAATTAGTATCAGTGAACTGAAAAAAAAAAAGAAAGAAAAATCTGAAATTCTAATATCACGGGGAACAGGCAGCCAGTGGTTATTATTCTGAAATGTGAATTCAGGTGAAGCTTTTAGCTTTGATGTTAACAGGACACCTTTCTATAAAGTACCTCATAGGTAAGATGATAAGAAAAGGCTACTGGCCCCACCAGCCTTCATCCCAGGACAAAGTAGTCCTGTTCTCCAGCCAGCTGAAGAGACTTCTTCTACTAGCTGTGGACTCAAGAATGCAAACATGCCGTTGAAAACTTGGGAAAAATTCAGAGGGTAGAATTTTCTTGTCCTTATTTTGAGATGGAGTCAACAGTCCACCTTTCAAAGCCACAGATAGATGTGTTTGGGTTATCTGACACATTAGAGTGCATCAGTGTCAGCATTCACAGATGATCTAGCCAGTGGTTCTCAACCTTTCCTGTGCATCTCAATCTTCTGTACAGGATAACAGGGGTGGGAGGTGGGGACTTAAAAGATGCTGGCCCTCAGCTCTCATCTCGGAGACTCTAATTCAATTGGTCAAGTGTAGAACAAGCATTTCTAAAAACAAACAAACAAAACAAAACAACCCCCCCCCAAAACTTTGGTGATCCTAATATGTAATTGAGACTGAGAATTATTTCATTTTCATCTTCAAGATGTGAACCTTGAAGCAAAGAAAACTTCAATGCTTTTCCAGAGTCGTGCAGCTGAAAAGTGATGGGGCTCTGATTCTATCTCAGGTATTTCTGACTTCAAGTTTCTTTCCCCAAACCCACCCAACGTAGTCAGTGTACCACATGACCTCGATGTGGGTAAGTTGTAATTTAGACTCCAGGCCCCCAAATTCCTGCCCAATGGTCTTCCTGCTATCCTACATCCACATCCACTCTTTCCCTAGCTCTTGACATACAGGAATGAGAATCAAAAGCAACCCCCCTTTCACCTGGATACCAGATAGCTTGTCCTAGAGACTATGAAGCCAGTTTTCTTTAGTTTAAACATTAGACAAAAGCAAAGGGATGACCTGCATTAAATAAGACAGTCTGTGTTAAAATAAACAGTAAGCTGTAGAAGGGATCAAAGATGCAAGGAAGTGAGCATTCTAGAATGGCTCTACTATATAAGAGCAGAAAATACACTGGCTGACTCTATGCTACTCCAGAGGGCCTGGAGGCCATGCCATTTACTGACATAATAAGAAATGCACTAATGTGACTGCTCTGGGATTGTTGAGGAGCTCAGGGATGGCTGTCCTCTGGAAGTACGAACTAACAGCAGGAGATGCTATTTCAGACTTTGTCTCCCTAGTAGCAGTGGAGATAATAAGAACCCAGAGACCAGGAATTAACTACTAACTACCAGAAACACCTGGATGTGATCACCAAAAAGGTGGCAAGCTCAGAATGGCAGCCCAGAAGACAGTTCACAGATCATGGTCTTCCTCAGGGCAAGAGAGATGGGCAAGATTAGAGGATTGTATAATAAATATAATCAAAGTACATCAAGAGTAGATAAACAGAAGACTAGTGCCAGTTACCCCAAAGGGATGTTCTCTTTTCCAGTTTCCGGAACTGAGCTAGTTCTCAGTGCCCAAGCCCATTAACTGAAGAAGAGGCTGGATTTGCATAAGCAAAGATTGTCCAACAGCATGGTAAATATATATGGCATTAGTTTCCCCCAGTTCTGTCCTGAAGGGGTCATTGGCTTTACTCAGGTAATAGCATACTGGGGGAAAGGGAACCCCCCGCCCCAACCATTTGGGTGTTGTGGGAAACAAGATTCAAATAGACACTGTCATCAAGGGAGCCAAAGCATCATGCTGGCTCTGATAGAATAAAGGTGTAGAGGAGTCGTGTAATAAGTAGAATACTGCTCTACGTCCATCTCATGGTGCCCACTGGACATACCCAGTGGGTATTTTCCCAGTTCTTGAATAATATAATAGGAATTGACATATTAAGGTATTGGTGGGGTGCCTCGGTGATTCAGTTGGTTGAGCAGCTGACTCTTGATTTTGGCTCAGGTCATGATCCCAGGGTCATGGGATCAAGCCCTGCATCATTGGATCGAGCCCTATGCTCATCATGGAGCCTGATTAAGATTTTCTCTCTCTCTCTCTGCCCCTCTCCTTGACTCCCACAAACTCTCTATATAATAAAATAAAATAAAATAAAATAAAATAAAATAAAATAAAATATTGGCAAAACCCTTACACTGGTTCCTTGACCAATAAACTCAAACTATAAATTATAAAGAGCTATTGTAGTAAAAAACAAAACAAAACAAAATAAAACAAAAAGCCCAATAGAAAATCCTGAAATGGGGTGCCTGGGTGGCTCAGTAGGTTGGGCATCCGACTTCGGCTCAGGTCATGATCTTGTGGTTCATGGGTTCGAGCCCTGCATCGGGTTCTGTGCTGGCAGCTCAGAGCATGAAGCCTGTTTCAGATTCTGTGTCTCCCTCTCTCTCTGTCCCTCCCCTGCTCATGCTCTGTCTCTCTGTCTCAAAAATAAAATGAACTATTAAAAAAATTTTTTTAAATCCTGAAATGGCCCCCACACTAGCCAAGATGGCAAATGTAAAACAATGACCATATCTCTGAGGGGAATGGCAGATTTGTGTCACCCTCAAAGATTTCAAGGATGCAGGGGTCGTGGTCCTGCAAAACCCAGTTGGATCATGGAAAACAACAATGTACTACTGCAGACTTGACCACATGGTACCAGCAATAGCAACTGCTGTGCTGGAGATGGTATCTTTATTAGACACTCTGGTCAGTGGCGTGAAGCTATTGATCTGGCAAATGCATTCTTTTCATTACCCATCAAATAGGACAGAAGCAATTTGCATTCATATGGGATGAATAGCAGGATACATTCATGGTCTTGCCCCAGAGATATGTTAATTCTCTTTCTCTCTGTCACTATACTGTTGAAAGGCTCTGGGTTCTCTGAATATTCTGTAGAACACCATAGTAACCCATATTGTTGACATCATGTAAGATGGACCTGATGAGCAAGAAGTGGTAAGACACATGCACTCTAGAAGGAGCGAGACAGACCCTACAAAGATGTAGAGGCATGATACATCAGTTAGATATTTAGGGGCCCCATGTTCTGGAACAAATGAGTCATCTCTTCCAAAATAAAGAGCATGTGATTTCCCAGTGCGCTTCCTATTACTAAGAAAACACACAGGACTTAGGTGGTTTCTTCAGGTTTTAGACACAGTGTCTTATACACTCGGGAATACTGCTCTGATCCATTCTTTGAAACTGCTAAAAGCCAATAGTTTTGGGGGACCCAGAGCAAAAAGACCTCTGAAGCAGATTCAGCTGGCTGCATGATCAGTCCCGCCCACTTGGGATGCTTCGTGAGGTCTCTAGCAAGCCCTAATACTACACTGATAGGGTTTCTTATAAATACATGGGTTCTTGTATAAAGTTAGGCAACAGAAAACTACACACCATTAGAACCACAAACAAGCTGATCTGTTACTGATACCTGATAGAGACAGAACATCTAAACACGGGGCATCCAACGGCCATGGAGCCAGAACTGCACATAATGAACTGGGTACTGTCAGACCCACCAAGTCATAAGGCTGAGGATGCCACTACAAAAAAGAGGTGATACATTGTGGATTTCACTGGAACAGGTCTGAAGAGCATGAGTGGCACAGACAATAGACCTCCGCATCCCTTTCTGCTACTATGCCAACACCTCTCCCTCAGCTCATGCCCTTGGCCCCATGGATTGTTCCCAATGGGGTCAGCTCAGTAGGTTTGTGTGAACTTGAGATGGAATTCTACATGATAGATCCAGTTAGGGGTAGCCCCCCAAAACAGAAACAAGAGTAAGTCTTCCCATTGGGGAGAACTTCAGGTGGTACTCATGGCCATCCACTTTGTGTGGAGAGACCATGGGTCTGAGGTTGGAAAGTAGACCCATGGTCAATGGCAAATGGCTTAGCTGGTTGGTCAGTGTCCTAGAAGAAGCAAGACTGGAAAAAGAGAGAAATCTGGAAAAGAAGCACGTGGATGGATATTAGTGAGTGAGAACCAAGTGTGACGACTTTGTATTGCATTTCTTTCCCGCCATAGAACATCCACTGAAGAACAGGCACTGAATACTGAACTGGGCATGTTGACTTGGCCAGTTAATGACAACCAACTTCTGTCCTTGGCCACTCCATTATTTAGACAATGAGCTTATGAATGGGGATGGCATGATAGTGGATATGGAGACTAGGCATGGGCCCCACAACAGTGGCTCCCTCTCTCCCAGAATGAAACTTGCCAAGTTGGACGTTACTGCTGAATATCCAACTGCCAGTAAGAAGAGACCAAAGCTGAGTATCTATATGGCACTACCCCATGGGTAAGTTGGTTGTTGGCTGTTCGGTTACACTGTGGCCCTGCTACTCTGGAAAGAATAATTCATCTTAACCACGACTGACATGTATTCTATATAACAGCTTGCCTTTCTTTCCTGCAGTCCCTCAGCCAGTGCTCTTGCTCCAAAAGCTTGATGCATGCAATCTTGTATAGCATCTCCTCCCTCCAAGGAGGCAGTGGGCACATGAGCATAAGATCTCCTGGTCTTACCACATACTGTGTCACCCAGAAGCTGACAGCTTGATGGGACAGTAGAATGGCCTCTTGAAAATCCAATTGAGGCACCGGCTTTGAGATGATTCTACATTTCTAAGGATGGGGCTTTTCCTCTGGTGCCAGGTCTTCAATGGATGGAATACATGGGTTCAGGAACCAAGCAATAGAAGTAGCTGCATCTCTTATGACTATCATTCCCAGCAATCCTCTTGAAGAATTTGTGCTTTCCTGAGTCTGCAAGTCTCAAGGTCCTTGTTCCTGGAACAAAGTAAAGAGTCTCATAAAGCTTAAAGCTACAGGTACCATAGAGTCACTTAGGGTTTCTTGTGCTCCTACACCAGAAGCCAAAGAAAAGCTATGGCTATGTACCTTGAGAATGGTTGTGACCTGATTAGTATGAAGAGGTAAAGTTGCTTTTAAAGAAGACAATCAGGGAGGTGATCCACATCCTCTGGTACTCCCATATCTAGTTATACCTATAAACAGGAGGTAGGGAAAGGAGGGATGAGATCAGTTAAGGCTTTGAGATCAAGTACACCAGCAGGAGTGCAAATTCATGTTGTTCTTACAAGTTTTCCAAGAACTTGTGACCAATCAGATCCCGGGGGAAGCTGTATCTAGATGGAGACAACGTAAGAGTCAGAACCACGCAGAGCTGAGTGATAAAATGTGTGGACTTAGCATTTCCTATTGGTGCCTGGTCCGGGATCCCTCTACTGCTCCATGAACCCATCTCTCAGCTGCTGCAAGAGCCTGTGGCGGAATGTTGGCCACTTCCTTCTCTCGCTCCCATGTAGCTGCTGGCGCCCTGACCCGAATGTAATTGCACCTTTGATGGGAACCACTTTCCTCCACTGGCCTTAGCATTTGGAAAGGGATCTGGCTGCCCTTGGCTCCACAGAGCACAACCACACTGGGCTGAGGATGGTAACTAGACTTGAATTCGCTTCAGGGAAAATGTCCTTCCTCGCCCAGAGGATGTGATCTGGTTTCCAGAGCCCAAGTAATTCAACTTCAGTCTTCAACAGTGTTCTCATAAAGTGTGGTGGAGTTAGCCTTATGGGATGCTATTAATTTAACATCTAATTTGGTTCAATTCCTGCAAGTCTATCCTCATCCAGGGGTGATTTTTTGCCTCCCAGGTGGACATTTGGGAATCTCTAAATACATTTTTGGTTGTCACCAGTGAGTGGGGGAGGGAGGCTGCTCCTGGAATCTAGTAGGGGGAGCCCACGGGTGGTTCTAAACATCCTGTAGTACATAGGGCATCACCACTCATGCTCCCAATTAAGAATTATCTGGTTCCATGGGAAACCTGGGTGGCTCAGTCAGTTTAGCGTCCGATTTCCACTCAGGTCATGATTTCCATGAATTCCAGCCCCACGTTGGGCTCTGGGCTGACGGTTCTGTGACAAATTCTGTGCCTCCCTCTCTCTCTGCCCCTCCCTCAATCACACTGTCTCTAAAAAAGAAAATACACATTAAAAAAAAAAGAATTATCTGGCTCAAAATAGCAGTAGTGCTTTAGCAAAGAAGTCTGTCTTTTCACCATCGTCTGGCTTTCCAACAGAAGTCAGAATGAGGTCACACATCTATCTCTCAAGAGCAAACAAACACATTTCAGGCACAGAGCAGCATAGATCCAATTTAAGGATAAAAAAGTCTCTAATTCTAGGTTAATCTTGTCCCTACAAAAAGCTCTACATAGTTCACTTAGTTTACCAGAACATTTAACATTCCTCTATATGAAGCACGTATATTGAGATTAGTTCGCTGATTCTAGGAGGATTGTTGTGTATTTGCTTCAGATCTGAACTGCAAGAGAAGTGTTTCTTCCCCAAAGATAACTTCCAGGGGCACCTGGGTGGCTTAGTTGGTTGAGCATCTGACTTCGGCTCAGCTCATGATCTCGAGGTCTGTGGTTTCGGGCCCTGCATCAGGGTCTGTGCTGACAGCTCGGAGCCTGGAGCCTGGTTCGGATTCTGTGTCTCCCTCTCTTTCTGCCCCTTCCCTGTTTGTGCTTTGTCTCTCTCTTCAAAAATAATAAACATTAAAAATATTAGGGGCGCCTGGGTGGCTCGGTTGGTTAAGCGTCCGACTTCGGCTCAGGTCATGATCTCAGGGTTCCTAGGTTCGAGCCCCACCCTGGGCTCTGTGCTGACAGCTCAGAGCCTGCAGCCTGATTCAGATTCTGTGTCTCCCTCTCTGTCTGACTCTCCCCTGCTTACGTGCTCTCTCTCTCAGAAATAAATAAAAAAACATTAAAAAAATTAAAGATAATTTCTATTTTCTACCTTAATGATAATATGAGAGTTTGCAATCCCCCCAAATAGGTTTTCAACTTTAAAAATGTAAAGCCTGGCCTCTACCAAGTACCCATTCCACATAGAAAAGTAATTAATGCATACAAGCAAATTTACATGCAGAACCAAAATAATACTAAAGCTACTCATTCTAGACACGCTGAAATATTTCCTACCATTTACTTCTCTACAGAAGACACACACATCTGAGTCGATATATTTTTAAACACAGAATTAGAATTGAAAAAAATCTCAGGGTGATAATATATAGTAGTCCATTTATATTAGTATATTCTGTAATTGTGGAATCGATTATTTTTGTCCATAGTTATTTGGAAGACTCCTTAAAAAAGGTTATTTCTGGGGTGCTTGGGTGGTCCAGTTAGTTGAGCGGACGACTTCAGCTCAGGTCATGATCTCATGGTTCGTGGGTTCAAGCCCCGTGTCGGGTTCTGTGCTGGCAGCTCAGAGCCTGGAGCCTGTTTCAGATTCTGTGGCTCCCTCTCTCTCTGTCCCTCCCTCGCTCATGCTCTGTCTCTCTCTGTCTCAAAAATAAACTATAAAAATTTTTTTAAAAGGTCTATTTCTCTGGCTTAATAGAAATCGTTCTATTTTTAGTTTTACTTTATTCTGGTCAGAAAAGGCGATAGGAGACAAGTCTGTACTTTTTTACTTTCTCTTTGTTTTTAGAATGTGAGATGTTTCCTGTGACCTAAAATATCCAATTAAAACAACAGCAATGGGGCGCCTGGGTGGCTCAGTTGGTTAAGTATCTGACTTCGACTCAGGTCATGATATCACAGTTCATGGGTTCGAGCCCTGCATCAGGCTCTGTGCTGACAGCTCAGAGCCTGGAGCCTGCTTCGGATTCGGTGTCTCCCTCCCTCTCTCTCTGCTTCTCCCCTACTTGTTCACCCTTTCTCTCTCTCTTTCTCTCTCAAAAATAAATAAATAAACTGAAACAATAACATTAAAAAAATAAAACAATAAAACAGCAACAACTATATTCTACAAAAGCTAGATACTAAGTTTAATGTTTAGTTGTGAGAGATGCCAGTGGTATCTTATTAAATCACTGCTATTATTTCTGTAGATGCCCCTACTTTCTGCTTGTTTAATCTGTCGTGAACAGAGAAATATGTTAATATTTCCAACATTACCATGTACCCACCTCTTGGCGGTGCTACTAAATTTGGCTTGCTGATTTATTGCTCTCATAAAGGCACCATTCGTCAAAAGAAGTGAACTTTTGCTCCCTCTGATGTTTCCGTCTGACAGCTGGTATCTGATATTCAGGCATGCACACCTTCTCTTTTTGTTTGAACTTGGCCAGTCTATCATTGTCCAGTATCTTACTTTTTAAATTCTGTCCACCTCTGCTTTGGGGTGTTCTCTTATAGAGGGTCATTGGCTAGATGTGGGGGAAACAAACTTGGAAGCCTGCCTTTTAAGAGAGGTACTTAACATCCCTACTTGTTAGCACAAAAGGCCCATTTCATGTTCTGACATATAGTTTTATGCTTTTTAAATCTTGTTTTATGTGGTTTCATTTGTTACTCCTGTTTGGTCTGTGGACCGTGTTTTCTTGGCTTTTGCTTTCTTTGATGTTTACCTTTTAATATTTCAAAAGCCCTCTTTCCCTTGACACGAACTAATTCTCAGAGTCAAGAAGGAAGCAATCTTTTGCATACACAGCCCTCCGCTCTACCTGCTCCTTCCATGGCTCAGTCTTTATGAATATTAGCTGATGGTTTAAGCTCAGTTTTTTTTTTCATAAAATCATGAATTTTACGCTCTGTTTCAGGGAACAGATGTTTTGATTTTAGATTCATTTTTACAACAAGACTTTTGCATTTATCCCTGGAGAGAACTAGGTGAATATGGGCCTTGTTTCCCCAGTTTCAGGGCCGAAGCCCATCACGTTTATCGAGAGGACTCTTCCGCCATTGAGATTGCGATGTTTTAGTATCCTCCAGTTAGTTGGATATATTTTTCAAAGAATCGTATTCCGTGGACCTTTTCCCAAGCTCTTATTTATTTAATAAACACATTTTTATAGCCTCCATCTATAAAAGACAACTTATATCCCTTTCGTTTTTGCTCAAAACTCCGCAGGGCTTTCTCAACTGTCCTGTGGGATTAATGGTACAGTTGAGAACTCAGAGACCAGCCTGGTTTTTGTCTCTTTTTTGTTCTTTCTTTCAAATGTAACCTTTTCCTTCACTGAAGTGCTTTTAAGGTGTATTGATCCTTTTAATTTAAACATCACTCTATATTTAAATGAACGTATTCATACCGGTTTGCTTAGGACGGCACGGGAACTTGGCAATCAGTCTACAGATTCTTTTTTTTTTTTTTTAAACTTTGAGAACTGAAGATTGAGTCGTATTTCTCCTTTGATAATTGCTTCTGTGTTATGTATTCTGGCTTTTTCTCCCTGTGATCTTCACTCCTGCTCTTCCATATCTGTCATTTCCTTTCTCGTCATTTCCTTTTGGACCCTTCCCTCAGCATCCTCTGCATGGATTTAATTTCTTTTGCAGCATCTATGACGTCCCCCTCTTTTTTTTTAATCCCCAAAGTATAATTTCCAGCAGGTTTGCCTCTACCGCAGCTCTGTTCCGCAAATGTGATATCTCTTCCCTTCACCTCTATCTTGATGCCGAGCCTTCAGAAAGAAATAGAATCTGCAGCCGCTCTGTGCTATGCTCTTCCCATCTGGACCCTCCTTCTGTCCTTTTCTCAGTTAGGCTGCTCCTCAGAGAACACGTTTGCATATAACCTGCCATTCCCACCACTTCATGCCCAGGTCCGGCGAAGATTTCATCTCCAAATAGATTTTAGGAAGGAAGCAGGTGAAGAGGACAGAAGGGGACAAGTGTACCCTCTTTTTTAAGGTTTATTTTTGAAAGAGAGAGACCGAGCAGGGAAAGGCAGAGAGGGAAACACAGAATCCCAAGCAGGCTCCAGGCTCTGAGCTATCAGCACAGAGCCCGATGTGGGGCTCGAACTCATGAATCTTGAGAACATGACCTGAGCTGAAGTGGGACGCTTAACGGATTGAGCCACCCAGGCACCCCCCGGGGACCGGTGGCCTCTTAAGAGCATCCTGTGTCCCACCCACACAGATTCCCAGAGTGTGGCTTGCACTGATGCTGCGTTGCTCAAGACCTTTGCGGTCTCTCGTTTTTGTAATATAAAACCTTTTTCCAAGGTCATCTTCACCTGCCTTGTCACTCGTGGAGTCCTCCCAAGCTCAAGTGTGAGATCGCTTGCCAGTCATGGGAAAATTTTTGAAAGCCCGTACAAGGGCTGATGCTAACATGGCATCTTTGAAAGATGTTCATTTATTTATTTTGAAAAACAGAAACAGCACAAACAGGGGAGGAGCAGAGAGAGAGGGAGAGGGAGAATCCCAAGCAGGCTCCATTCTGTCTTTGCAGAGCCTGTCGTGGGGCTCGATCCCACCAACCATGACCTGAGCCAAAATCAAGAGTTGGACAATCAACAGGCTGAGCCACCTAGGTGCCCCTAAAATGGCATTTTAGAACAGGAGAGCAGTCACTGGCCTCTACAGAAAAGAAAAGAATGTCAAGTTAGCTGTGAAAGAAGTTTAAAGGATGTAGGAGGTTTTTCAATTGAAATAAAATTTACAACCAAATTACTGGAAAGGCAAGGATGAAGTTAATCCTCAGAAATGAATGGGAACAGGGACTTTAACATTCCTGGAGCTCTTTCTTCATTGTCTTTGAGGGACATTTTGCTCCTCTCTCTCTCTCTCCTCTCTCTCCCCTCTCTTTCTCCTCTCTCCTCTCATCTCTCTCTTTCTTCTTCTCTTGCTCTCTTTTCTCATCTCTCTCTCCCTCTCTCTCTCTCTTCTCGTATATTTCTCTTTCCTTCTCTCTCTTATCTTCTGCCTCTCTCTCTTCTCTCTCTCTCTTCTCTCAACTCTGGCTCTAGCTCTCACAATCTCCCTCCCACTTTTCTCTCCTGCTTTCCCTCTCAAATCTGGACCCGTTAGTTGCAGGCAAAGAATGGGGTTATGTGAGAAAATGTAATCTTCCGTAGGGACCATGTGTTCAATAGAGAGAAGTAAAAATGTTTAGAGAAAATGAAGATCATATTTCCAGAATACGTGTGAGAAGAAGATGGACAGATGAAATCCAAACCTGTATCCATGATATCATACCCTCTCCCTTTTCATTAAAAAGTTGTTTAAAGAAATACATGTGCATGCTTCCAAAAGTTACACCGCTGGTGGTGGTCACACAACATATTGGCAGCCCTCAGGCCCCTGTCCTAACCCACCCTGAGCCTTGCCCTCAAGACACTTCAAATCTAGAGTCTAGTCTAGTCTAGATAATTCCTCCAGGTTAAACCTCCAAATCACCAAAATATTATATTTGTTCCATTACATCTTTTAATATAATTGTTTATATTACCTATTAACTGTTTTTTGTTGTTGTTGAAATTGTACGTTCAATTATCAAACATTTCATACACATCTTGCCCTTTTCTGCTCCTGATACAGTTAAGTCAGAATGTTTCATTAATTCATTAGTTTGAACTTACGTTATTACAAAAATGTATTATCTATTACTGAGTCAAGTAGTGTACTAAGAATACATTTTCTTTCTTAGACAATGAGTTTTTCCCTGTGAGCTTGTATCTGCCTTATATTATCATTGTTTATTTCCCTTCAATTTTATTAATAACTGACATAGATCACTGTATAAACTTAAGATGTATTACATGATGGTATGATTTACATATATTGTGAAATGATTTTCATAATAGTGTGTGTATATGTATCATAACGGTTTTAATATATCATAATAGTGTATATAGGACACTAATATTTCCCAAGCTATCCATCAGAATTCTCAAAAACAATCTAATGTTTCCACATGGCCAAGGATTGGTGCTCAGACAAGCTCAGAAATTCCAGAAATGATGTAGACTGAAAGAAAAACCTTTCATGATTTCTCAGGACTGGAACTAATTTATCTTTTGACAACTTCCACTGATGGTACACGTATCTCTCACATCACTGACACCTTTCTGCCTTATCACAGTTACGTGTGTACACATACTATTTTTCCTCCTGGACATTTTCCTCCTTGAGGGCCGGGTCCGTGTCTAACTCCTTGTCCTTAGTGCTCAACGCAGTGCCTGGATGAGAGGCCCCTCAATAGGAACAGAAAAAGGAATGAATAAATAAAACCTAACCCACTCTGTAGTGTTTTGACATTTCTTCTGTGTCCCCACTGAGGGAACACAATGATTCTGATGCAGAGAGATTAAATTTAGGAGGACTTAATCCATATACCATGTTGAAAGATTTAAGAAAGTGTCATATGGAGGAAAAGAAGGGGTCTTAAGTCACGTCTCCAATAAGTGGCAGGACTGAGGTTGGAAGCCAGGTCTGGTTAAATTCTATACCCTTACCGCACCCACCCCCAAGCAAGAGCCACATTCCGGGCTCAGTTTCAATGTCACAAAACAGGTAGTTGGTCTCCTTAACCATGTATGTGTGTGTGTTCCTGGGGGCACTAAGACGTTTTCCAATTCGATCATGGAAACGCCAAACTTCTTTGCTTCTATACAATCCTATAGTCCATGATATTTAAAAAATAAATGTTCTTCAATGCTAATAAACTTCATTTTTAATGGGTGTCCTCCTTCGCTCTGAAAAGCTTCCCAAATCAATATTTTCGGTCTCAACCCAGGGGGCCTCTATGTTCACTCATATTACAAATTGTCTAAGACTATCTCCAGGATTTGTAAAGGCTTGAAAGGATTTCTCTTGAGTGAGGCATGGTCCGGTTTAAGCTTGTTTTCCATTTGGGAATCCCTGAAGACAAACACCTGCATTCTAGGTCACCTTAAGAAAGAAGCAGGCGTCCCAGAATAAAAGAATCGCTCAACTTTTGGTGGTTCTCCGGCAAGTCTACCAGTAGAGGGCGCCTAACCACCAGCAATAGTCTCAGAAACTTCCCTAATGGGCGTTTTATTACCTCTTACTTGGAGCTGCCAATTAGTAACAGAATGTGCTAACCCGTTTTCTCTTCGTTTCACAATTGTCTTGCGCTGTGGAAATGAGAATGCCTCCCTGCAAGACTTAAGAGGTGGTGGTGTGGGACCTGGAGGGACCATTCGAGAGAGGAGTAGAAGGCTTTCCCTGGATGCTGAGGATCAGAATGAATGATATTTAGGACGTTGTTAATCCTGACATGGTTTTTACCTGGTTCATCTCTAACAATCCAGGCACTGGAATGTGGCTTTCTCAGCTAATTATGAGGCCTTGGATGTCAGGAGATCAAGTGTGTTTCATTTTCTTTAACACGTCTACCTGAGCTTATGTCAAAAGTCATGGAATCCTATAATCCCCATGCTGTTAGCAGGGACTTTGGGGGTCATTTAGCACACACTGGTCAGTATACCCAAAGAGGCAAGAGACTTGACCAAGGCCTTCAATTCTTGAAGAGAACAGGTATCAGAACCCAGCTGCTGAGCACACCCCCAATGTCTCCACAGTGTTGTGCGTCTGATCAGGAAAGCACCTGTAACCAGGGCCTGAGTGAAGCTAGAGCATAAGGTAGGAGCCACTGGAACAATGAGATTAGTTTATGAAGATTTTCAGAAGGTGTAGTAGGGCTCAAGTGCATAGACCTGGATTAATTTAGAACTGGGGTCTAGATTGGCTCTAGGTTATGGAGACCCTTCTTGATTCTCATGTATGCCTTTGTGCTCCTTCTGGCTAATCATTTCCCACATTTCCCTACCCCAGGCCACCTATAGGAGACAAGATTTTACAGTGGAAATTCGCTCCTCTTACCAAGGTTTAGCAATCCGACATGATCTACTGATACCTTCTTTCTCACCTTTTTACCCCCGGGGGTACTTCGCACTAGCTGTTCCTTTTGCCTGTGATTCACATCCCTCAGACCTTCACATGGCTAGACCTTTCTCCTCCACATCTCACGTTGCCTCCATGAAGCCGTCCTTGACCACATAGATCTAAGTGGTCATCCCGTCACTCTTTATCCTATCACCTTGTGTTAATGATTCTTGTGTTTATTTTTTTGTCTCTTTGTCCACTCCTATTACTAGAATTCCTGACCCATGAAAGCAAGCACCCTGTCTGATACGTTCACTCGTTCATCCCCAGCCTTTTTTTTTTTTTTAATGTTTTATTTATTTCTAGGAGAGAGGAGACAGCGTGAGCAGGGGAGGGTCAGAGAGAGAGGGAGTCACAGACTGAAACAGGCTCCAGGCTCCGAGCTGGCAGTCAGCACAGAGCCCGACGCGGGGCCTGAACCCACGAACCGCGAGATCATGACCTAAGCGAAAGTCGGATGCTTAACCGACTAAGCCACCCAGGCGCCCCATCCCCAGCCTTTTGGATAGCCTCTGACTCATGACAGTCCCTCCAGAGAAACTCCAGAGGGATGGCAATCACAGTTGCACACTCCCAGGGCCACTTGCTGTTCAGACAGGATTAAATATCTTCTGGCTTTTGGAGGTTACTTTTCATTGAGCAAACTTCAGGTTGCAATTGGTGCCAGCCCGGAAGTCTGCATGGCTATGAACTGGACTAGTCTCATCTTCCACTCCAGTGACTCCTCCACAGCAGGAACAATGAACACAAATCACTTGCTTTGGCTGACCCTGCCTCAGGACTCAAGGATTGGTCGCCAAAGCTGACTCCATCACAAGGCTCTTTCTGGGGCAGACTTGTATGGAGAGTGTAGATGGGTTGTGGGTGATATGTTGCAGTATTGAACTTCAGAGATGTTGGGATCTGGACATTGACTTTAAGAGGAAGAACAAAGGCGACATAATTGATTCGTCTCGTGGGACTGTGGAATGTTCTGGAACATCCAAGGTGTGTAATGAGGTCTGCCTACTCGTTAAAGCCAGGGCAGTCAGGATCTGAATGAGCTCCTTTGGGAGGGCAAGTTTAATAAGTCCCCTCCATCTCTCTTAAAACTTAATGTTGTATCATTTGGAAGAGTGAGCAATTCCCTTCTCCCTGCTTCATGTGTAATATTTACGGTGTGATGGGCATGGCTAACTAGGGCTCCAGGGAGCAGTTGAGAGGGTACAATGGGAAGAAATTCTACTGCCCATACCTGTTCAGTTATCAAGACCACTGCCCTTCCCCACTGCTTTCCACCCCAAGGAGTGAAGACAGAACTGGAGGCTCTGGGTAAAGCGAAGGCAACAGAAATGGGTATGCCAAGGTCACCAATAACCTGGTCTGTGCTATGGGCCATCCTAAATGGTTTCAGCAACTTCTTTTACCTAATTCTAGCAACAATCCTATGAAGCATTACTTTACCACTTTGCAGGGAAGAACACTAAGCCTCAGAGAAGTGTCAGGTGCAGTCCAATGCCACAATTCAAACATGGAGCTAGTACACTCTGATATTCCATGGTTTTCTACTGTACTCCACTGCCTTGAACCATCAGTTATAAGCACAGCCTCTTTAGGGACTTCTATGAGACCAAAGGATCTTAAGGGGTTACTAGTGCTCAATCACTTACTCAAACAAACAAAAATATGTGAGTTATCCAGATTAAAGGCTGCATGCTGGTTAAATTGTTTGCAATAGAGACTTCATGGTGATAGGAGATACCGCATGTCTCAGTTTTCTGGCTTGAAGACTCATGAGTTCAAGTTTATTACTTCTTTGATTTGTTTATCTACTTGACAAATATTAGGTGTTTAGACTGGGTATTAAGCCTAATGCTGGCCACTGGTAATAGGGTAGTAGACAGGCCAATACCGTTTTGTGCTCTTAGGGAACTTACAGTTTAGAATTCTCATTGGAAGGGGGTGCCTGGGTGACTCAGCTGACTTTGGCTCAAGTCATGATTTCACAGTTCATGGGTTCGGGCCCCACATTGGGTTCTGTGCTGACAGCTCAGAGCCTGGAGCCTGCTTTGGTTTCTGTGTCTCCCTCTCTCTCTCTGCCCCTCCTCCCCTGAAGCTCTTTCTCTCTCTCTCTCTCTTAAAAATAAACATTAAAAAATTTTTAGGATTCTCATTGGAGAAAAAGAAATAAAGAAAAAATATTTCATAACTTTCACTGTCTAATTATTTTTGGCTTGCCAGAAACACCTCTCATCCTTAGCAGAAGTAACTAAATAATGGTTGCCACATTGGCCCTGGCCCTTCTGTTCTTTGACTTGTTTCTGGAACAAGTCACTGGATACAGACTCAGAATAAAAGATTTTTATGATGGGGCAGCCTCGGACAGAGAGTCAGGTGGATTACTTGCCCACAGCCCTGTAATCCACTCTTTACTGAAGACTCTGATGGCCAGCCTGCCACTTGTCTCTATTCTTCATAAGTCCATAGAGCTGCAAGGGATTAATGCAATTATTTAGTTCAGCTTCTCACATTAAGCTCATGAACAGACGGTCAACCAGTCTATTCCTGAATATTTCCAGGGATGAGGGGTTTAATGCATCATTAAGCAGTCTCTTCCATTGCTAGATAATGCTTATTGCTCCTTATATTGAGTACAAGCATGCCTCCTTTGACTCCCCCAGGCAGAGTTAATCATCCCCTGCACTTTGTCCAAGGTTCTGGAGGGTTCTTAACAGAGATCATTCTAATTATCGACTTGCCTTGAGTGAGCTCCTTGATATCTGGGAAAAGCACTTGAGAACTGTAAAGGGCCTATCCCACTTACATGAGTTGAAAGGGATAGTTTACTCTTCCTGAAATAAAGGACCCAAGTAATGGAATGGAAAATATGTGTAAGACCAAAACCAGTGGACATCTCATTAGCATAAATAATTGAATCTGCAGTTGAAAAAAATCGCTTTAAGGAAAAAATATTGACAGTGCAATCAACACTAGATATATTGCTGAAGAAGAAAAAATTAGTAAGAAAAGTGTCTAGGAAAAAATTTATTCCAACTGTAAAGCAGAATATTCTGCTGACCTCAGATTTCTCCACAGATACATTCAACACTGTCAGAAAATGGAGCAATGTCTACAAATCTAAGAGAAGGAAGTATGATCCAACAATATTATACCCAGCTAAGTTGTTCAAGAATAAAGGTGGCAAGCCATCTTTTCTCCAACGTGAAAGAACCTAGGAAGTATTGTATTCATGTGACTCCTCCTTGAAAAAAATGACAATAATCCTTGATGAAATTCGGCAACCAGTGATGAATTGAGACGCTGAAAGTTACTTATGCCTCTGGTGAATTTCCAGACTTGGGAAATCGTTGCTGTTGCCCGATACAAGACTTTATCAAGCCTTATGAATGCAATTATTTAGTTCAGCTTCTCACATTAAGGTCATGAACAGACGGTCAACCAGTCTATTCCTGAATATTTCCAGGGATGAGGGGTTTAATGCATCATTAAGTAGTCTCTTCCATTGCTGAGCCTCGATGGCATAGCAGAGCCCACTCTGGGCTCCTGATTCTACCTCCAACTTACCTGTGCTTGAAAGGGAGTTTCTTACCCTCTGGTCCATAGTTTCTGGATCTGAAAACTGAGATCGCTCCAGCACTGTCCTTTCTAAATACAGTGAAGGAAATGATGTTAAACATCTCCAAACGATGGTGCCATTTCCCAACCATCAGATTCTGCTTCTGCCCTCCACCCTGGATTGGTGTTGTTTTCTGATTCTCCATTCACACTTCCTGTCAGTGATATTTGGGACATTCCACAGCTGGTCATCCTGCTGGTCAGTTGACTGCTTAGTCAAGGCTTTTGTTAAAAGCCCAGGCCCATTCAATCGACATCTCATTTTGCAATGATATCATTAATCACGGCCTTGGCTGAGCAGCTATGCTGGGACTTGGCTGAGCCCCAGCAAGTGTATTGTTAGCAGAAGGTTACCCTGCAAAGTGTGAAGCTGCTTTTCTTTCTGGGTTTCCAGCAAAGGCAGGTCATTCAGAGCAAGGGCTTTCTAGTCCCACAGTCCTGTGCCCTCACCTTTCCTGGGAAGAGGACACATGCCAGATCTGTCACTCCGTGGTGCTCCTATCACTGACAGGACAGCACACGTGGCCACCAAATCAGCATCAGTGTACTTCTGAGATACAGAGACAACAATGGTGAGAGGGAGGGTATAGGAGTGGGTGACTGGCTTAGCTGTCTATCCTATGGGCTCCCATAGCATCCCGTGATTCTTTTTCTTAATGTTTGTTTGTTTATTTATTTATTTATTTATTTATTTATTTATTTATTTATTTATTTATTTATTTATAGAGAGAAAGAGAGAGAGAGGAAGAGAGAGAGAATCCCAAGCAGGATCTGTGATGTCAGTGTCGAGCCTGATGCTGGGCTTGAACTCACAAACTGTGAGATCCTGACCTGAGCCAAAATCAAGACTGAGGCCACCACCCGGGTGGCCCAGCATCTTTAAGTCAGAGCACTGACCATGCTGTCTGTCTGCTTATTTGTATCTCTCAGTAGGTGAAGCTCTGCATCCTACCTGTATTGCATCACTGACACTACACTTGGGACACACGAGACTACAATTAATGTTGTGAACGAGCTGAACTAATTGATGCCGAGGCCAGGGAATTGCAGGGGCAGAGTTGAAAGTAAGCAACATGGACGATATGGGGTTTATTGATTCAGTGATACCAGCAACCCATTTGTTTGACCCATTGTAACCCAAATGGACATCTCCACCATCACGTTCTAGCTTTTATCTTCTATCTTGAAACCTCCCACCGTACCTCAATCCCCACCTGCCAAGGGAATAATTGTCTACCCTCCACAATCTCCTTGTGGACTGAAAACAGTTTGTGTGTGGCTCTGCATTCTGATTTAGCCACATGGACACTCTTAAAGCATCTCTTAGTGCCACTGGGCATGTTGCCCTAGAAATGGCAACACACTCCCCCTTTATATTGCTCATTTGGGGGCCAATGTCTCAATTTCCAACTTCCATTCTCTCACTTACTAAGCACCTTCTATATGCCTGCCCTATGCTAGGCTCTATAGACATAGTGATGGAGCAGACTCAGATTCTGCCCTCGCCAGGCATCAGACCTAGCCTCTGACTCAGGCTCCAAAGCATGTAGTTACTTGCTTGTAGTTGTAGTTACTGCAACTTGTAGTTACTCAAGGCATGGCCTCTTGGGTTGACTTGCTCACCCTCCTTCTAGGGATTTTCCTCCAGTTAGGGCTGATGTCAAATGAGGCAATATAGATGCAAAAAAAAAAAAAAAAAAAAAAAAAAAAAGGATACGAGTTTATTATTTAGAGAGACCATAATCAAAGCCAACAGGAAATATAATAGGTCCATAAAAGCCCATCATATATCTCAACAAGCAGGACCAACTTATTCCCTTCTATGCACAACTCAAAATCTCAAAATCTCATCTACAGGAAATAGAATTCTCCTTCAAGTTCTCAAAATCTCTCCCCAAAGTGGAACAAGTCTTTACACATTTGCGTGTGGCTCTTATCATCATCATTAAGAGGCTGCCATGCTGAAAGGATAGTCCAGGGTGCTTGCATAGTGGACTCTTGGTAGAACCTTTGAGATTCTTCTTTGGGGCCAAAGGCTTGCCCTCCAAACCTGGTCTTGATCATTTTGACCCTTAAAGTCCTAGGAACAGAAACGTTTTTGAGCTTCCTCCTCTTTATTTTCCCTTCTCCGAGAAGTCTTATTAATACCTCTACTGTTCCTCGTAAATTTACCAGTAATTAATTTCACTCCCATTTCCAAACCTGAATAACTTTTCCTTCCTCCAGTATAATAGATCCCTCTTTGGCACAATACCACCCATCCAACAGTTATTCCTTCTAATCCCACAAGAGTTAAATTAAAATTGTCTTCAGCCTCAGTACATGAAATTTCCCCCAATTCTGCCTTTCCACCAATGATGCCATTACTGTCTTGTTTCCTATGCTAGAAAAATCAGTTATCTTGTCTTTTCCTTTTTATTTATCTCCCAGACAGCCAGCTACCTGTCCATCATACGCTTTCTTGAACTTTCATAGGGTTTGACCTCTCTCTCCAACACTACTTTAAATTCATGTACCTATACCCTGTACCACCACCACCACCATCACAAACACACTGTACATGGATTTGGGCCATAAATCTTTAGCTAATCTTCATACTTGCACACTCCTCAGATGCCAAACCATTATAGACCCTACCCTCGATTCAACTTCCTGAAACTTTATTTCCTCGAACTTACAGTCAGACCTGTAAGTCTACCTATTCCTCCCTGCCTGCATGACTGCCTACATCAAGAGTCTCTTCCTCTCAGGTGCTATTTCCTGACCTCACCACCCATGCTGGTTTCGGCTGCCATTAAACTCCTACTGACACCGCGTCTTTATCTGGCCCTTGCTCATATGCATGTACATTCTTCAATATTTCATGTTATCTCAGTCTTGTCGTCCCAAAGACAGATCAGGGGCAAATTCACATGGCTCTTTAAACATTCAGAACGGGAGAGCCTATAGGTAGCTTTATTCCTGATTTTAATCTTTGGAGCCACCCTCAGCTAGGGATTTTAGAAATGGACCCTCTCTACCTCTCGGTTGCCTAAAGGTTTAATCTTCCTACCAGTGATCTCATTCCACCCCACCCCCTTCATCTCTAATAGGATTTCCAGCTCGGCCAGGACAGCCTCTACTCGGAGGCTTTCGTCTTTCTCCTTGACCTCCTCATGACTGAGCAACATAAGAGCCATGCATGCTAACAACAGCTAATATTTATTTAGCTCTAACAATGTGCTCAGACTGTGTTAAGCACTTTCTCTCATTTAATACACACACACACACACACACACACACACACACACACACCCTCTGAGGTAGGTAAATGTTTTCTGGAAGGAAACCATAGAGGGCCTGTGCCACTTCCATGGAAACAAAGGCTGTTTTCAAACACTGTTAAGAAACTGTTTCTATCTTAGGCTTTCAATGACCTGGATTGCCCATGTGTGGAGGGGGGAAAAAGTAAGAGAGAGAGAGAGAAAAAAAAGAAAGAAAGAAAGAAAGAAAATGCTAGGGGAGAAGCTCTTCTTTTAATGCATTGGTTAATTAATCAATTAATTTTGGGTTATGCACAGGCACTTGGCGTCTCTGCAATTAGAAAAAAGCAGGTCTTTGTGTTTCCGGAGAATGTTCTGGTACTGAAAGGTGCAGGCCTTTGCTGCCGAAGTTTTTCCCTTTCTCCCCAAGACCCGTCCTAGGTATTCCAGTGTTGAATAAACAGGCCTTCGAGTTGTGTGCCCGGCTCAGGACACCCCGCTGAGACCATGTCCTTAATAACAACAATGCCACACATTTATTCTGAGCTGACCCCCCTGACCCCCCAAAGTTTGTTCCCTCAACTGGGTCTCCTTGGCCTTTTCATTCCACTCGAGTCCCCACACAAAGCCCTTGTCACATCTCCAGTCCCTCTTGAAACTAAACTGGGTTTGGAAAAGAAGCTGAAAATAGCCCAACCTTGATCCCCCACGTAAAAGAAAGTGGGGGGCATTTGCATGTTAAACCAGCTTCCTCTCATCCTCACCCACCCCCATTTTAACACATTCTTTTCTGAAATCCTGAGAATTGGGGCCCAGCCATCCCCATCAGAGGAAGGCGTAGATAGGTCAGTGCAGATAAGCAAACCCTGCTGTGAGGAAAGCTCTTTTCTCTTCTTTACATGAGTAATTATCAAGAGTTTTTAAAACATTTCCATTCCAAATGGAAGGTTCTGGCCTTTAGAGAAGAGGGAAAAAGGATACTTCTGGCTTTCAAGAGCGCCTTTTCTTCACAGCCTCTCCCTCAATTCCTGCCTCCATGTTGTTTGTTTATCTTTGATCCGCTGAGGCAGGGTTTCAAGGAAGAATGACATCACGGGCTGTGGAAAAATATTTTGGTTTTTGCTTTTCCTCATTTTTGTTAAATGAGTAAATTCTTCTCTGCCACTTGGGCAACGGCGATGGACATTGCCCAAGAGTTTGGGATGGACTGACTTATTTCCAAACAGAGGCCAAGGCACCCTCTTAGGTTTTCTTTCTGTTATTAGTGTTTATCTCTCTAAACCCACTGTAATGGGAACATTCCCTGGAGTGCAGGAAATGCAGATAAAGAACTCAGGGGGTATGTTTGTGTTTTTGCACACGTCTCAGTGATGGGGGAAAAAATAGCTCAATAAAATGCTTTACCTCATTAGTATTCATAAGTGAGCCTCTGTAGGTTCACTTTAATCTCCCATCATGCACGAGGCCTCACAGCCCGGAGATGCTAGAAATCACCTCTGGAAATACGCCCTGGTGAGAACTTAATGATGTTCTTGAGAATTTGTGGAAGACATGAATTATATATTGAAGACCTCCTGATTAACAGAGGGCTTTGGTTTGTTTGTTGAATGGAGGGGAAGCTCACATAACACAAGTTAGACCATTTTAAAGAGGGCAACTCATTGACATACAGCACATTCACAATACAGTGCAACCACGACCCGCATCTAGTTCCCAAATCACCCCCAAATAAATTATAAATATTAAGCAGTTGATCCCCACTGCCCTTACCCCCTTCAAGACCCTGGCAATTACCACTCTCATTTATGTTTCTATATTAGATTTAGGGGCGCCTGGGTGGCTCAGTGGTTAGTCTACTTCAGCTCAGGTCATAATCTCACCGTCTGTGAGTTCAAGCCCCGCATTGGGCTTTGTGCTGATGGCTCAGAGCCTGGAGCCTGCTTCAGATTCTGTGTCTCCCTCCCTCTCTCTGCCCCTCCCCCCCTCAGGCCTCTGTCTCCCTCTATCTCTCAAAAGTAAATAAACGTTAAAAATTGTATTTCTATAGATTTATCTGTTCTGGATATTTCATTTAAATGAAATCACATAATATGTGACCTGCTGTGTCTGTCTTCGTTCTCGTAGCATCATGTTTTTTGAAATCCATCCATGGTAAAGGACATATCAGTATTTCATTCCTTCCTCATGGCCCAATATTCTGTAATTTTGCATCTACGCATCTGTTAATGGACATTAGGGTTGTTTCTACCTTTTGGTCATTATTTTCCACCGTCATAGGGATGCTATGAACATTTCCGTACAAGTATTTATTTGAGGACTTATTTTTAATTCTTTGGAGAATATACCCAGGAGCAGAATTGCTGAATCATACAGTAATTGTATGTTTTATGTTTTGAGAAACTGCCAAACTGTTTTCCACAGTGGCCAAACCATTTTACAGTCTTACCAGAACTGTACAAGAATTCATATTTTTCTGTACCAGAAAAATGTACCAGAACTGTATAAGAATTCATATTTTTCTGTACAAGAATTCATATTTATCTTTACCAACACCTGTTATTTTTTAAATCTTTTTTTCTTATTATAGAGATTGTAGTGCAGGTTAATGGCTCCCCATGGTGGTTTTGATCTGCATCTCCCTAGTGACTAATGCTGTTGAGCATCTTTTCATGTGCTTGTTGGCCACTTGCATGTCATTTTGGGATAAATGCCTATTCAAGCCATTTGCCCGGTTTTTAACCATTTTTCTTTTTGTAGTTGAGTTGTAAGAATTCCTTATATATTCTGAATACTCTTTTCATGCACTTGATTTCTAAATATTTCTCTCATTCTGTAGGTTGCCTTTTTACTTACTTAAAGTCCTCTGAGGGGCACCTGGGTGGCTCAGCCAGTTAAGCCTTCGATTCTTGGTTTCAGCTCAGATTATGATCTCAGAGTTTGTGGGTTTGAGCCTTGTATTGGGCTCCGTGCTGGCAGTGTGAAGTCTGCTTGGCATTTTCTCTCTCCTTCCTTCCCTGCCTCTCCCTCATTCTCTCTCTTTCTCAAAAAATAAATAAACTTAAAAAGAAATAAATCCTCTGATGTGCAAATGTTTTTAACTTTGATAAAGTCCAGTGTATCTATTTTTTTTTTTCTTGTTCCTCTGTCTTGGCATCTTTGTTGAAAGTCAATTGGCTAGAGTTGTATGGGTTTATTTCTGGGCTCTCAGTTTTATTCCTTTGCTTTGTATGTCTGTCCTTATGCCAATACCACACTGATTTACTTGCTGCATCTTTATATTTAGTTGGAAATCAGCAAGTGTAACTTTTCCAGCTTCGTTCTTTTATTTTCAAGATTGCTTTGGCTAGTCAGAGCCCTTTGTAATTACAGATGAATTTGGAGATTGGTTTTTCCCTTTACGCAAAGAAAGAACATCATAATTTTGAAAGCAATTGGATTAAATCTGTAGATGGCTTTGGGAAATATTGCCATCTTAAGAATATTAACTCTTCTGTGAACGTAATATGTCTTGCTCTTTGTTTCAGTCTTCTTTAATTTCTTTGAGCAACATTTGTATTTTTCAGTGCATAAGTCTTTCATTGAATTTTTTCATAGAAATTTTATTCTTTTGTATGGTATTGTAAATAGCACTGTTTTCTATTTGTCGAACAATACTTCTTTATCATGTTCATTCTGATGTATTGAAATGAAATTCATTTTTGTTTATTGATCTTGGATCCTAAAATTTTGCTGAATTTGTTTATTAGCTCTTGTAATTTTATGTTGTGTGTTGTTTTGTGTTGTATTGTGTGTGTGTGTGTGCACACACCCTCACATGTGTTCAAATGTGTGTATTGTTTTGGGTTTTCTGTATATATAATCATGTTATCCAAGAATAGAGATAGTTTTATTTCTTATTTTCTAATTTGGATGACTGTTGTTTCATTTTCTTACCTAATTGCTCTGGTTAAAACTTTTAGTACATTGTTGAATAGCAATGGTGACACTTTCTTGTCTTTTTCCTGATCTTAGGGGAAAGCTTTTGGGCTTTCATTGTTGAGTGTGTTACCTGGAAGGTATTTTGGTTTTTGGTTTCAGTTTTTAATTAAGTGCTTTTGATCATGTCGAAGAAGTTCCATTGTATTCATAGTTTTCTGTATTCTTTTGTCATAGAAGACATTGGCTTTTGTTAAATGCTTTTGCATGTCATCTGAGGCAATCTTCTTTTTCTTTGTGTTAGTAAAGTGATATGTTGTATTGATTGATTTTCTTTTGTTAAATGCCCCTTGTATTCCTGCTGTAAATCCCTCTTGGTCTTGGTATATAACCCCTTCCATTGCAACCTAAAAAGCTAATGGTATTTATTTTTATATTTTACATATAGAGTTACCTTTACTGGAGTTCTTCATTTGTTCATATGACTTCAACTTACTGTCCTTTATATTTCAGGCTTTAGCATTTCTTGTAAGGTGTATTGGTTAGTGAGAATATCCCTCATCTTTTATTTACCTGAGGGTATTTTACTTTCTTCTTTACTTTTAGAGTGTAGTTTTGCTGGGTATAGAATTCTTGGTTGACAACTTCTTGCAGCGCATGGAGTATGTTATCCCACTTCCTCCTCATAGTGATTTCTGATGTAAAATTAGCTGCTGATCTTATTAAGGATTCTTTATACATGACAAATCATTTCTCTTCTACTGATTTCACGATTCTTTGTCTTTGGCTTCTGACAGTTTGATATGTCCTGGTATAGATCTTTTTGAATTTATCGTACTTGGAATTTGTGTCTTGGATATGTTGTTTCATATATTTCATCAAATTTAGGATGTTTTTGGCTATTTTGTTTTTTCAGAAATATTTTCCTTCCCCTTTTCTAAAATTTCTACTCCCCCTGAGGCTCCTATAATGCCTGTGTTAGTCTGGTTGATAGTGTCCTAAAGGTTCCTTAGGGTTTGTTTATGTTTCTTTATTCTTTTTCTGTTTCTCAGCAGAGATAAATTGAATTTTTCTATCTTCAAGTTTGCTGATTCTTTCTTCTGCCTTCTCATAATTGCCATAGAACCTTTCTAATGAATTTTCATTTCAGTTATTAAACTCTTCAATCCCAGGTTTATTTTTATAAGTTATATCTCTTTATTGCTTTCATCTTACATCTGTACTGATGCAATATTTTTTATATAGTCTTCTGATTTTCTCCAGATCTTTGTTCATGATTTTCTTTAGCTACATGAGCCTATTTAACATGGTTGGTTTACCTTGTATAGCAAGTCCAAAATCCAAGTTTCTTCAGGGACAAATCATAATCTTAGATTCAGGTTCTTTTTGTTTTTCCATTATGCCTTCTGGACCATATTGGTTTCCCTCATGCTCTCAGTAGGGCTATTCACAGTTCCAAGGGTCACATGTGCACATGAGATGTCAGAGAAAAAAAGATGTGAAGTCCACATCTTTCTTGTGTCTTTTTATCAGTAGGAAATTTTATCCAGATTTCCATAGATAGATATTTGGTTCAAGTGAGAACTAGATTATATTTTGTCCCTAAACTAAACAATGATTTTGTATTTTATTTTCTGTGATATTACTGTTGCTATATCTGATTTTTTTTCAATGTTTGTTTATTTATTTTGAGAGAGAATAAGCATGCAAGCAGATGGGGATGAGGGAGAGGCAGAGAGAGGAGAGAGAATTTGTCTTGTCATCTCAGAGCCCAACACAGGGCTCGATCTCACACTATGAGATCATAACCTGAGCCAAAATCAAAAGTGGGATGTTTGACTGAGCCACTTAGAAGCCCTTCTATATCTGAATTTTTAAGACTAGTTTTTTTTTTCAGAGCAGCTTAGATTCACAGCAAAAGTGAGCAGAATGTATAGAGCTTTCCTGTAATTCTCTGCCTTCACACATACATAACCTCCCCCATTATCAATATCCCACATTAGAGTGGTACCTATATTAAAACCAGTGAACTCACATTGACACATCATTATCTTCCAAAGTCTGTAGTTTACATTAGGGTTCACTCTGGGTGGTGTACATTCTATGCATTTGGACAAATGTATACTGACGTGTACCCAGCATTAGGTATCATATAGAATATTTTCACTGCCTCAAAAATCCTCCGTGCTCCACCGACTCATCCCTCCCATCCCTTCAACCCCTGGCAACCACTAATCATGTTCATCAAATATTCCATGTGCTTCTCCTGTTGAGACTAATGATGAGTTCCAGCCAGAGGACAGAAGTGACATGTTCCCAGTAGGGAAGAGCCAGGAAATTTTTCCCAAATTCTCACTTTCCCCTCTATAGCTGGCAGTCACATTTGAGATGGCAGACCCACAAAATGGAAACAATCTGGGATATCTTAAATCTTTGCTGTGAAGAGAACTACCTTGGAGAATCTCCTGCACATATGCTGGTCATTCTGATGTTGAGATGACTTGTTTTCATTTTGGAGATGAAACAGCCCTTTGATAAATCAGATTCTCTCCAGGGAAATTATAAACTATCTCAGATTTGTCCTTCTTTGAGCTGCTTCCTATGCTTTGCGACTTTTCTCTCTCTGCTCAGGTTTGAAGGAGGGAACCCACGCTTGTCTGGTATTGGAGATTGAGATAAGTTCTATCATGGACCACATGGGACCCTTTTGAGTTTTTCAGGTCTGGATGAGGAGGAAGGTGCAGCAGGTAGGTTTCTTATAAGGTTCTTCAAATGGCTCAGAGATCCAGCAGCTTCAGGGAGGAGGAAATATGTTGCACAGGGCTGGTGTCCAAGCTAAATGCAAAGTGAAGATTTCATTATCTCCTGACAATTTGCAGGAGAAGTGCAAAGGACTCATAAATACATCAAAAACACTTTCATCTCAGTATCATCGAGGCGACCCCTTCTGTCTAACTGAGATTTTTGTCCAGCTGGGCTGTCTAAACTAAAAAGCAGGACGTTAGCTCAGCAGGATGTAGGGGTTCGAGTGCAGGTGCACATCCTAGGTAACCATTCACCACTCCCTGCCTGCCTCACCCCTGGGCTTTACCACCAGCCACTGCTGTTGCCCTAGAGAATGTTATGGAGGACTTGTCCTGTTTGCCCCACCCACCTTATTTTTCAGGAGAACATTTTTTTTCATGGGTAGTGAACTGCCAGTTGGCCAGATCTTTCCTTGTTTTGGACTTATTAGCAGGATATATGTGTATACCGATATATATAATTCCCTTAAATTTCTCCATACAATAGAACTCTTTCATGGTTCCCAATTCTTGTGGAAATTTTATCTGGCAATGATATTTCTTTATGTCTTTATTGTTTTTAATATGTGTTTCTTTCTGGTCATAAAAGTAAGATAGATGTTGTGAACAACCCAAACATTTTCTGAATGTGTAACCCTAGAAAATGAAGGTGAGGGAAAAGGCTTGGTGGTTAAAAAAAATATTACATGTTTTCTTTTATGACATTACAGTGCGTAAGCTTTTTTTTTTTTGCTTTTATTTATTTTTTGATGTTTATTTATTTTTGAGAGAGAGACAGAGTGCAAGTAGGGGAGGGGCAGAGAGAAAGGAAGACACAGAATCCAAAGCAGGCTCCAGGCTCTGAGTTGTCCACAGAGCCTGACGTGGGGCTTGAACTCATAAACCTGTGAGATCATGACCTGAGCCGAAGTTGGACGCTTAACTGACTGAGCTACCCAGAAGCCCCTGTGCTTTAAAAACATACATCTGTATCTGCATGTGTGGAAGATGGGTTCCAATTAACATTGGGTATCTCTCACGTGTCCCACAGTGCCTAAGTTTTATAAAAACTTAATATATTGCTTGTGAGACTGAAAATAAATATACATAGAAGACATTTTTAATGAATGCTTCCAATCCTAATGCGACCATTGTGGTTTTTCTGTCTTCTATACAAACACTTACATATTTGTTAACTGACTTATTACCTTGTATGCATATATTTCCACTTACATACTTATTATACCTACATTTTTAAAATTTATTTTACAAAGAGGGGAGGTTAATCTATAGTTTGCTTTATCCATGAAATACATCTTATATATCTTTCTATGTTCCTACATATAGACCTTTCAAGATACTTTTCATGACAATGTATTATTCCTTTCCATCATTTCGACAGGAATCCTGGATGGGGAGGAATGAAATTTGTCCTCAGTTTCCCTGTTTTCCAGAAATCTGTCCTGTCAGTCATTGATTCACAGTACACATCTCATTGATTTTAACTTACAGAAGTTGACAGATTACAAATTTCGGGGGGCGGGGGGGGGAGGTGGTTTATACCATATGCAACAGTTCTGCTTTCCTGAGGAGCACTGAATCCTTCTGCTTTCATGAGTCAGTGCTCACAGCCCCAAAGCAGGTTTTCTTCCAAGATTCTCCATCATGGGGGATTCTGTTTGGACAGGATGCACATAAATACAGCCTTCCACATAGTCCTTACCAATTATTAAGTGACAGAAGCTGAAGCAATCTACACTAGCAATCTTCAAGGTAGAAGGGAAGCATTGGAGATATCAAGGCAACAGAATTCTAGCAGCTTCCCCAGGAAGCTCCTGCTCACATGTGCTCATCCATCCATCTTTAGATCCCTAGATTCAGATAACTCTGATGAGCTTCTGAACCATGTAGCCCCCACCACACTGGAGTTGGCTTCTCTTTGGATCACTGCCACTGTTTTCTTGCTCACATAATAGAGGTCAGCATCTCTATCTTATGTGAACATTAAACCAATGGGGGTAGTGACAGTAAACACTGGTATTTAATGCCAAAGGTGAAATTCAGTTCACAGCCAGTCAGAGGATCCACATACAATAGACATGCTGTTTATTAAGGAAACTCCTTTGGTGAATCTCCTACTTTCCTTTGGCAATCAGTCTTCTCAAGAATGTGCCACAACTGAAAAATGTTTGTCTTTACAAAACCAAGTCACTGAGTGAGCCCGTGCACTTGTAATAATAAATTTAACATAGTCCTTGTGATGGTGACCCCAGGGGACTTTCTCATGGGGTCATCCTCCCCTGAGCTCTGTGCGCTCTTATGACGTCCAAATCCTTGGTTTGCTGCCCACCAGGGACCCACCGCCCTGGACCTGTTTCCCTCTCATGTCTGTGTCTGCCTTCTTCATCCCTCTACTCAATGTACGTCAAGATACACCTGTGCTTTGTTGCTCGCTTTCAACGAACACGTCGCTAACCGGATCAGCTAATCCAAGTTGACAGCTCAATCTCTACAGCTTCTGTTGCCAACCCAAGTCATAACAAGGAGCATTTTTTAAGACTGTGAAATAATGGTCTGGATTTTCACGCTCTTGAAAGTCTGTTTATTTCTCCACTCCACACTGAACCTACCGTGCAGAGTGTAGACTAGTAGATTACATGCACAGTGCCTCCACTCAGCTTGTAACTCACATACATGGAAAGAGTATGTAGATATCATGCCTAGTGACTGTCCTTCTTTGCTCAACTCAGTCCCTAAGATTGCTTCTGGGTCAGAGCTTGCTTCATAGTGTCATCCTTGAATTGTCATCTGTTCCTTTTCTGTCTGTTCCTGGTCCTTCAGGGGGAAAATGAAGGACTTTATGACAGGATGTAGATAGACTGGGATTTAATTTTGAAATGGGTCTCTGAAGCCTGTTCTCCAGGCTTCTTTACTTTAGATCTCTTATTTCTTTGTGGGCTCCTTGGCACCACTGAGCTCACCACACAGATAAGATAGGTGCTTGTCCTGAACTCTTTTCTCTGTCTCCTTCTCCATTCAAGCTCACATTTTACAAACGTCTCCCCTTCACTGGTTCCTCTCTTTCCCCACCGTGGTATGCTCTTATCTGTCCTTTCTCCTCCAGCATCTTTATATCTACTTTGCCTTGGGTTTAATCCAGAGTATCTGTTATTATTTAGTACCTTCTTTATCCATCTACAGGACGATTAAATATAAATTTTATCTATCTATCCATCTATCTGTCTATCTATGTATCTATCTACCTATCTATCTGTCCATCTATCTAATTCCAGTATAGTTAATATACTGCGTTAGTTTCAGGCGTACAATATAGTGACTCAACAATTCTATACATTACTCAGTGCGCATCATGATAAGTGTACTTTTTAAAAAAATGTTTTGTTTATTTCTGAGAGAAAGAGAGAGACAGTGTGAGCAGGGGAGGGTCAGAGAGAGAGGGAGTCACAGACTGAAACAAGCCCCAGGCTCTGAGGGGGCTGTCAGCACAGAGCCTGACATGGGGCTCCAACCCATGAACCGCGAGATCATGACCTAAGCGAAAGTCAGATGCTTAACCAGCTAAGCCACCCAGAAGCCCCATGATAAGTGTACTTTTAATCCCCTTCACCTATTTCCACCATGCCCCCACTCATTGTACCTCTGGTAATCATCTGTTTGAACTCTATAGTTAAGAGTCCATTTTTTGGTTTGTCTCTTTCTTCCCCCTTTGTTCATTTGGTTTATTACCTAAATTACACACAGGAGTGAAATCATATGGTATTTGTCTTCTCTGACTGACTCATTTCACTTAGCATAATACCCTCCAGTTCCATCCAAGTCGCTGCTAATGGCCAGATTTCATTCTTTCTCATGGCTGAATAATATCTATATACCACATCTTCTTTATCTACTTTATCTATTCATCTTTTGAGGGACACTTGGGCTGCTTCTGTAGTTTGGTTATTGTAAACAATGTTGACACAAGCATATAGGTGCATGTACCCATTTGAATTGGTGTTTTTGTATCTTTTGGGTAAACACCCAATAATGGAATTACTAGATCCTATGGTAGTTCTAGCTTTAATATTATCTAAATGTTTTTATTTATTTCTGAGAGAGAGAGAGAGACAGTGTGAGCAGGGGAGGGTCAGAGAGAGAGGGAGACACAGAATCTGAAGCAGGCTCCAGGCTCTGAGTAGCTGTCGGCACAGAGCCCAATGCGGGGCTTGAACCCACAAACCATGAGATCATGACCTGAGCCGAAGTCAGACACTTAACCGACTGAGCTATCCAGGTGCCCCTATCTTTAATTTTCTTTTGAGGAACCTCCATACTGTTTTCCACAGGGACTACACCAGTTTGTACTCCTACCAACAGTGTGTGAGAGTTCTTTTTTCTTCACATCTTCGCGAGATTTGTTGTTTCTTGTATTTTTTATTTTAACCATTCTGACAGGTGTGGGGTGATATCTCATTGGAGTTTTGGTTTGATGCATGATGCCGAGCATCTTTTCCTGGGTCTGTTGGCCATCTGGATGTCTCCTTTGAAGAAATGTCTGTTCGAAATGAATTTATATTTAAAACAATGTAATTTTGCCCTATTACCCACACTAATACCCAGACTGTGCAAATCTTGACCATGGCTGATATGCAAATAGTAGAAGACTGGTAACTAGCTTTTCCTTCCTTTTCCAGTTCAGGAGAGGCCCACAGATGTAGGTCTTGTGAGAAACCAAATTATCGATGATGGAACCAAACCAGAGTGAAGGAGACCTTCTTGCAGGGCTGCTCCCATCACATTCTGTAAGCGTCATCCTCCGCTCCTGTGTCCTGATCAATTTTGACTCAACTTTCAGGAAATGACAGTGGTTACTTTTACTGAGATCCAATAGGTCCTTGATCTTTGGGCTGCAGCTAAAAGAAACCAATAACAAAGGGACACCAGGGCCCCTGATTGAAAATTAGTCAAACACATCACTGTGTGCTGTGTACAAACACCGTGCTCGGAACCGGCGACATAGAAAACCTTGTTAAGAGACCTACTATCTCCCTTTAGGAGATGTTTACCCAGTTTAGGAGACATTAGCAAAGAAAAACACGTTAGACACTCAATCCCTTGATGAGGATTATTTAATATTTGGAATTTACAGGACTGAAAACCCAAGGTATGCTTTCTGAAATAATGGGAGCAGCTCAAGGAAAAGGTAAATAGTTAAACCTTTTTAAAGAAAAAGAAAAAGGATAAGCGATGAACACTGGCTGAGAGCAGGTGAGAGAGCCAGCCCCTCTGCTCTGGGTTAGCCACTGGAGTGAGCGGCTCAAACACGCACGTGAAGACTCAACCTGTAATGTCAGAAAAAAGTCTTGGCATCGGATGACTTTACAGGGTTTTGATATCCTCTAAGTTCTAATAAATGGGGGTGGGGGTGGTGAGATTCATTCCCGGCTAGCCTACAGAGTCCAAATTCTGGAGAGCCCGGGATGGACGAGTTCATGGCATTGGCAGTGAAATCAGAGAAAGGGGTGTTCAGTTATACAAGCAGTTGCCTTTATCAAATCTCAGTTCTCTATTAACTCTGGCTTTAGAGGGTGTGAACGTGGGCAGCTCATCGTGGGAGGTGCTGGGCATTGGAGTCACCCGTCGGGCAAGGGATCACGGGAGCCAGGAGGGGCGGGGAAGGGGGACAGGGTGCATGCGCAACTCTCGCAGAAACCCTCAGGTGCTGCAAGCCCCCTCCAATCTGTTGATCTATGGGACCAAGAAGAGAGCATGATATCAACAGCAGTGGCATAACTTTCTGGAGACATGAGAGGGCAGATGGTGAATCTGTACTACTCTAGTCAGAACCCAAGTGAACAAGGTTTTCGTCCTCAGATTAGCCTATTTTATGACAAAGAAGGTACTTTACACTAATGAAAGAGAGGTTTATTTGATGAGGAAAGGAGGCTCTAGGGAGGGAGAAGTTTAGCAACAATTAGCTGTTCACAGATATGGTCTGTAAAGATGAGAAGACGGTGGTATGAAGGGGGGTTGAGGAGGCAGAGAAAACCTCCTAGAAACTGTTTCCCGTGGAGAAAGAATGAGATGGAGGAGAGGGTAGATTAAGAGAGAGAGGGAGGCGCCTGGGTGGCTCTGTTGGTTAAGCATCTGACTTTGGCTCAGGTCATGATCTTGCGATATATGGGTTCGAGTCCCGCACTGGGTTCTGTGCTGACAGCTCTGAGCCTGGAGCCTGCTTCGGATTCTGTGTCTCCCTGTCTCTCTGCTTCTCTCCCACTTGTGCTCTGTCTCTGTCTCAAAAATTAAGCATGAGAGAGAGAGAGAGAGAGAGAGAGAGAGAGAGAGACTCCTCTGGAAATCTATTGAGAATTTGAGTATTTCAGGACGAGGCAGAGTGTTTGATGCCCCGGGGATGGTCACCCCAGCTGTGCACTGAGGGATCCAGATTCTGGGGGCCACGTACAGAGATGGTCTGAGAAAGACAGCACAGTAGTTATGCGTCTTGTGCTATGAACCTTTCTCATGAGAAGATGCCTTATCAAAGAATTGGTGGCATCAAGATAATTGGACAAAATAGAAAAGAAACATTTTCTTCTACTTCGTGTGTTATTTTAAGTGAAAGAAAAGTCAACTTGCTCTATCATTCTCCCCTATTTTGTCAGCTCCTCGGTTTCCCTTCGCATCGGCCTCACAGTAAATCATTTCTCATTGTAGTTGGAGGTTATGCACATCATAAGCTCTTAAAATATTTATTTACAAGAGCTACATTCAAAGAATATATATTTTTTTCCTCTCTGAAGACCCTTGGGATCACATAGTCCAATGACATATTTTGTGTGTGTTTTTTTTCTCCTCCAAACCAATGATAAACGTAACTAAAAGGAGGGGGGAAAAGATTTCCCTCATTTTCTTTTGTTACTTTTTAAAACTGGATTTCTTTTGTGACTTGGTCATGCAAGCCTCTCTACCCTTACAATAAGGCTTTTCTCTAAAGAAACAAAAACAATAAAAATAACTTTTAAAATGTTACATGCAAGACAGTGAAAATGAGATTTTTAAAAGGAAGAAAGGACCTGGGATACATAGAACACAATTCCTCCCAAGGCCATTTGCATCATAAAATGTAATTCATCACCCATTATATCTGCTTGGTTCTCCATCTGATGGACACTGATTGCAATAACGGAGGAACGTTACTATTCACGGTCAGTAATGAGCAAATCTCTGAGGAACACTACGAGTCATGGGTCACTCAGAGGATTGAAATTCCTGGAAACTCAGAGGCCCAACCAACAACTACAACACCTTGCAAAAAAAAAAAGAAAATATACTCCCTCTGATCCCCAGTTCTGTCCGCATTTAGGGAAAATTGTGATCATTCTCTTGTCTTGTTCCTTAGAACATATCTTACGCAAGAGTTCACGTATTTCCTTCTCTCTGAAAGGTGTGTGATAGTAGAGTTTGAGTAAGAGAGACAATCCTTGAATAATTTATGTATTATTTTTTAAATGTTTTTATTTATTTTAGAGACAAAGAGAGACAGAGCATGAGCAGGGGAGGGGCAGAGAGAGAGAGAGGGAGACACAGAGTCAGAAGCAGATACCAGGCTCCACCTTGTCAGCACAGAGCCCGACACAGGGCTCTAACCCACGAACTGTGAGATCATGACCTGAGCCGAAGTCAGATGCTTAATGGCCTGAGCCACCCAGAAACCCCAAATCTTTGAATAAGTTAAAAGATGGAGCTTCAAGTCCAAGTGGCTTGAAAAAATAAAATCCTCAAAGGTTAAATAGTTACCAGTTCATGGTCAACACCTGTAGCAACTACTTTTCTCCCCTTCCTCACCACATGGCTGGATAGGTAGACAGTCTAAAGATGTACTGCAGGCCGTGATAGATGGATCCGGAATTGAGGCAGAACCAAACTTTAGGACCAGGGATGCGTGTGCCCCCACATCTAGTCCAAGGTTTGTTCCGTTTGACTCAAGCAAACACCCAGTCTTTCCCGGGGCTGCAGGTAGGGTTTTTTGTGAACTACTATTAAATTTTCACTCGTTTAATGCAATCAGAAAAAGTGAATTTTACCTCATGGGGCTGAAGATTAAGAGGAAATGATTCTCTAATACCTTGGGCAAGACTTCCTTCCAAGAATGCATATTCTAATTCCTGGTCCTGGGGAACCACCGTGAGCAAAGAATACATTTTCCAAAAGCAAACAAAACTCCTCTATTTTAGTTCTTTGGGGAGAGAAATCCTCCATCTATATCTGCAAAAGCAAAAATCTGATGTGGAAAAAGTGAAACATGTCCCTAAATTACTCTAAAATTAAAGACAGATTTATTTGATGATTTGATAGCCTTTCGAGGTTTCCCAAACAACCCTCAGAAGATTGCTTTATGAATATACACATACACAGAAGCACTCCCACATAAGCATACACACACACAAGTGCACATTCAAGTACACACATATACACACTCAAACACACACATACACATGCATGCATTCACACATACAGACAGATACACACTATATATCTGATTGAATTAAACAGTCAATTTAGCTAAAGACTAAGTACTTTTGAACAACAACTTGACTGATTTTGTATCTTGACTGATGAACGAAAATTCTTAAATGCATTCTCCAGAGAAAAAAAGTAGACACATTCATGTTACGTTGCTACAAGTCTGAGTTTTTTCTTTCTTCCCAAGTTTCCTTTTAAGAGTTGTAAAGTCAACAGGTTTTTTTTTTTTTTTTTTTTGTGTCTTTCTCTGGATCCCACTTTGAGTATCTGCTCTTGAAAAATGAGAATTATTCCCTCTTCTGGATGTTTAAAGCTTACCTATTTAAGACATTTACCGACAGGACCCCCCAATAGACTGTTTGTCTGCAGAAACGACTGCTCCAAATGCCCCTAGCTTTGTTTTTGTCATTATGCAAAAGAAAACATAAAAGAGACAAGTGTGCCCTCAGTGCTTTGGGACATTTATTGATCTCTATAAGCCTTGCTGGAAGATGAGCTTCAAACAACAAGTCATCCTTGAAAGGCACACGCTTTGTCATGACCAGATGCTTTTGAACACACGAATTAATCCTGCACTATTGCATGGATGATTGATGTTACTTGCTCTGAAAGCATTGGGACCCCTGTGAAATTGTGGAGATCCAATGATACCCAGACAATGATAACCTTGGCATCGCTGATTTGCCTGTGAATTGGGTTCATGGCACAGTACGCGCCATGTCAACATCGAACCTCCAAAAATACGATTTGAGAAAAAACCAGCTTCTTCTCCCTCTAGGCAACAAAACCTCAAGAAGTTAAGAAAGAAAAAGCTCTGGTGGTGAGCCGCATTCTTCTGTGAATGCCCCATGTGTCTTCTGCATACAAATCAGAGCATGAAGCTTCCTCGCTGAGAGAATATTTGATCAGTATTCATTTCTGTGGGGAGACCAAATTGGTTTCCATAGGAGTCAAGATTTTCTGGGCCAAAGAGGAGATCCAGATCAAGCTTGTCTAAGCAAATAAGGGAACCGATACAGCTGGTGAATCTAGAGGTGTGTCTAGGCAAGGCTGAAAGCAGCCTCCAACTTCTTTCTAGAAAGAACACCGTCTCTCCTCCCTGCATTGTGTTGGCTTCGTTGTCAGACAGGCTCTCACAGTGTGGTCAGAAAGATGGCCACAAGCAGCCTCAGCTCACATTTTGCCAGTTTGGGAACACTTGTGGAAAGAAAATGCATTTTCCCTTGACCCACCCTAAACTCCATGATTGACTGACTCGGCTTAAGGCCTCTGGGAGGGGAGAAAAGACAGCAGAAGGGACTACATTTTTGGGGTGTGACTTACTTGAATTTCACGGACAGAATATTTCCCCAAATGGACACCATTCAGGAAAAAGAAATCTCAGAACCAGGTTTCTTTGTTGGAGGGTACTTTCCACCATACTCACACTTTAGTCTTTGTTCAGTTTGTAATGAAACACTTATAAACTTTGAGTATCTATGAATGCGTTGGTTTGTAAAGAATAAAATCTGTCTGGGCCACATTTTCTAACCGAGTCTGACATAATTTGAAAGGAGCATTCTTTGTTTCATTTTAAAATATGTATAAATTTGTTTGGAAACTCCAAACCACTGAGGAAAAAACCACGGAGTTCTCTCCAATTAATCCTGGGTAAAAGGAAATCAAATTTAAAAATCACGAGCTGGTCAGAAAATAGTAACACCAAATAGGTTAGGGGAAAATTCACTGCCTCCAAAATTGATTCAAACAGAGCAAAAGTAAACATACATATCATTAGATATAGATAACAAAGGAAAGAAGAAAGAAGAAAAATAAAAAGTACTGAATTGGAAGCAAGTGACAGAATTTGTAAATTCAAGAACAGATACTTTGAGGGGCGCTTGGGTGGCTTAGTCGGTTAAGCGTCCGACTTTCGCTTAGGTCATGATCTCGCGGTTCGTGGGTTCGAGCCCGGCGTCGGGCTCTGTGCTGACTGCCAGCTCAGAGCCTGGAGTCTGTTTCAGTCTGTGACTCCCTCTCTCTCTGACCCTCCCCTGCTCATGCTGTCTCTCTCTCTCTCTCTCTCTCCTAAAAATAAATAAAACATTAAAAAAAAAAAAAAGAACAGATACTTTGGAAAATCATGAGAGACAGACTTTGTCATATCGAATCAAGGAAATCTATCTATCTATCTATCTATCTATCTATTGATCAATTGATCGAGTGATCGATGTATCATCTCTCTATCCACATATAGATGTAGATATATAGATCAAGAGATATCTAGGAATCTAGTATGAAAATTTTTAGAACTCTATAATTTTTAGAATTTATTTTGAAATAAAAATTTTTTGCAGATAAGTGACCAAAGTTGATTCAAAAAGATAAAAGCCTTACTAGATTAATGATATCACAATTTATTCACTTTCTTCCAAAGAAGTCTCTCCAGATGAGATTTCTGGCTCAAAACAATAATTTAGGAGTAAACCTGTACCTCATAAGTATGCATGCATTACTTTTTCAAATATAAAAGCCAATTTGAAACACTACGAAGAATGAAAGTATGATAAAATAAAACCCCTGTATCCAGCCGTTCACTAAACAGCAATTCTAGACACATGAATAATTGAATTATAAAGTTAATCACGTGAAGTATGCAGAAAAGTGCATGGGTCAATATTTATAAAATCTTGTGCTCAGAAAGAACTTTCAAGGCGAACCACAGTCAACAAAGTTCACAATCAACAAAAAAATAGATATTTCCCCCTTTTATTATAAAAATAAAACATGAATACGTCAAACCACACATATATATGGCTTCATGAGTTCCTGTAATGTGAATACCCTTATAATCACCATCCGGGTGGAGAAACAGTTTTCTCATCCCTGGACAGAGTAGTTTACTCTCACCCATTAAATAATATGTGTGTTCTAAATCTCCTTTCCTCTGCATGCTTCCCCTTCATTCCTTTCTTTTCCTTTTCCAATTTATTTTGAAGTGGCCTGCCCATCAGACCTGTACCGTCTTCTAGAGAAAGGGTTTCTCTGACTGTACTCCCATGGAGCAGCTGAGCAGGACCCCAGCCCTCACAGCTCTGCACACTGGCATTTGGGCTCAGACACTACATCAGCCTCACGACTGGTTCCTAAGGTAAGACTACGTTGGCCTCTTTCACCAGGAAGCAGAGAATACCTGCTCTCATCTTTAATGATGTGAGCAACTGTTGATGCTTAATATTTCCATCCATGAATTTAGAAGGGGTTACAATATGGTGATAGTCTAATTCTACCATTTATTTTTTATTTGTTCACTGAAAAACACTTTTATAAATAGACAGTACCTTGGGTGGCCTGGGTGGCTCAGTCATTAAATGTCCGATCTTGATTTCGGCTCAGGTAATGATCTCACAGGTCGTGGATTCGAGCCCTGTGTTGGGCTCTGTGCTGACAGTGTGGAGCCTGCGTGGGGTTCTCTCTCTCTGTCCCTCTCTCTCTGTCCCTCTCCTGCTCTCTCTCTCTCTCCCTCTCTTTCTCAAAATAAACTTAAACAAACAAATAGATAGTACCCTTCTTCCACTACTTGAATACCCAGAGTCACCGTTCAGATGGGAAAGACGAATAAACGCTGGCTCTTTTTTGTAAAATGTACCAGTTTTCAGATAATTACATAACCCCCCACTAACTTCCACAGGTGACTAATTAGGTTTGAAAAGAGCATATGCGTCATTGGGAGTTCAAGGATTTAAACATTTTTGATGGGTCTCAATGGTTTGCAATTATTATAAAATGATTATCTTATCGAAACTGAGTTTGAAGCTTGAAGCTGTCATTGAAGAAGGGACTATCTTCAGATTGGATTCTGAGTCCTTTAACATGAACCTAGTGGTTTGGGATAGTGTCGCGCTATTTGGTATGAGCTATTCCAAGGTCATTTTATAAGTTTCCTGCCACAAAGGTAGAATCAGCCACTTCTTAAAAATTAAAAAAAAAAAACCCACACATCTATTTTAGTAAGAAATGATATTTCAAGATAATATCTGGGTACTAGGGATGCTTTCTGTCTCAAATTGCTCATGGAGGAGAACTAGGAGAAACACGTATATTATGTATAAAATAGAAGACCTCATGAATTCATACTAAAAGTTATCATTCAGGGGCGCTTGGGTGGCTTAGTTGGTTAAGCGTCCGACTTTCGCTTAGGTCATGATCTCACGGTTCGTGGGTTCGAGCCCCGCATCGGGCTCTGTGCTGACAGCTCAGAGCCTGGAGCCTGTTTCAGTCTGTGACTCCATCTCTCTCTGACCCTCCCCTGCTCACGCTGTCTCTCTCTCTCTCTCCTAGAAATAAATAAAAATATTTTGAAAAATAAATGAAAGTTGTCATTCAAACTTGAGATCACAGCATTGCTGTCTCTTAAAAAAATTCTTATGTATTATATGGTCACCCTCTTTCTTCAGCACTGAGAATCATTGTTCTTTTTTTTTAGAACGAATTTTTAGGTTTATTTATTTATTTTGAGAGTGAGTAAACACAAATGGAGGAAAGGCAGAGAGAGAGAGAGTAAGAGAATCAGAAGCAGGCTCCACGCACTGTCAGCATGGATCTTCACGTGAGGCTCCATCTCACAAAGTGTGAGATCATGACCTGAATGGAAACCAAGAGTCTGCAGCTTAACCAACTGAGCCACCCAGGCACCCGAAGAATCGTCATTCTTAAGGACATAGGGGATGATGGAATACCCCATAATGACTCATTTACCTGATCACACTCTACACAGACAACGGTTTTAGAATAACAATACTAATTTTATAGCCATCACTATACTTCTTGAGAATAGCTTAAGAATGGACTTTATATGCAATCTCAACCTTCTTTCCAATCTTTAAAATGATCTATGTGTTTCAAAAATAATCTATAAATGTTAATAAATGTTTAAAAGCAATCTTATCTTAAAAATAATTGATAAATCCATTACATGCTATACTTTCTCTAACTGTCCTTTTTTTTTTTTTTTTTTTTAATTTCTAGGAGAGAGAGAGAGAGACAGCATGAGCAGGGGAGGGTCAGAGAGAGAGGAGTCACAGACTCTAAAACAGGCTCCAGGCTCTAAGCTGGCAGTCAGCACAGAGCCCGACGCGGGGCTCGAACCCACGAACCGCGAGATCATGACCTAAGCGAAGTTGGACGCTTAACCGGCTAAGCCACCCAGGCGCCCCTGTAACTGTCCTTTTTAACGGTTAGTTCCACTAGGTACCTATGTATTCAAGCCTCCTGGTCCTTATGCAGACGTGGCTGGAATCACCCTAGCTGCCTAATGTTGGCTCTCTGATTATCCCTCAGGAAGAACATATGGGACTCAAATTCCGTGAGTTCTTACACTTTGCCCACAAAGTGTACCCTTTGCACTTGAAAGTCCGATTGCCAGACATAAAATCTTTTCCTCCTATTTCCCTTCTTTGAATTAGTTCTTGCACATTATTCCATTTTATTCTGGCATAAATAGTTGCCATCAATAATCTGGTAGCCTAATTTTCTTTCTCTTGTGAGACTTGCTATTTTTGCCTGGACTCATGCAAATTGAGATGCAATTCATATAACATAAAAGAAACCATTTTAAAAAAATCTTTGTTTATTTGTTTGTTTGTTTGTTTATTTATTTATTTATTTATTTATTTATTTATTTATTTTTGAGAGAGAGAGAGACAGAGTGCAAGCAGGGGAGAGGCAGAGAGAAAGGGAGACAGAATCCGAAGCAGGCTCCAGGCTCTGAGCTGTCAGCACAGAGCCCGACACGGGGCTCGAAGTCACAAACCGTGAGATCGTGACCCGAGCTGAAGTAGGACACTTAACTGACTGAGCCATCCAGGAGCCCCTAATTTTCCTAGTTTCTTAAGATGAAAGCTTAAATTGTTGCTTTGAGACCATTTTTTCCCCTGATATAAGCATTTAATGCTATTGTTTCCAAGTAAGCACTGTTTTGCCTGAAACCTATAAATTTTGATGTGTCAGTTTCTCTTTTCTTTACATTTTCTCAGCTAAAGAATTTTTCTAACTTTTTCCTGAAACTTCTCTTTGACCAATATATTATGTAGAAATGTGTTGTTTAATTTTCAAGTGTTTAAATATGTTCCCCGTTAACTTTCTCTTATTAATTTCTGGTTTAATTCCATTATATTCAAGGACTGTGCTATGTATATTCTAAATTTGATAAGGTTTGTTTAATAACCTAAGATACGATCTATCCAATTGCATGTCCTATGTATATTGAAAAAAATATATATTCTCCTGCGATTGAATAGAAAATTCTATAAAAATCAATTAAATCTCACTTGATGACAGTATTTTTAGTACTTTCATATTCTTTTTTTTTTTTTTGAGAGAGAGAGAGACAGAGATAGGATGGAAGTACGTAAGGGGCAGGGAGATAGAGACAGAATGTGAAGCAGGCTCCAGGCTCTGAACTGTTAGCACAGAGCCCGACGTAGGGCTCGAACTCACCAGCAGTGAGATAATGACCTAAGCTGAAGTTGGATGCCCAACCGACTGAGACACCCAGGTGCCCCAAATTATTTTATATTCTTGCTGCTTTTTAATCTACTAGTTCTGTACCTTAGTGACAGAAAGAAGGTGTTAATCTCAAGCATTAATTTAGGATTTATTTCTTCTTTCAGTTTTGTTAGTTTCATTTCACATATTTCTTAAAACTCTGTTGTTACATACATATATACATTAGCAGCTTATGTTTTCTTGGTAAATTGACTTGTGGTATTAAAATATAATTCCTTCTTTATCCTGGCTAGTTTTCTTTGCTCTAAAGTATACTTTTTCCTGTATACACATTCTTTTGATTTTTGTGTTTTCATGACCTGTATATATCCAAGCTTTTAATTATTTTATTTTAATATATGTATAACATTATATTAAAGAGAGTTTCTTGTACACAGAATGTAGTTGTATCAGCTTTTTAAATACCTCTGACATCTGTGCTTAGTAGGTGTGTTTAGACCATTTACATTTAATGTAACCTTTGATATGTTTGCATTTAGGTATACTATTTTATTATTCAGTTTCCATTTATATTCTTTGTTTCCCTTTTCCTTTATTCTTTTTATAATAGTCAAACCTTTTAAAACATCCCCTTCTTATTTATCTATTGTTCATTTTAGCATAGTTACCTATCAAGCTATAATCTCTCTCTCTCTCTTTTTTTACCAGTTACTCTTTATAGTAAAATATACATTTCATAGCCTATTTATATATTTCACCAGGGTGCCTGGGTGGCTCAGTCGGTTGAGCAACCGACTTCTGCTCAGGTCATGATCTCATGGTTTGTGAGCTCAAGCCCCGTGGCAGGCTCTGTGCTGACAGCTCAGAGCCTGGAACCTGCTTCAGATTCTGTGACTTCCTTTCTTCCCCTCCCTACTTGCCTTTTGTCTCTCTCTGTCTCTCAAAAACGAATAAATGTTAAAAACAAATTTTTTAAAAGAATCACTATTTTATCATTTCAAGTGTAGTATAAAAGTTTTATCACCACATAGGTCCCTGTGGTCTCCCCATCTTTGTGTTATAGTTCTCTTATGTATCACATCATTCCCTGAAAACTTTATCAGAGAATGTTATAATTTTTATTATTAGTTGTCAAACATATTTTAAAGAACTCAAGAGAAGAAAAGTAGTTCTGTTATATTTGCTCAAATACTTACTATTTCTGTTTTTTTATTGAGTTTTTAATTTCTATGAGGAGAGACAGACAGACAGAAGCCGGCTCCAGGCTCTGAGCTATCAGCACAGAGCCTGACACGGGGCTTGAACCCACGAGCCGTGAGATCATGAATTGAGCCGCAGTCAGACACTTAACTGACTGAGCCACCCAGGCGACCCGAGTTTTTAATTTCTAAAACTTTCTTTTTTTCAGGGCTCCTGGGTGGCTCAGTTGGTTAACTGCCTGACTTCGACTCAGGTCATGATCTCACAGTCTGTGGGTTTGAGCCCCACATCGAGCTCTGTGCTGACAGCTCAGAACCTGGAGCTGCTTCAGATTCTGTGTCTCCCTCTCTCTGACCTTCCCCCACTCATGCTCTGTCTCTGTCTCTCAAAATAAAATACATTAAAATTTTTTTAAAAATTTCTTAGTTTTCACCTTCTGTTTCTTCTGCTATTTGTTTTCTGTTTATTCTCTCTGTGTTCCCACTGTTCTAATTTTTGATTTCTTCTTTTGTAATTTTGTTTTTTATTTAAAGTTTATTTATTTTGAGAGAGAGAGAGAGAGCATGCACGCATGCGTGTACAAGTGGGGGAGGGGCAGAGAGGCAGGAGGAGAGAGAGTGGACAGAGAGAGAGAGAGAGAGAGAGAGAGAGAGAATCCCAAGGAGTCTCCACACTGTCAACGCAGAGCCCAATGTGGGTCTATAACTCAGAAACCATGAGATCATGACCTGAGCTGAAATCAAGAGTTGGATGCTTAACCGACTGAGCTACTCAGGCCCACCCTAATTTTTTATTTCTATCTGCTCAAATTTTTATAAATATTTATAAATCTTGTCCGAGTCTTGGCACTTCACTTCTGAACATTTCTAACTCTGACTTCTCTTGTTCTTTCATGATCTTGTATGATACACTTAACACCTTCTATTGCTTTTAAAGGAGTGGCTACAGTTTTGATATGATCTATGGCCAGACTTTGCCATGTTTTCATTGTCTGCAGAGATGTTATTAGGCTCCTCATTATCTTGTAACTTCTAATAACTTTTTGCGGTATAGTTTCTGCTTCCAGACATAATTTAATAAGTAGAACGGGACTCTTCTTCCAACATATAAACAACTATATCATGGTTATGAAATATATGAAACAACTGTTTGGAGCCTATGAAGAAGAGACATTTGCTGAGAAAAGGAAACCCACTGAAGAAGACTTCTAATTGCCTAGTGTCCCACCCCTTCACCCCCCCCGTGGGGAGAATTTCCTCACTCAAGCATAGAAAGCTGGATTTTGAGCAGAACCTAAGAGTTTGCTGGGCTGACAAGGAAGCCATTAGAGTTCAGAGCAGCTACAGGGACAGGGATGTAGGGACAGAGCAGCAGAGGTGAAAACACTCCATGGGGAGCCCATGCCAGAAATCCATGTACAGGAATTTTCTCTGAGTCTGTTGCTGGTGAATATACAGCACTTCTGATGGTGGGTCCATCCAGGGCTTAACAGGTAGCAACTGCTTCTGAGGCCCTGAAAGAACAAACACTAGAAGTCAAGCAATGTTGGGGGAAGAACAAGGCCAGGGGATGGGAGCATTACGGCTTCAGCAGAGATCTCCTTAACAATTCACTAATACCTTAGTATCCAGCTGAAATACTGCAAAAGCTTGTTTCAGAATAAAAAATTCATAAAGCTTAATCTAGATCCACCCAGACAAAGGCTACGATTAAGCCCAAACAGACAGAATTTGATGACCGGTCCTGCCAACTTACAGATTCTTGAAGAGCTTACAAGTACAAAGTGATCAACTGGAAATTTACTCACTTACTCTCCAGGGGCGCCTGGGTGGCTCAGTTGGTGAGTGTCTGACTTTTCTCAGGTCATTATCTCACGGTTGATGAGTTTGAACCCCCTGTCGGGCTCTGTGCTAACAGTTCAGAGCCCATAGCCTGTTTTGGATTCTGTGTCTCTCCCTCTCTGCCCCTGCCCTACTCATGTTCTGTCTCTCTCTGCCTCAAAAAATAAATAAATAAAATAAAAATAAAAATAAAAAAAGAATACTCTCCAGATGGCAATAATAGAATCTATAGTCTCTACCTGTGTATTTGCAGAGTACTTGTATTCTCCATAAAGCCCAGAATCTCATTTTAAAAAAATAATGATTCATACAACACAAACATAATTGGGAAAATATGTTCAAAAAATAATAGACACAAATATGTTTAAAAATTAAAGAAAAATACGGTCTCAGAAGCAAAAAAAAAAAAAGTAGGGAAAACCAAAAATAAAAATGGAAACTATGAAAACCATAAGAACCACATGGAAATTTTAGAACTTAAAAGTAAAAAAAAAAAACCTTAATGCTTCATGGATTTAATAGTACATTAGAGATGGCAAAATGCAGTAAACTTGAAGGCAGAACATTAGAAATGACCCAATCTGAAACAGAGAGGGAAAAACGATGAAAAAGAGAGAAGTCACAGCAAATGGGAGAGTTTAAAATGGTTTCATACAAGTGTAATTAGATCTTAAAAGAGAAGAGAGGTGTATGGGAAACAGGGAAAAAATGAAGGATCTTGAAGAAAATATTTGAAGAAAAAAGAGCCAACAGTTTTCAAAATTTGACAAAAATCACAAATTTATAGACCCAAGAAATTCAGCAAAATCCAAATGCAATAAATATAAAAAGAATGGCACCTGGACTAATTGTAACCAAACTATTGGAAATCAAATGTAAAGTGAAAATCTTGAAAGTCAGGGAAAGACGAGAGGAATAGAATACCCTGTATACAAAGTAACAAGGCTAAAAATAATCACTGACTTCTTAACCAAATGCAACAGAACCCGGGGGACAACATTATAGCAGATTTATCACACTAGGAAAAATAATTATCAACCTAAAAATTATATATCCAGAAAAATACTTTTCAAAAATGATAGTAAAATGAAGATATTTTTCAATAAGTAAAAACTGAGAGAATTATTGTAAGAAAACTTGCTCTATGAGAGGTGCTAAACACTGCCTTTCAGGCTGAAGGGTCTACAGAAAAGAATGCAGGACACTGGAAATATAAATAAGTTGGAAAATAGAAAAGATCTTTGTTCTCATAATTTCCTTAAATATTAACTGCCTGATTAAATTAAGAGTAAATACTCTATAGAGTGGGAGTTATAAGGTTTATAGAAATACCAGACAACAAGGCACCTGGATGGCTCAGTCAGTTAAGTGAGTCTAATGTAGGCTCAGGCCAAGATCAAGGTCATGGGTCAAGCTCTGTGTCTGGCTCTGTGCTGAATGTGGAGCCCACTTGGGATTCTCTCTCTCTCTCCTTCTTTCTCTGTTCCTCTCCCGCTTGTGTGCTCTCTCCCTCTCTCTCAAAATAAATAAATAAACATTAAGAAAAGAAATTAAAGACAACAATGAGTATACAAAGGATGGGTCATGGGTAAGTGGAATTACGATGTTGTAAGCATGCTATAGGCATGAGTGAGAAGGGAAAGCAGAGTAAGAAGGGTTCAGTGTGATGAACTGAGGAAGTGAAGAGGAAAGTAGGAGGTTGTGAAGAGTCAAAGTGAAAGTGAAAGTTTACAATATGATTTCTCAATAGACTCTAAGATCCTAACATCTGTTAGTGCTAGTCAAGTAACTGCAAGATAAGCAAAAGAATTGTACCTGAGAAAGCAAGGGAGGAAATATAACAGTAAAATGTACTCATTTCACTCTTTCATTAACCCAAAGGAATGAAAGAAAAGAGCAAAACAAATATGAGAAAAGGAATTGAAAGTAGAAGACACAAATAAAATGGCTAACGGGTATTGGCTTTCTGTGTGAGGTGATAAAAAATGTTCTGAAATTAGACAATGTTGATGGTAGCAGAACTTTATACTAAAGACACTGAGCCGTATACTCTAAAAGAGTATGTTTTCTGGTATATCAATTACATCTCAGGAAAAATAAACAAAGTGGGCAAAAAATGAGCTAAACCTTTAATAAACACGGCATAATACAAATATATGGATGGCCAATAAGCAAATGAAAAAATACTTGATTATTTTTTGATATCAAGTATATACGAATGAACATCACAAGGAGATACCATTGCATACCTAATCGAGTGGTAAAAATTACAAATAAACCCGACAATATTTTTTAAATGTTTATTTCTTTATTTTTTGAGAGACCAAGAGAGAGAAGCAGAGAGAGGGAGAGAGAGAATACTAAACAGGCTCTGCACCATCAGCACAGAGCTTGATGGGGGGCTCAGTCCCACGAACCATGAGATCATGACCTCAGTCAAAATCAAGAGTCAGATGCTCAACTGACTGAGCCACCCAGGTGCCCCCTGACAATATTGAATGTTGAGGAATTGAGCAGGTGGAACCCTCATAAAACGTCAGCAGGGTGCAGCATCATGATAAACTACGACAGATGAAAGACATCTTGACACCTTGTTGGAAAGCCAAACATACACTTACCATATGCCTCAGCAAATAACACTCATAGCCCAAGAGAAACAAAAATATATGCATACAAAGCCTAATAAATATTAATGTATACAAAATAAAATATTTAATAAATATAATGGAATACAACTCAGAAATAAAGCAATACCTAACTATTACCCATGCAGCAATATGGATAAATCTTACAGATACTATACTCAGTGAAAGTATGTAGATGCAACAAAACATCTATTCTATGATTTCATTAAATGAAATTCTAGATGAGGCAAAACTAATCTATAGTGATGGAGGTCAGGTGACTGGTCTGGATCAGGGATAATGGGGAAGATTAAATGAGGAAGTGGAAGAGGGAGGAGAAATGTTCAGCCGCCGTATTTTCCAACGAATTTATTCTAAGTGTGACCCAGAAATGAGAGAAGAGAGGTACTCTAAAGTTACAAAAGTGAGGCACCTGGGTGGCTCAGTTGGTTAGGAGTTCAACTTCAGCTCAGGTCATGAACTCACGGTTCGTGGTTTTGAGCCCCTCCTCTGGCTCTGTGCTGACAGCTCGGAGCCTGGCGCCTGCTTTGGATCTGTATCTCCCTCTCTCTCGGTTCCTCCCCTGTTCTCTCTCTCTCAAAAATAAATTGAAATTAAAAAATAATTTAAGTTAGAAAAGCTACTTGGAACCACACCTTTTACAAAATTTTAGATAAACCAACTTCACATAAAAACAAGCAAGGGAAAGACATCAAGCTGAACTGTGTCCCCACAAAACTCATGCCTTAGTGCTACTTTTCTATAAGTGGACAGTGGCATTATCTGTGCAAATGATGTGCCATTCTTTGTGTCCTGAGATGGATTTATCTAGTCTATGGGGCTCAAACAAGCATCCTACAGGTAAACCAATGTACCAAAGTAAGAGAGAACAGAAATACAGTATAATGAACAATGTTCATTGTAGAATCCTAGTGCATAAGCAAATATACCTTTGTAATATTTTTAATTTTAAGAATTATTTTTAAAGTTTATTTACTTATTTTGAGAGAAAAAAAGACAGCATGAGTAGGGGAGGGCCAGAGAGAGAGGGAGAGAGAGGAAATCTCAAGAAGGCTCTGCATGGTCAGCACAGAGCCCCATGCAGGGTTTGAATCCACAAAGCTATGAGATCATGACCTGAGCCGAAACCAAGAGTTGGGCACTTAACCACCCAGGTGCCCCAGTACCTTTTAAATCTTTTTTCTATAATTTTTAAATGTTTATTTTTGAGAGAGAGAGTGAGAGAGACTGAGAGAGAGAGAGAGAGAGAGAGCAGAGGAAGAACAAAGAGAGAGAGAGACACAGAATCCAAAGCATGCTCCAGGCTCTGAGCCATCAGCACAGAGTCCAATGAGGGGCTCAGACTAACAGATGATGAGATCATGACCTGAGCTGAAGTCAGATGCTTAGCTGACTGAGCCACCCAGACCACCCCCCCGTTTTAATTTTAAAGACCATTATTCTGTGGGTTTTTTTTCTTTAATCCAGAATTGGCATTCTGGGTAATACTAATCCTTAGGGTGTGGCAAGTGTGGTCTTTACAATTTTTCCCCATGGATATTCATATCTGGATTGCTTCATGCTCAGTCTTTTCTGAGGGCAGTGCAGTCAAACACTCTTGAAGTGTCTCTTTCCTATTGTCCAGAAGGTTCTAGCAGGGACCAAGACATGGCCATTTGAGCTACCCAGTGGTCGCTGGGTTGGTTTTGACATGGAAAAAAGAAGCTTGTGGATTTGAGCCATCAGGTTGATCTTCTTTCCGCTCTCAGGCAATGGGCTGGGGCTCTGTCTCAAATCTATGATCACAAATGACCTTGTTGGGGTATAAGTTGACTCAGGACTCACTTGCCCCTCTCCTGGAAAACCCAGAGCTCCTTGGAACCCCATGCTACTTTCCTCATCTTTTGTTGAAGACACAGCTGATCACAGAGCAGAGGATCGCCCCACAGGAAGAAGCCCAGAAGCCGGCCATCTAAGCCCAAAGTATCCGATCTGCCTGCCTTGTTCTCTGGATTTACAAAACTACAAAGAGTATCTCTTCTGCCTTTAAATTCCCCAGACCTTTACAACACTGAGCCAACTCTTTAACTACCTGGTTGTAAAATCTGACGTTAGAGCACCACCAAAAAGTTTGAGTTACACAACGTTCCATAGAAGCATTTTTCTCACCAAACATTCCTTTTATTATCCTTTTTATTGGAGGCCTGAACCAGTCAGACCTCAGGCCCCACCTGCCATTTGGCCAGAACAGCCAGCGACCCAGGTGAAGGTTTATGCTGACAGCAGAGCGTACACATTTCTCGAAAAGCACTTTGGTCGGAATTTACCTTAGGGCCACGTGTTTCTGGAAGACTAAAGGTTAATATTGGATGTAGGAGTGATTGATGTCAGGGCATTATTGTACCCAAATGCGACCAATGAGCACAATGAGAAGGGAAAGCACCAGACATGGCGGAGGTGAGGGTGGGCAGACATAGATCCTGGGAGAGAATCTGTCTGTGGCTCTACATAAAGAGCTAACTCGGCTCTAACTCCTGCCTCCAGTAGAATTAAGAAATGAATGAATAAGCCAACTATGTGTCCACACGAGGCACATGAAGCTACATGAGTTTTTCTCATGTGCGGTGTATGAATCCATAGGGATGCTTCCTTGTTTTCTTGCATCTGTGGCTTTTCCTGACAAGGTATGACTTACTGAGGAAGTGGCAAAGAGGAATATACCTTCTTTATCTATCTTTTCATAAAAATCTCATCACGATTTATCATAAGTGCCCACAGAGTGCTTAACAAAAATAAATGGTACACGGGAATATTTTCAGTGGAGCGCATTAAACCAGATCTCCCAAGAATCAGCTACAAGGGTTTTGGCTTATGGCTTCATGGATACTCTAGCTGCATCTGGAAATAGCTTCCTAAAATAAATAACAACATCAACAAAATAGCTAGCTAGCTTCTTTTCCTTCAGTTGGATTCAACCAACAGGTAGTTTTCTTTCTGAGGTGAAAGATAGTTATGTGTATCTTTCTTGATAAATGCAGATTTATAAAGATGCAAAATCAAGAATAAACATTTCTGAAAATCCAAGAGACAAAATGAAAATCCGGAAGCTTATACTACCTTCTGAAACTCATTAAAAAATGAATATTTGATAAATACTGGCTTAGATCAGCAAGACCTCACACTCTCTGGTTAAAGGGTGAAAGATTCAAGGACAAGGTACACATGAAGATATTTGTAAGTTCAAGAAAATGCTACTTGTGACAAAACTTTATCTTTATACAGGCAAAAGCAGTGAAACCAACCAACCAATAGCCCCGAATAGTCAAATTATTATTTGAAAGCAGTCAGATTTGTTTTACTTGCAAAATTCCAGACACCCAAACGCAAAGGATTGAGTCTGCCTCTCATGCTGGGAAAATGGCCTACGTATATTTTTTCAACAAATGTTGGAGCACCTGCGTGAACCAGGAATTTTTCAAGATGTGGAGATATGGCGGCAGATAGAATCACACTACGAGCCAATCACACAAATAAACAAGAACAAATGAACGACAGCATCACAATACGACCCGAAGAATCACACAAATAAACAAGAACAAATGAACGACAGCTGTGATGAGGAATCTTTAGGAGCACTGCAAGGGGCTGTGAGGGCAGAGAAGAGAGAGAGTGGACCCAGTTGGGCAGATCAGAGAAGGGGTGAGCAGTTAGGAGGCAGGGAAGACCAAGATCAAGGTGCTGGAAGATTCAGTATCGGTGATGGCTTGCTTTCTGGTTCACAGAAAAGGGGGAGAGGGATGAAAAAGCAGTTAATATGACAAACATGACCTCTCTTCAGAAAGCTATTGGCACCTGCTATTGGCTTAACCCCAAAAAATATGATAACTAACTTCTGAAGACAGTTGTATTGCTGAAGATGACTGGCCTATAATCCTAGACACCCCAATTATCTGTGAGCAGGAAGTTGTCTCCAAGGAAAGCAAAGTCTGATACCTGATTCCAGGCGTGTCCTGGTGCCCTGTGTTTATTATTTATTTATTTTTTTAAATGCTCATTTATTTTTGAGAGAGAGGCAGACTGCAAGTGGGAGAGGGGCAGAGAGAGAAAAGGAGACAGAAGCCGGAAGCAGGCTCCAGACTTTGAGTTATCAGCACAGAGCCCGACATGGGCCTCGAACCCAGGAGCTGTGAGATCATGACCTGAACCAAAGTCGGTCGCTTAACCGACTGAGCCCCCAGGTGCCCCCAGGTGCCCCCTATGCTTAGAAGTGACCAATGTAGAAGATGGAAAAAGGGAAACTCCCTGAAGAGGGGTTTCCAAAGGCTTCCAAACCGGAAGACGTATCAGGACTAAAGCAGGAAATACGCTATAACCCTAGAGAAGAGGTCACTGAGATGTTTTAGCAGAAATTTCAGAATTGCCAGACGGATGACTGCCCTTTACCCTCATTCTTCCTGTTCCTCTATTTCATACTGAATTTATCTGGACATGGATAATTTGTCTTTTTCCTTCACAGGGCTCTGGACCAAGAGGAATCATATCAGTTCTGATTGAAAGATAAGGGATGTTGCTTTGAGATCCCAGACAATGAACTGGATGCAATGAATTTTGTTTCCTTCAAGGAGAGTATGTGTCCTTAAACGATGATTTGGTGGGAAGAAGAGAAGACTGTAGTTAGTATTAGCATGGCCCACTAAATATTTCTGGCTTTTCTTCCTGGTATATGGTAGGACATACTTAACTCCGTCTGAGTTGAGTTTGGCTATGCGACTTGCTTTGGGCCAATAAAACAGAACCAGATGTGTTACGATATCTCTTGGGTATATGAGAAGGAGTGGATTGGCTGGGTCCTATGGAAACTCTATGTCTAACCTTTCAAAGAATGGCTAGACTGTTTTCCAAAGTCGTTGCACCATTTTACATTCCCACCAGCAGTGCATGAGGTTTCAACTTCTCCCCATCGTCAGCAACACTGACTATCTTATCTGTTATAGTCAGGCCAGTAAGTATATCGTTTGGTTTTGGTTTGCATCTCCCTGGTGACCAATGATGTTGAGCATCTTTTCATGGGCTCATTATCCCTTTGTATATCTTTCTTTAGAGAAATCTCTATTCATATTCTTTCCTATTTCTTAATTGAGTTGTCTTATTATTGGGTTGTAAAAGTTCTTTATGTGTTCTAGATACAAGTCTCTCACCGGGTATATGATTTTGAAAAATCTCTCCCATTCTGTGGTTATCTTTTCACCTGCTTGATGGTGTCCTTTGAAGCACAGGTTTTAAATTTTGCTGATGTACAGTTTATGTACGTTCTCTTTTGTTGCTGTGGTATTCATTTCTTATTGAAGTAACCATTGCCTAATCCAAGGTCATGAATATTTACACGTATCTCTTCTAAGTGTTTTATCATTGTAGCTCTTACTTATAGGTCTTCGAACCATTTTGAGTTAATTTTTTGTATGTGGTGTGAGGTGAGGGTGAAAGCTCATGCCTCTGCTAGTGGATATCCTGCTGTCCTGGTAGCAGTGATCTCTTCTCCTCTCCTTTCCCCATTGGATTGCCTTGAAACTTTCTCAGAAATCAGCTGATCATTGATGTGAGGGTTAGTTTCTGGACTGCGAATTTTATTGGCAATTTTTGCTGATCTATGTCCTTACATATATACCACCGTATGCAGTACTATAGCTTTTTAGTAAAATTTGAAGTTGGGAAATGTGAGCACTCCATCTTGGTTCTTCCATTTTTGAAGATGAGTTGGCTATTCTGGATCCTTGAATTTCCAAGTGAATCTTAGGACCAGCTTGTCAATTTCTGCAATGGAGCTAGCTGAGATTTTGATAGGGACTTCAGTGAACTTCTAGATCCATCTGGGGGCTACTAACATCTTAAAAATATTAAGCCTCTTATCCTTGAATATGGAATGTCTTTCTATTTATTTAGGTTTTTAGTTTTTTCCAACAATGTTTTTGTAGTTTGCAGAATAGTGTTCATGCTTCTTCCGTTACATTTATTTCCAAGTGTTTTTTTTGTGATATTATAATAGGGTGAATTGTTTTCTTCATTTCATTGTGTTTGTTCACTGCTACTGCACAGAAATACAGTTGATTGTGATATACTGATTCTGTGTCCTGCAACCTTGCTAGGCTTGTTCATTATTTCTAATAGTTTTTTAGTAATTTTTCCAGGTTTTTCCATACATGAGATAATCTCAAATGCAAATAGAGACATTTTTACTTCCTCCTTTCCACTTTGCATGCTTTTTACTTCATTTTCTTGCCTAATTGCCCTAGACAGCTTATCCAGTATAATGTTAAATAGAGGTGGTAAGAGTAGCTATTCTAGACCTTTTCTGGTCCTAGGAGAAAGCATTCAGTCTTTCACCATTAAGTGTGATGTTAGCTGTAGATTTTTCATTATATTCTCGTTATCAGATGAAAGAAGTTACCTTCTATTCCTAGTCTGCTTTACTTCTTAAAAATGTTCATTTATTTATTTTGAGAAAGAGAGAGGGTGAGGTGAGTGTGGGACAGGAGGAGAGGGAGAGAGAGACAATCCCAACCAAGCTCTGTGCTGGCCCGACATGGGGCTCAATCTCATGAATCATAGATCATGACTTAAGCTGAAATCAAGAGCCGGACCCATAACCATCTGAGCCACCTAGGCGCTTCCGATTACTATTTTTTTTTATCACGAAGGAGCATTATGTCAAATGCTTTCTCTGTCCATCAAGATGTGTTGTGAGGTTCTTGGGGCGCCTCGGTGGCTTAGTCGGCTAAGCGTCCGACTTTTGCTTAGGTCATGATCTCGCGGTTTGTGGGTTCGAACCCCACATCAGGCTTTGTGCTGACTGCCAGCTTGGAGCCTGGAGCCTGTTTCAGTCTGTGACTCCCTCTCTCTCTGACCCTCCCCTGCTCACACTGTCTCTCTCTCTCTCTCTCTCCTAGAAATAAATAAAACATTAAAAAGAAAAAAGATGTGTTGTGAGGTTCTTAATTCAACATTTGTCTTGTCACTGGGTTTTTCTGAAACCTGTTTTGAAGAGATTTAAGTCACGTGAGAACTTCAGTCCAGAGTTAGACATTCTACTGGTAGGCAGAATATTTGAGGGAGAAGAAGAAAGAAATACAGCAACCAAATGTGCATGTGGCGCAGTGTAAAAAATATTCCCAAAGCAGCTGTAAAATCAGATATAGTGTTTAAAGGAGTAATACATCTTGATTAGGAATGCTGGGAAAGCTCAATAGAGGAAAATCTACTAGTATTGTCTTTGACTCTTATAAGTTAAAAGAAAAGGGGCATGGGTGGCACAGTTAGTTGATCATCCGACTCTTGATTTTGGCTCAGGTCATGATCTCATAGTTCATGGGATCAAGCCCTGCATCAGGCTCTACGCTAATAGCATGGAGCGTGCTTGGGATCCTCTCTCTCCTTTTGTCTCTGCCCTTCCCTGCTCAGGCTTGCTCTCTCCCTCCCCTTCAATAAATAAATAAACTTTAAAAAGGAAATAAAAATATGTAAATATTGGAAAAGGAGATATAAGTATACTTTCATCTGATTCAAGTGCCTACCCTGGTAATCCAATGGTCAGGTAAGAAAATGCTAGAGTAAGAGTTCCCATTAAAAAAAAATGAGGGGCACCTGGGCAGATCAGTCGGTTAAGCATCCACCTTCAGCTCAGGTCATGATCTCACAGTTTGTGGTTCGAGCCCTGTGTCAGACTCTGTGCTGACAGCTCAGAGCCAGGAGCCTGCTTTGGATTCTGTGTCTCCCTCTCTCTGTCTTCCCCCTGCCCCCACTCACTCTCTGTCTCTCTGTCTCTCAAGAATTAATACACTCTAAAAAAAAGTTTTTTTTAATGACAAAACATGTCTCATACGTTAGCCATTTACAAAGGCAGAAGATGATGGGAAACATACATTTATGATGGGTAACATGACAAATAAAATAATGCTCTGAGAGAGATGGACACATGAGAAGAGGGACTAATACCTGTCTGGCATGGGTCAAGTTAAGCTAAATAACCCCGAACCTTACTCAGCACTGAAACTAGGAGACACGATATGCCTCAAACGTTGAGGAAATTCCCATAAGGCACAGCACAGGTAAGTCCAGATTTAATGAATTCACCAAAACGAAGTCATAATTCTTCTTCATGATGAAGAAGTGTAGCGCCTCGGAAAATATGCAAAGAAAATTCTAGTAGAAAGCCACTAAGACCTTCTAATTTGGTGGTGTAACCCTGGCGGCACGTGGGGGACTGAGGATAACTCTGTCTAGAGGCCCCCTTTCCTTTGCAGATCAATATGTTCAGAGATGGCTGCAGACCCAAGGGGAAGGGTTCAGGGCCACGTGTCAGCCGTGAGATGCTCCCCAAGTGGCCCATCTCTACTTTGAAAGTTTGGCACTTTCTTCAAAACAGAAGCACGGGCTCTCAATGGACAGAGCTAACAAAAAAAGGCAATTATGTGACAACGCACACAAAAAACATAAGACAAATTAAAACAACTGACATATTGAATATATTTGTGACACAATTCAATTTAATATTGTTAATATGAATATGCCAGGACCCCTTACAAATAAGTTCTAAGACACCTGATAAAACTGAGCCAGTGTCAAAGGAAACAATCAATAAAACTAATAGGCAACTGATGGAATGGGAAAAGGTTGTTGCAAATGACATGTCAGATAAAGGGCTAGCATCCAAAATCTATAAGGAACTCATCAAACTCCACACCTGAAAAACTAATAATCCAGTGAAGAAATGGGCAAAAGACATGGACATTTCTCCAAAGAGGACATCTAGATGGCCAACAGACACATGAAATGATGCTCAGCGCCCTCCTCATCAGGGAAATACAAATCAAAGCCACACTGAGATACCACCTCACACCAGTCAGAGTGGCTAAAATAAAAAAATCAGGAAACTCTAGATGCTGGCGAGGATGTGGAGAAATGGGCACCCTCCTACACTGTTGGTGGGAATGTAAGCTGGTACACCCCTCTGGAAAACAGTATGGAGATTCCTCAAAAAGTTAACAATAGAACTCCCCTATGACCCAGCAATAGCACTGCTAGGAATTTACCCAAGGGATACAGGAGTGCTGATGCATAGGGGCACATGGACCCCAATGTTCATAGCAGCACTCTCAACAATAGCCAAAACATGGAAAAGAACCTAAGTGTCCATCAACTGATGAATGGATCAAGAAGATGTGGTCTATCTATACGATGGAATACTACACGGCAATGAGAAAGAATGAAATGTGGCCATTTGTAGCAATGTGGATGGACCTTGAGGGTGTTATGTTGAGCAAAATAAGTCAGGCAGAGAAGGACAGACACCATATGTGTGCACATATAGGTGGATTAGGAGGAAGCTAATGGAGGACCATGAGGGAGAAGAAGGGGAAAAATAGTTGGGGAGAAGGAGGGAGGCAAACCATGAGAGACTCTTGAATGCTGAGAACAAACTGAGGGCTGATGGGGGTGGGGGAGAAGGGAAGGGGGGTGATGAGCATGGGGGAGGGCACTTGTTGGAATGAGCACTGGGTGTTATATCTAAACCAACTAGAAAATAAACTATTTAAGGGAAAAAAAAACTGAGCCAGTGTCTTTAAATCATCTATATCTGTATCTATATGTATAGCTGTATCGTATCTATATCTATATCTGTACCTATATCTTTATCTCTATATAAATAAATAAAAATAGATATATACACAAAATAAATAAATGTACTTATATGTATATATATATTTATATATGCAATAATCACACACACACAGATCCAAAAGGACCGATATATGAAAAAAATGCCACCTTTCACTAATAATCAAAGATATTGGTATGAACATTGAGATTTCATTCAGCCCATAAGTTGGCACAGAGTTTAAATATTATAATACTGTAAAGAATACATATACGGCTGGCGGGGTGAAAATTGGAATGATTTTATTTTGTTTGAAAGAGAGAGAGAGAGTGAGAGCAGGGAGAAGGGCAGAGAGAGGGAGAATCTTAAGCACACTCCACACTCAGCATGGAGCCCGACACGGGGCTCAATCCTATGACCTTGAGATCATGAACTGAGCCGTAAAGAATACACATATGGCTGGTGGGGTGAAAACTGGCAAAACTTATCTGCAGGGCAGTTTGACAGAGATTTCAGAAGTCTTTACAAAATATTTTTAATCCCGACCCAGTAATTCCACTTCTGGAAATTAAACCATTAGGACCCAGCACAGATATAGCCGTAAGAATGTTCATGTAGTATGGCTTGCCTGGTGAAGATTTGGAAACCGTTTCCATTCCCGACAGTATGAACTGGTTCTAAAAGGCTAGAAAACTCCCATATGAACGTGACAGAGGACTACTGGATGTTCAAAGAGCAACATGACAAGTTCAAACTCCATCTTAAAACACGGTTTTATTCACACACACACGTATGGAAGTCCAGAAACTACCATAGTTTTCCTCTTGACTTTGATTTTCTTGTTTTTCTCGTTTCTTGTTGTTTTGATGTTCTTGTTCTGAGGAAAAGGAATAGAAGTCTATAAATAGATAAAAAATAGACCAGCTTTGGGGCACCTGGGTGGCTCAGTCTGTTAAGTGTCCGACTTCGGCTCAGGTCATGATCTCACGGTTCATGAGTTTGAGCCCCCCATGTTGGTCTCTGTGCTGACAGCTCAGAGCCTGGAGCCTGCTTCAGATTCTGTGTCTCCCTCTCTCTCTGCCCCTCCCCTACCCACTCTCTGTCTCTCGAAAATAAATAAACATTAAAAAGAAAATTTTTAAATGGACCATCTTCCATTTAGAACAAGGTGGGCCAGATGAAAAGGAAACTCGCTACTTCTGCAAGACCAAGCCCAAGAGCCCATCACCATCTGCTCATGTCAAAGATAAAGTGTCAGTCTCCGGGCCTCACCGAGGGAGGAATTTGTTTGGTTTGGACTTCATTCACTGTGTCAAGAGAACTGCTTATTCTCTTCCTGAGTGGCCCTTCAAGCTCTTACTGAAAATGGCAAAGGCGGTCTACTGAATAATGCCCTGCTTGCTCAAATGCTTAGTGACTTGAGTCTGTTGCTCTTTACTGTGGAGTTTGTTGTTTGGAATGCAATCAAATCAACCCCGAACAATGCATCTAACCAAACAAACCGAGGAGGTGCCAGCTCTGGACGGGGAGAAGCTTCTTGAGTGATGGACGGCTCATTGTCTGCCTCTTCAAGGCAGCCAAGGACGTCTGCGAAGGGCAGGAGAGAGGAGAGGTGGAGGAATTTAAGGGACCCTGGGCAGGCGGCTCGGGCTGCCATGCGGTGTATACAGTCCTTGTAGATTTGAACATCGATCCCAACCCCAACTAACCTATTATGAGCAACAGGATTGCAGAAACTTTACAGATTAGAAGGACTGGAGGGCTTGATTACAGATCACATCACATAAAAAAGATCACAGCAAGCGGCACACATTCCTAAAACCAATGCAACTTCCCTGGGTTTTATGGCACAAAGGGCTTTATTGGTTTTATCTTACATCTTGACAATAACACAGCCAGAAAAAGAAGGGCAGAATTATATTTTGTCTCTTCTTCAGACGTAGACACTGAGACTCAAAAATGTAAACGATTGGTTCAAGGTCACGGAAGACTTAGAAGTGTCAAAATAAAGTGTACTAAAATCCCAGAATAGGGCTGGATCGAACTGTGTTTTGGGTTTTGTTGTTGTTGTTGTCTTAGCATCTATTTATTTTTGAGAGACAGAGAGAGAACACAAGCAGGGGAGGGACAGAGAGGGAGAGGGAGACACAGAATCTGAAGCACAGAGGCCAACCAGGGGCTTGAACCCACAAACCATGAGATATATTGATCACCTTTTATGTGTCAGGAGTTGGGAGGGAGAGTTCCCGTGTGTGCATATGAGCGTGTCCAGAAGATGGGGTGACTTTGAAAAATGATCTCAAAACATGACATTTCAATAATATGAAATGATACCTCTTTCATATTATGACTGACTGAAAGCCTTCTTCCTAATCCAGAGGTAGATTTCCAGTGCTAAGTCTCTTGTTTCTAAATATAAATTGAAAAACCATGACTGACTGTGGACAGGTCTACAGAAATAGATTTTCAGCTTGTGTTGTAAATTGTAAAGAATGTCAGATATAGGGTACAAGTGTGGTAATGCATCTAGTGGGATTTGTTGGTGAATGAGGGTTCATAAATGTTTGAAGGACGGTTTTTCTGTTAAGGCCAGTAGCCATGGGCAGAGATATTTCTAGCAATGCCTCAGAGACGCTACTGTCACATGAAATGATCCTTATGCTGTGTGCTTTCACGGTAGTAATTGTCAGAATCATTATCCACATTTTATTTACATTAAATTCTGATGGCACCATTTTTACAGCATTTATTATATCAATGTGTGGAAGGTAAATTAATTTTTACTTGGATGTGGCGTAAAGATGGCTGTAGGCAGTGGGAAACTAATAAAGAAGGCAAAATTTTTTTTAATATTTATTTTTTGAGAGACAGAGAGACAGTGTGTGAGCAGAGAAGGGGCAGAGAAAGAGGGAGACACAGAATCCGAAGCAGGCTCCAGGCTCTGAGCTGTCAGGACAGAGCCCGACGTGGGGCTTGAACTCACAATTGGTGAGATCATGACCAGAGCTGAAGTCTGACGCTTAACTGACCGATCCACCCAAGTGCCCCAATAAATAAGTTTTAAATCACAAAAGATAATAACTGCTGATTATAGAAAATGTTAAGATATGTAAGGCTAGGGGAAAAAAAAACACCTAAAATTACTTGCATTCCCATTACCCAGAAATGCCAGTGTTAATATTTTAATATATACCTTTCTTCACAGCATTCTATATAGTGCCTTAAACTCTCTTTTAGGTTAACATGTAGGTTGAAAAAATACACCATCATTATTAAACATCCCACACAGCTTATCCATTTTCCTATATTTATTAGCAGAGATTTTCAGCACTGGAACTAGAGAATCAACATTTGCAAACATTATAACAATTTATTTATTTATTTACTTATTTATTTATTTGAGAGAGAGAGGAGGGGAGTGGGGTGGAGAGAGAGGGAGAAAGACGATCCCAAGCCGACTCCACGTCCAGCGCAGAGCCCAACGTGGGGCCATGTCCCACAACCCAGGGATCATGACCTGGGTTGGAATCGAGAGTCGACCGCTCAACTAACTGAGCCCTCCAGGCACCCGTGTGGCCTCTTTTTAATTTGGTATGGGTGACCTCTGTATATAAGGGATCCTAACCCCTGTCCTGTGCAGCAAATACTTTTGTAAGTCTGACATTTATGTTTTAATCTCTCGATCTTTTCTTGCCAGCCTTTTCTTTGCTCATGTCTGTCAGTTCTTGTTTCAGAGAAGCCGTGTCTCCTTGTACCATGAACTCTAAAACGTACCCCCTTCATAGGCACATGCTTTAAACCCTCCAGATGTCATTTCCTTTCCTTTCTAGGACACTCTTCTCGTTTTTCCTCGTGTTTGTACAAACTGGCGTCTACACTCTGTTGACCAGTCAGGTTGAGGGGTTGGCATTTGGCCCTATGATGCTCCTTGCTTCCACTTGTCTGGTGACTGAATCCATCTTCTCAAAACCCCACATAGGAAGGGGTTGTTGTATACAGCAGCCAAGTCCAATTCCCAGGGTCTAACACAATCTATTGGATCTCTGCACTAGATATACTAGGAAGGATGCTTCAAAGGCCAGAGGGGTCCCCTTTGGCCACTCAGAGGTCACTGGAAGTGTTTGTAGAGTCTGTGGTAATGGGTGTTGTGTGAGGAAAAACCTCAGTTTGCCTCCTGTGAGTCTCTACACTCACACAACTACTATGCCCACATCATGTCTGACACCAGATTTGGTGGGGGAGGGGAGGGTTAGTTCTACACCACACAGTTCTCTTGGGCACCAACTGGGTGTCCTGCTATTCAACTCCATTCTGCTACCATCTATGTGGAGATAGCATCAGGCCCCACAGGTTAAGGACTCAGTCCACTCTTCACTTCAGACGCCAACCGGCAAGTAAGTAGGTCTCCAGGTTGCCCACAACTTCTGTCCAGCTTGGCTGGATCATCCATCTTTGGATTGGATTAATTTGGGAGTGCAGCTCATAGAAGTCAAGGGAACACTTACTTAGGTTTTCTCAGTTTATCAAAGGACACAATAAAGTATACAGATGAGCAGCCAGATGAAGAGATAGATACATGGGTGAGGTCTGGGAATGTTCCAAGCAAGAAGCTTCTAGTCCGGTGGAGTGGGGATATATCACCCTCTTAGCACATGCATATGTTTACGAGCCCCAAAGCTCTCTGAACCATCTACTGTTGGGGATTCTGTGGAGTCTACTTCACGTAAGCATGACTGATCCTTAACTCCATTTCCAGCCATTCTCTCCTCTCTGGGGGATAGAGGGGACAGGTAGAACATTCGAAGCTTCTAATCATGGCTTGATCATTCTTGTATCTAGCCCTCATCCAGACACCATCCAGAAACCCACCCAAAGTCACCTCAGTGGAACCTAAGACACTTCTATCACCCCAGAAATCACAAGGGTTTCAGGAGCTCTGTGCCAGGAATAGGAGAGGAGACCAACGCCTACGTTTCCTATGATTGTACAGGAGCATCAGAGCGTGTGCGCCAATCATGAAGAGGGTACTTCCAATCCAATTGCTCTTAAGGCTACAACGGGGCCAGGGTAGGGATGCTGACTGAACCCAGGTATGCCCGCCCTCTTAATTCAAAGGACAGTCCCAATGCCGTCCAGGTGTGATGGCACACGATGATTGTGCCTCCAGGGTCCCGCTCTGACCCCTTGTCGCATGGAACAACCATGAATCACACCCATCAGCTCTCTTCCACGTCTGTACTCTTCCGAAGCTAGGCTTGTTCTGGAAAGAATTCACCCCCCTCTCTTCTGATGTGTTTTGTTTGGAGAGCTAAGTGAATTTTAATTGTGATGGGTCTGATCGTTATCTGCTAGGGGGAAAGCAGCGCCAGCTCCTGAAGTCTCCCCTGGACCACACCTCCGAAGAACTGAAGAACGGGCGGGAAAGTTGGTCTTTTGCAAGGTAACCGAGTGGTTGAGGCTCTATTACCTGCTTTTAGCTTGGGAGAAAATATTCTTTAAGTGGAAACAGATTGAGAAGGCACATGTCAAATGTGCAGTCCTGAGCTCTTTCTCCCTATCAGCCAAGGCTAAAAGGCAGGCCTGGAAATCCCTTTTCAAGAGCTGCGAGTGACACAATTTCACTTTAATGTATTACAAGTCCTTACGGGCACATGCCTGATTTCGTGGGTTTTTTTTTTTCCATCTGAATTTCTGATGTCAAGGAACCTGGTGTCTGAGCACTGGGCTGCTGGATTTTGGAATACGCCTTCCATGGAATGTGCTCTTTTCATCTCCCTTCCCTAAATCTACTTTTTATTTGCCTGCATCAAGGAGAAAGAGTCCCTTTAATGTGACGTGGATAAAAGCCACAAGAAAGAGATAAAGCATGGAACGTGGATGGGGCCCTTAGGGAAAGGCAGAGCGCGGAGTTTGGGACGGCTCTTTTCACCAAAGAAAGGCGCTTTGCTAGTTTAGACAATTACAGACAAGACAACTGTGATTTAATTTGCATTAATTGAGGACTATGCCATTGTTTACAAGGAGGTTTCAGCAATGACATATGAAGGCTTATGTGAATCTGTAACCTGCAGCCACATGGATGATCAGGACCTCGATGGGGAAGCAAATAGCTTCAATGTTGTTTCAAAGCTATTTGCTTTTGGCTCTCGAAGTTCACCGGGATTACCAAGCTTGGCTTAAAAGCCAAGAGCTTTTACCTGTTTTCTTGCTTTTTCTAAGGGCCAAGAATGTAATGGCCTTGGCACGATGCTGTACCGGATCCACATCTATTCCTCTTCCGCCACTGCTTTGGGGTTAATTTCAAGGGCCTGATAGTGGATCTGCCCGCTGTGTCTTCATTTGTTTGACCATATTCCATGAGCCCTACTTACTACTTTTAAGACCAGCAGAAGGAACAGTTTATCCTTCTTATTAAGTTGAAGAATCTGTCTTTTTCACATTACATCAGCAGTAAGCACAGATGAGAATTTTATTAAGGTGAACAAACCTCTCCCTTTATAGCCTCTGGGTTCCAAAGCTGGGTCGAGTGGAATGAGGTCAGCGTCTATGGGGAGAAATCAAGAAACTTTCACATTTTTCCCCCAACACCCTACTTTGTTGTGAAGCTTTCAACACCCACCCATTGTATAGATGGGCAAATAGAGACTTGTGAGTCCAGCAGTGTGGTAAAACCCAAAAGGAAGTTCCTAGTAATAAAATCCAGGAGAATTTTCTAACTCCCAATTATGAGCCACAGGCCTAAGGCTTAATGGAAAACTGAGCCCGCCCCATAACTTCTACTTTTCATTCAAATTAGGGAGAAGCAAGTTTGACATTTGTAAAGCCCCAGAGAGATCTCCTGAGCTTTAAAGTATTACCTGACATGCTCCATTGAGTGTTAAGTTTGGGGCAGACTATTTCCCAAAAGCAGAACTTTTCAACACATTTCTCTGAAAATTGCCCTGGGGCTTCTCTGTGAAAGCACCTTGGCCTCTCCTCCTGAGCGCAATTCGCATGCTCAAGGAAACAAGCCACACACCAAAGGACACAGACCACAAACAAAAAGTCAAGGGGTAGGCCCCGCAGAGAGGCCTCGGCATTCCCACATGGCCGCATTTCCATGTTTCCAGATTTGGGGATCTGCGCGCGCCGAGCACCAACTCTTTCCAACGTGCTGTGCCCGTCGGTCCGCCTTTTTGAGCAGTGAGATTTGTCGCGGGATAATTCTAAATGACCATCTCCTGTGAACAAAGCCAGCCTATTGAGACGAAGGCAGATGAGCTAGAAAATGGGCAGATTTCATGAGGTCTGATAAATCTTCAGTAAATTACAGCTCATCTCCCCCTTCCCCCTCCCCGAGGCTCTTTTCGTCCACTCTTTGTCTTGCTAATACACATTACACTGTGCCTGGCTTCACACTTTCAGGCTTCTCAGAGGTGAGGCCTGTACAAAGCTGCAGATGTGGAAACGGACGAGCCCTTTGCCCCAAATGTTAGCCATTAACATCAACGTGGCCCATGGAAGAATTTCACTGTGCTTCTCAGACTCCAAAGAGCGCGCAACTCACAACCTGGAAGCTTAAAGCAACAGAGAGGAAGAGAGGAGGCCACTGTCTCTCTACTTCATAATTCTAAGTGTTCAGGGGCGCCTGGATGGCTCAGCTGGTTAAGTGTTCAAGTTCGGCTCAAGTCACCTTCTCGCGGTTCTGGGTTCGAGCCGGGCGTCAGGCTCTGTGCTGACAGCTCAGAGCCTGGAGCCTGCTTCCGATTCTATCTCCTTCTCTCTCTGCCTCTCCACTGCTCACATTCTGTCTCTCTTTCTCTCAAAAACAAATAGAGGTTAAAAAAAATTTTTTTAAACCGTGTGTGTTCAGTTCATCGGTTTCAAATACCCAGAATGAGAGAAAGGGGCGTGGCCTTTTTAGTTGAAGAGGAATACAGTCACGGTATTTACAAATTGTCTTAAAGAATGATAAGAAGTGACAAGTTAATTACTTTCTCTCCCTATATTTGGATAAGTAATGTTAAATTTCTCATATGTGCTTCGAGAAAGTGTCTGAGCATATATGAGCCTATGATCCTCTCTGAAAAAGGCACACACGAAAACGGGACTTAACTGTCCTTCAAGTTGCTTCACACAAGATAAGTAGGAAACGGGGAAAATATACATGATAAAGAGTTCATTTCCTTAAGGCATGAACTATTCTTCTAACACAGCAGGAAAATGAATAATTACCCTATGGAAAAATGGGCAGGATATAGAAAGTAGCAGCCTCCAGGTAAAAAAAAAAAAGTAGTCAATGAAACGGGGCTCGCTTAGTGGAAAAAAGATAATATTAAACAACGAGCAACCATATTTCTCCTATCAGATTGGCACAAACTTACAAGCTTACTAATACCCAGTGTTATCACAGAGGCGAGAAAACAGATTGTGTTCATAGAATTCTGGCAGGAGGGTGTATTTTTGGACAGCAGTGTGAATACTTGATGAAGCCTCTATCCTTTGACTCGGCAACTCCACTCTTGGGGTTTATGTTATTCATACAACTTTGTGCACTTTCTACAAATACAGGTACCAGAAAGTTTGATTGCAAACAACAGTATAGGGAGAAAGAGGGAGGAAGTCTAGATATGCACAAATAAAGGATCGTTTAAATAAAATATACAATCTCCATGAAATGGAATGCTGTGCTTCTGCTTAGGAGAAAATCTTGGGGCACCTGGGTCGCTCAGTCGGTTAAGCATCTGGCTTCAGCTCAGTTCTTGATCTTGCAGTCTGTGAGTTTGAGCCCCATGTCAGGTTCTGTGCTGACAGCTGAGAGCCTGGAGCCTGTTTCAGATTCTCTGTCTCCCTCTCTCTGCCCCACCCCTGCTCTGTCTCTCTCTGCCTCTCAACAATAAATAATTAAAAAAAAAAAAAGAATAAAATCCAGGGGACAATTTGTAAAGCTGCCCAGGATATTAAGGGCTTTTATTCCCAGAGACTCCCTCAGCACATACCCGTCTCCGTATTATATATACGGTGACTATTAACGGTTTTAGGGGGCCATCCCAACAAGGCAGTGAGGAGAGCTAACTCTGAAGTCAGATTTCTTGGGTCAGAATTTTGGGTCGACCACTCTGTGTTGGGGTGAACTCAGGCAATGCGCTTAAGCTCTGGAAGCCTTAAAAACATACAGAATGACAATAATAATGCCCTTCTCGCACTGCTGTCTTAGACGACACGATGTCTATAAAATGTTAAACACTGTGTTAAACACTGTGTTCAGTAAATGTGAATAGATACCCCGTTGCACGCTCCGTGAATAGCAGGGTCCTGGCGGGGATGCGGTTGCTATAGAGGGCAACTGAGGACCCCTTGCACTTGAAAAGCACACCATCCACGCAAATTATGCGTGGAAGGAACATCTGATTTCTCAGCAGTGCTGGGAGATCATACAAGAGATCTCGCTCTATGAGAAGGGATGGAGGTCACGCCCGACTGTTAAGCTATGGCCGAGTAGGTGAGAGGAGACAGGATAGGAGAGGGGGCATCATATGACTCTAAGAGGGGTGGCTGGGAATCAGGGCAGTTGGTTCTGGGATCCGGGGAAGGAGAATCTCACAGGAGCCTTAGGCTTCGGGTAGGTGTTAATTTCCTACTCACCTGTTTTGTATTCAACACATTTCAAGCCACTGAAGAGAGAATAATTCGTGTTGGAAAGGTTGCCTGGGCCTTTTGCAAGGGTCATAGCTCCTAAGGACACGCCTCCCCAACAATTCTCACAGGGGCAGCGCCAGGGGGTCCAAGGCGCCAGCCATGCACGACAATGGTGTTATTATGTCACTGATTCACAATAACTGTAACTGGCTCCTGGCAATGCGCCTTCTCTGGACAAACAATGTTACATACGCCAGAAATAGGGTTCTGTCCTCATGGGAAAAAGATCCTATGTACTAAATATTTTGATTTGGGGGGATGAGCCTGTGTCAGTCACCCAGTGTTTCTTCCTGTGTCTGTCTCTTTACTTTGCAAATTAGGCTTCTGGATTCAGCTGTGGCTTCTGAAGGTACCATGGCCTCGGCACTCCCAAACAAACAGAACATTATGGCCAAGTCTATTGGAGATTCTGAAAGGGGTTAACACACATCTCACAACCCTTTGCTAGATGTGAGCACATTTCCCCCTCCCTTCTTTCCTGGACTGCCTTGGGCTATTCTCTCTCTCTTTCTCCTTTTTAAGTTTACTTATTTATTTATTTATTTTAAGTTTACTTATTTATTTTAAGAGGTGGGGGCAGAGAGAGAGAGAGAGACAGAGAGAGAAACAATCCCAAGCAAACTCTGTGCTGTTAGAGCAGAGCCTGACATGGGGCTTGAACTCACAGACCTTGAGATCGTGAGCTGAGCCAAAGTCAAGAGTCGAATGTTCAACGGACTGAGCCACCCAGGGCCCCTGAGCTGTTCCCTCTCTTAAGCCCTCACAACTCCATTTCTTCTCACATGTCTCCACTGTGTCCCTACAACCTTATCCCCCCAAATAAGTGTGCATCTCGTCTTTATCTTGTCACAAAATAGTTCTCAAACCTCTCTATTAGCCACACAGCTCAGGAGTGCAGGGGCCATGGCGCCATGAAATCTTCCAAATTCCATGCTCTCCCTGTGCCTCTGTGTTTCCATGGTATCTAACCAGGAGGATACCAAGCTTGGGAGAGTCTAACCAACCCCTTGTCAGGGTATCCCTGAGCCGCCTCACGATGCCTGCTGAAAAAGGGACTTTGGAACTGAGTCATAGGTAAACAAGGGTCTGAAGTGACTCTACCTGGAATTAGAGTGCATTTCTTGGCATGTTGTGCTTTCCGCAAGGACTCTGTACAGATTTGCCACAGCTTTGACATTTGGCTTCCACCCCCCTACCCAACAGACAAGACATCAAGTCCTACCCCCAGAACCCCAAACCCTCCTGCATCTGTATTGTTCCTTCTCTCTTCAGTGACAGCGGAAGACTTTCCTCTTCATCATTCTGACACTGGTGCCTTCTAATTTTTCCTTTTCAGTGACCTCATTTCCTCTCTCCCTCATTTCCTATTTCTGCTGTCTCTGTTTCTTTCTCTCTCCCCTCCTTGATCTCTGCCTTCGATACTCAAACATGCTCCAGTTTTCCCCAGTTTAATGAACTCTCACTGTGTCCTGATTCTTGAACTTTCCTAAACGGCCTTGGACACACAGCATACCTACTTTGTCTTCCATTCAATCCTGAACCTTGCCATTACGTTCAAACCGCCTTGGTTGCAGTCAGCGGTGTTCTCCATGTGGCCAAATGGGAGCCATTCCTCAATTTTCATGTGTGCTCCCAGTTGACTCCTCCATCCTTCTAGAACATTCCATTCGCCTGGCTTCCATGACCTCACAATCTTCTGATTTTCTCCTATGTCTCTGGTGTCTACTTCTTGACCGACTTTGTGGACTCATCTTCTACTCAGTGCTTAGAAACTGGGGCTCATCCACATTGCTCTATGCTCTCCTCAGGCAAGTTTACCAGTCTACTGGACTTATATATGCTCAGTTTTTAAAATACTACTATATTTGGGGTGATTGGGTGGCTCAGTCAGTTAAGCATTCAACTGATGATTTTGGCTCAAGTCATGATCTCATGGTTCCTGAGTTTGAGCTCTGCGTCAGGGTCTGTGCTGACAGTGTGGAGCCTGCTTGAGATTCTCTCTCCCTCTCTTTCCCCCTCCCCTGCTCTCACTCTCAATATGAATAAAATAAACTTAAGAAAATAAAATACTACTACTATTACCACTATCAACAATAAAACTAACATAAGACGTATTAGGTTCTTGCCATATATTAACTTTCCAGTCATTTATCATGAAGACCCTATATTAATACTCTCCATTACATTAAAAAGTAAATGGATATGGAAGGGTGAGGAAATTTGCCCAAGGTCCTACAATAAATTATGGGGCTGAGGCTTAAATCTAGGCTACCAGACTACTGATATTCTTTTAATTAAAAAATTTTTTTTAATGTTTATTTATTTTTGAGAGAAGGAGCATGAGCAAAGGAGGGGCAGAGAGAGGGAGACACAGAATCTGAAGCAGGCTCCGGCTCTGAGCTGTCAGCACAGAGCCCGATGCGGGGCTCGAACTCCCAAACTGGGAGATCATGACCTGAGCTGAAATCAGATGCTTAACTGACTGAGCCACCCAGGCGCCCCAGACTCCAAATATTTTTAATCATCACGTGATATTGCTGGGCTCCCAAGTTCACATCTAAAGCTCCATTGTATACCTCCAGTGCTGATCCTTCTATTGAACTTCTAGCCACATGATAATAAGCTGCTGATGTGCCATCTGATTCCCTGAATCACCTCTACCTCAACATGCTCAGAGCTGAACCCCATCTTCCTCCAAACCTCTTCTAGGCCTTCTTTTGCCTTGACCTTTCCATCTCCGTGGATAGCACCCCCTCAGTCCAGTTGTTCAAGTCTGGATTCATTGATGGTGTCTTCTGTCATCATCTATTCAAAGCAAGACAGAGAGAGAGAGAAAGAGAGAGAGAGAGAGAGAATCTCCCCCCTCCCATTCATTCCTCACTTAGACCATAATCCTAGCCTCCTATTTTCTCACTACTAAATTATCTTTAAAAAATGCAAATCGGTTATGTCATTCCCCTGTGTAAACTCCCCCGCACCGATTTAATGAGAAAGTCTAAAATTATTTCCATGACCAATTGTGCCCTCAGGGACTTTGGCTTCTTAGCTCTCCAGCTTAGTTTCTCAAGCTCTGCCTGGTGACAATCCCCAGCCACCCTGGTCTCCTTTGTTGTTCTCACGTGCTCTTTCTACCTCCGGGTCTCCTATGGGTGTTCTCCTTCCCAGATCTCTTGTCCCCGTCCCAGACTTCTTCATGTCTCACCTCTTGCCCTTGAGGGCTCAGGTGAAATGGCTTTCTCATCTAGTCTCATTGCACCTTGGGATTTTCTTCCTAGCTCTTATCACAATCTAAAAATCATATATTTATCCACATAATTATAATTAATGCTGTTTTTCCCAATAGACTGTAAGAGTAAGAATGCATCTCTTGATAACTTCTGTTTCTGGATCTTAGCATAATGCTTAAGAGGTAGCTGACACTCAGTCGATATTTGTTGACTGAATATATCCAACAAAGGTATGACGGCATGCCAAGGAGAAATAGCAGAGCCTTGAGCAAGGTCTAAATCAAGGGTTCTAAGGGGCGCCTGGCGGTGTCAGTCGGTTGAGCGTCAGACTTCAGCTCAGGTCATGATCTCAGAGTTTGTGGGTTCGAGCCCCGCGTCGGGCTCTGTGCTGTCAGCTCGGAGCCTGGAGCCTGCTTTGGGTTCTGTGTTTCCATCTCCCTCTGCTCCTCCCTCACTCATGCTCTGTCTCTCAAAAATAAATAAACGTTAAAAAAATAAAAATAAATAAATAAAGAGTTCTCAGATTGGGGGTCTCCGGATCAGTCTATACTGACATTACCATCCCAGTGCTTGTAGGCAATAACTTCATCTGCGAATGGGAATCATTTCTGCCAAACAGGGTTACTGAGAGAATTAAGTTGCAGCCTACATGAAAAAGCATAGTGCCTTATAAAAAACTGGTCCTCAAGAAATGCTAGTATTCTTCCTCATTTTCTATTTTTCTCCAGAAGTTACTGCTATGCTATTTAAGAGACAGCATAATAAACAGACTATTTAGAAAACTGTTATCTATACAGAGACTGGTAGAAGCACGAGATGGAATTAAAGGCCTTCCCTTGACCGAAATGGAACACACAGGTCTTTTAGAACTATCCCACCCAATTGCTTTGTTTGGAACAAACAAACAAACTTCCTTTGTACTCTCTTTTCAACTGGATCTTAGCTTAAAAGTAATCTAGAGGATCTAAACCACACATAAACCCTGGTAAGTAGATAATGGTTCTCAGCAACTATCAGCATTTCTGGAAAAGGAGAAGATCAAACGTGGAAAGGATTTTCTCCACTAAAGCTCCCATATAGGAGTTCTTATATTGCATCCTGTCGGGTAGTTACAAGAGATAGGCTGGCAGCCTACATCTGCTTCTAAAAGATAAACTTAAGATAATGTGATTGAGTGTGGATTCCACCCCCCTTATTAGTCTTGTGAGACTTCAGCTTCTAAATTTATGGGGCAAAAATACTGATATCTAATGGCTTTAGGAAATGGTGTTTGGAAACATGACCTCCTCTTGGTACAGAGATGTTGCCATCAGTTAACCACTAATTTAAGATTCAGCAATGGGAAATAAATTCAGATCTCAGTGACAAAAATTGCCTTTGGGGTCTTTCATCTTTGTTGGTAATGCTAATGGCTAATAAGGGGTGAAGAATCCTTAACCCAACTCTGTCATTTTTATGGCAAAGGGCAAATGGACCACCCTGGGGTTTTAAAGGCTAACCACTTCAAGGATTGCTCTTTTCTATTTCCCCCGGCTAGCTCACTTCATTACCACTTGTCCACAGATTCTGCTTCTCAATGGGTCTTTGGTATACAATATCTTCTTCTCCCAAGGAAAGACGGCTGCCTTACTGGTCCCAATTCATTTCTTTCAATGAGACAACACATGAAGGACACAGCCAGTACCTGGCATCTTCTTTTCTATACTGAATGACTGAAAGTGATATATAAAAGAAAGATCTTAGATTCCTATTCCAATCCCACAGAGTGAAGTGACTTCCAAGGTTACAAGATTGCTCACGGCAGAGGAGGGTGGACAAAATTTCACCATCTATCGTCATCACGATGGTTCCTGTGAACTCTTTCCCATCTTAAAGCTCAAAAATCTCTAACAATGCTTGTAATGATGACAAAAATACTAAGATTCTACCATTAAAACCTATCAGAGAGAAGCACCAAGCAACATTAACCATTTTCTTTATTCCACAAGTTTTTGAATATATGCCACTTGTTCAATACTTTTATAAATGCTTACAATGCATCAATGTGCAGAGGACTATCCCCTTCCTGTGTGTAGCTTGCAGACAATGGGGGCATTTGCGTGCCTGTGTGTGTGCCTGTGTGTGGAGAGAAGACAGCCAACAAAAAGTAAATATAATCTATAACTTAAACAGTCTGCTAGGAGGTGTTACAAAGTATGGGAGGTGGAATCTAGAATGGGATGGTGGGAATCCCAAGTCTGAAGATCATTACTGTTTTAATGGCGATGATCACAGTAGGCGACAGGGACATTACAGCGACTATTTAAAGGTAAAAGAGTTACTAGAGTGAATATTTAGGGGACCTGCACTCCAGGCAGAGGAAATAGCCAGCGCCATGTTCACATAATGAAAATTGCCCCTAAAAATGCTGTTGAGCTCTCGTAAGATCCCTCTGTTCTCCCTGCCTCCATTCTCTTCATTATAATGCTAAGGGACCATGCGTTCATGTTTCCATGAATCCAGAGATGTTGACAAAAGACACATGAGGCACTTAAGAACTCCCCCTAATAAGATTCTACTCTCATTAGCAAGTGCTTGTGGCTTCACAGAATGTGACTGGCAGCCTTTTATTATCTTTTACATGCCAGGCAGGCAGAGAGCTCAGTCAATGTCACAACTACTCCTCCCAAGGGGTAGTGGGTGCTGTCTCCACATAACTATCAGCAAAACCAAGATCCATGGAAGAAAAATCACCCACCCAAGCGGATGTTACTCTACGTTCAAACCCTACAACCACTCACCCCATACTAAGCTTCTCTCTTTCTTAAAAAAAAAAGTCTATACATTAAAATAGATATAAATGCTCTAAGTTATTATCATCCTGATGATTCTACATTATTGTCTTAGAGAATAAAGAGGGTTATAAAATACAATACCTATTTCTTAACCCCCGGCCCATGTCTCCGAAAGTAAAAACTTTTAGCTCTTGGTTGCAGATCTTCCGTGACAAGTTGTACCTGTGAACGAGTTCGTGAGTTTTCCTCTACAATGTTGCATTTAAAGTATACAGAAAGGAAATAAATTGAGATCTCAGAGGCAGAGGTTGTCCCTTATGTCTTTCATTTTCGGTTACATAAATGATTATTTATTTATTAAAAAAATTTCACGCTTATTTATTGAGAGACTGAGCATGAATGGGGGAGGAGCAGAGAGAGAGGGAGACACAGAATCCGAAGCAGGCTCCAGGCTCTGAGCTGTCAGCACAGAGCCCGACGCGGGACTCAAACTCATGAACCGCAAGATCATGACCTGAGCCAAAGTTGGACGTTTAACTGACTGAGCCACCCAGGCGCCCCATATATATATATATATATATATATATATATATATATATTTTTTTTTTTTTTTTTTTTTTTTAACAGAAATTGTCTTCTTGGTGGCAGGGACATTAAGTACAAGTCATGTTTGGGGGGCCCTTCCCTCTCTCCGTGTTTTGCTGGAGTCTTCAGAGTCTTCTACTGTCCAGAATAATTGGGGGAAATGTCCCTTGGTCTTGGGCCCACAGAAGTCACCATGGTATGGTCATTGTCCAAGCTCCTGTGTTTTCTTGAAGGCAAGAGAAACCGGTCCCCACTTTAGGCTCAAAGGCTGCATCTGTGCCTGGCAGCCAGCCAGGCCCTTTCCCTGTCTGCCTGGTGTCCTGTACAGCCAGCATCCAGTCCCATCTGAAAAGAACATCCTTCCAGGGCTTCCTGTATGAGAGAGGAGCTTGGAGCCCTTACGACTCGTGGACACTGTGAAATCTCCCTATTCTGGGGTTTCTGTCTTCGAGTTTCCAGGATCAGCCACTTCCCTTCAAACCACAAGCACCAGAGTCGATTTCTACCCACGTGGACCCCCTTGTGAAGTCTTCCTCTATGAACCTGACCCACAAATGGTTTTAACGCTCCTTTAAAGAGGAGAATAAAAGGAAACTACCGACCTTTAGACACACAATCTAAATTCTTTGCACCTGGGTGAAAGATGGGAAAAGAGGTAAATATCACTTCTCTCCTTCCCCTAAGAATTCATATTCATAGAGAAATACAAGTAAATTCATAGAAATAAATTCACAGAAATAAAGTAAGTAAGTAAGTAAATAAATAAATAAATAAATAAATAAATAAATAAATAAATAAATGTATTTCATCAACAAATTCATGCTCACCCTTTATAAAAATGCTACACCTCTGGGTGCCTGGGTGGCTCAGGTGGTTGTGTATCTGACTCTTGATTTCAGCTCAGGTCATGATCACAAGGTTTGTGAGTTCGACCGCCGTGTGAGGCTCTGTGCTGACAGCTCAGAGCCTGGAGTCGGCTTCAGATTCTGTGTCTCTCTCCCTCTCTGCCCCTTCCCTGTTCACACACACTCTTTCTCTCTCAAAAATAAATCAACATTAAAAAACCTTCGTCATTGCTTCGGGTATGTATATATTTTAAACATGGGTTGATACCAAGAACTGCCCTCCAAAAAAGTTGTTCTGATTATACACCCAGCAAATCAAAATTGTATCCATCTCTCTACCTCCTTTCTTATGTGTAACATTTATGTTATGTTATGTTAATATATTTCTTATGTCTAACATATATATCAAGCTCTGTCCTCAGTGCTTTTTGTGTGTTGTCTCATTCTATTTTCCTCACAACTTTCTGAGTTGAGTAATATTATTTCTATTTTATAGAAGAGGAGATAGGCACAGAGAAGTTATGTCATTTACCTGAGACCACACAGCTAGTAAACAATGAAACCAGGATTTGATCCCAGATAGTCTGATTCGAGAGGCTGTGTTCTTTCCCTACGATAAATATTTTTCTCCAGCTTTATTGAGATATTATTGACATATAATGTATGCAAGTTTAAGGCGTACAATATAATGACTAGACACATATATATATTGCAAAATGATTACCGCAATCCAACTAACACCTCCATCCTTACACTTACTTAAGACTTTGTGTGTGCTGATAAGGTTTAAGATCTGCTCTCTCTCTTTTTTTTTTTTTTTATTTTTTTCAATGTTTATTTCTTTTTGAGAGACAAAGAAAGACAGAGAAAGAGCAGAGAAGGGGCAGAGAGAGAGGGAGACACAGAATCCAAAGCAGGCTCCAGGCTCCAAGCTGTCAGCACACAGCCCAACACCGGGCTCAAAGCCATGAACTCTGAGATCATGAGCTGAGCTGAAGTTGGACGCTTAACGGACTGAGCCACCTGGGCGCCCCTATTGATTCTTATTTTGTATACTGCTCAGGCATGTCCCTTTTTATTTGTCTATGGGGTTATTTTTAATACTAATTTGTATGGTTTCTGAATGTCACAAAAATCAGCCCATCACTTGTTACAGGTTTTTCTTTTTATTTATATTCTTTCATATATATATGAAATATATATACATAATTTCCTTTATATTTTCTTTACATTTTATGTCTTGATTTTGTATATATATTTTTTAAGTTTATTTATTTTGAGAGAGACAGAGAGAGTGTGAGCTGTGTAGGGGGAAAGGGAAGGAGAGAGAGAATCCCAAGCAGGCTCCGCACTTTCAGCACAGAGCCCAATATGGGGCTCAATCCCACCAACCATGAGATCATGACCTGAGCCGAAGCCAAGAAGCAGATATTTAACGGACTGAGCAACCCTGGCACCCCTGTATATGATATCCTTAAAAATTTCTACGCACTAGAATTATAAATTATGTGGTTAAGTGGATCAATTTTGGTTTAAAAGATTTCCATAAAGCTTTAAAAGGACCTTCCAAAGCAAGATCATACACATACACACAAAAGTTTTCCAAATTGCCGTCTAGAATAGTTATGATATTTTTTCAGTATTTATGTCCTCAGATTGGTGTAATAAGTAAAGTGATGTTCTAGTCTTTTCAATATTACTCCACACGAACCAACGTTATCTATGAAATCGTTCAAAAGTGATGCTTTAATCACACTCTAAATTCTTATTTATTTACATGTATTTTGTATAAAGTTACGTGGTCGTTAGGATATTCACAGAGTTGTGTGATCATCACCAACTGATTCTGAATGTAGAGTCTACAAAGTGCATGTATCTGTGTCTGTTAGCCCCAGAATCTTGTAACGACCAGCCCTTTATCATGCATTTTAACAGACAAATCAATAAATTCACTCTTACACTCTTGCTTTCTGGAAGGCCAGGAAGAATTAATTGTTCTGCTAAACATCAGTCATCTCTGGGATCCAAGTAACCCAAATATTTTTACTTTGATGAAACAGATGTGGAAGGTACTCCATTCATCACACAGACTCTACACCTATAAACCCTTACTGGTTTGGATTCTACTAACTCATTATCCGTAACGATTTCTACGTTGCCTGCTCAATCACCCATGAAAAGTAGGCCCTCTCCCTACACAATTACTTTAAGTGTTTGGGCCTTTATTTTTCCTGTCCCCCCAGAATTACAGTAAAACCTTGGTTTGTGAACCTAATTCGTTCTGGAAACACGCCTGTAATCCAAAGCACTCGTATGTCAAAGGGAATTTCGAAAACCTTTGGCTTGGTTGTGATCATGGGGTGTATGGCATCATGTCCAACTCGTATTACAAGATGTCGCTCGTTTATCAAGTTCAAATTCATTAGAAACGTTTGCTTGTCTTGCGGAACCCTCAGAGAACAAGTTCCTCGCAATCCAAGGTTTTACTGTCCTTTAAATGTTTCCATGTTGTCTTCTGTCCCCTTGTGCAGCAAGCTAATCGCATGTATTTTCTCAGTGCCTTAAAGGCAGACCTTGCCGACAAGTCTCCAATTGTCCACATATAGTTCATCCAGAATCCCTGCTCATTGAAGTGTGTGCATCCAGCATTTGTGCCGAGCTGCGTGGCAGGAGGTATGAATAACACAGGGTCCTTGCTCTGAACTTGGGCCCAACCAGTCCTTAATTGAAGAGCCTTTCTTTTATAGAGAAAGAGTAAAACAGGTTCTACCAGACTCCTCCCCAGTTCAAGCCCTCATTCCTGCCTTGAGGAAGCCTGTTTTGAACAGAAACTCTCCTCCATGAACCGAGGGCAAAGTGGGCAGTTTCTCTTTCCTTCCACCCTGACTGTCTACCGTCCATCACCCCGAATGAAACCTCAAGGAGAGGACTAGCGCATCCATGTAATTTACATCGTTGGCCCCCCTGTCTGCCTCTGCCTGCGTGCTGGGGTGTGGCCTCGCCCCCTCCCTCCCTGCGGAGTGGAACCACCGATTCTGGATGTCACGTTCCTAGACAACAAGCCAGGCTCTGTTCCACTTGTTGGCTGGTCCCCCCTGCGACAGCCCTGCACAGGTGGGTGCGGGCGCCCCGCTGATAAAGTCGTAACGAGCACCTAATTATGGATAATTGCATAATGAAGGGCACCCTTGTCTCTGCCAGTTTGCAGTTGCAGCTGGTATCTGGAGGAATTTTTTTTTTTTTTTTTTTTTGCTTGTGGCAACAGGTTATTTTCTTCTCGAATCGTTTGAGGAGAAGAGGCAGCGTGCCAGCACACCAGCATGGATTAAATGATCACCAACAAGTCGATGCCTGATTCCTGTGTCTCCGGGGCAGGATGGGGAACTTGACTAGTCATTCTCCTAATTATCCGGGGAGATTAGTCTGTGCACCCGGGCTATGGACTCATAATAATGGCTTCTATTTGGAGAGGGGCTTGAATACAGAGGATATGCAGCCACACCCTCTTGGTTTCTATTAACAAGCTGCCCGTGGGTCCTTTGGTCCCTGCAACTCCAGTGAGCAGTAAACTGCCGCCCCGCCGTCACCCAGACTTGCCTGCTTGTGCAAGTTGCCTTGGACACTTATGAATCATACACATGTCCCAACCCCCATCCGAACCTGCTGGATGAAAATCGGCCAGCTCTTCCCAACTTGGGTAAGTCGCCATGTATATCTGTCTTAGCTTTCTGAGCTGGAAGTGGAGATGAGAACTCAAGGATCCAAGAACACGATTATATAACATGAGGTCCCACTGGATAGGAAGTATCGCTGGACTGTCCTCCTAAACCCCCTTCCTCGTGTTACATGTGGTGGAGGGCGCTCTCCCCCAAAATGGTTGCACATCTCCCATTCCACGTGATTTTTTTCCCCAGCGTGACTGGACATTCCTGCCAGTAGGTGATGGCATCTCTGTTTCCTCCCCTTGGATCTGGGTGGCCTCGTGATTAGGACATAACATGTGATTTAACTTCCTCCTGGTTCTCTGGAGATGTGGACACTCAGAACCCACCTACCAGGCTGTGAGGAAGCCCAAGCAGCCTGTGGACATGCAGAGACACCAGCCCCACAGTCCTGGCTGAGCACCAGTCTGCCAGCTGTGTGGGTTGCCATCTTGAAAGTGGGTCTTCTGGCTTCTGGTGGACTGACCCGGCTGATTCTAAATAGAAAACAGACAAGCTGTCTCCACATAGCCCTTCCCAAATTGCATCTGTGTGAGCACAATGAATGATTGGTGTTTTAAGCGTGAAGATTCAGGATGGTTTGTTACTCAGCAATAGATAACTGGTTATCGATGAATGGATCAAGATGGGCTTTATGGGGCTTGAACCTATGAACCTCAAGATCATGACCTGAACTGAAGTTGGATGATGCCCACCCAGGTGCCCCAGTAAGCAACTTACTTCTGATGAAAAACTATGTTTGAATCAGAAGGTACAGGGGAAGCTAACTCTTTGGGAACATATCTAAAAATGTCTGTTTAAATACAAATTTAAGATACATTATTTTTAAACCAAATGACTAGGCACCAGGGACATCTATAATTTGAGTAAGATCCCAGGTTTATCAAAATGTATGTAACAATCTTTAAGAAAAAGTGTCAGAAGCAAGAGTAGTCAGCCTGAAGGAGAACGTTGACAGAAAATACTGTTTAAGGGGAACTTGGGTGGCTCAGTCAGTTAAGCGTCCGACTTCGGCTTAGGTCACGATCTCACGGTTCGTGGGTTCGAGCCCCGCGTTGGGCTCTGTGCTGACTGCCAGCTCAGAGCCTGGAGCCTGTTTCAGATTCTGTATCTCCCTCTCTCTCTGATCCTCCCCGGCTCATGCTGTCTCTCTCTCAAAAATAAATAAAACATTAAAAAAAAAAAAAGAAAAAAGAAAATACTGTTTAAGAAACACTGTACCCTATGGGGTATCTGGGTGGCTCAGTCAGTTAAGCATCCAGCTTTGGCTCAGGTCATGATCTCAAAGCTGGTGAGCTCAAGCCCCACCTCGAGCTCTGTGTTGACAACTCAGAGCCTGGAGCCTGCTTCAGATTCTGTGTCGCCTTCTCTCTCTGCCCCTCCCCCACTCACTCTGTCTCAAAAATAAATAAAAACATTAAAAATAAAAAAAGAAATATTGTGCCCTAGAACAAACAGTATCCCCAAAATGCCTTTAGCTAACAATGTCTTACCATTTCAACTGGATTGTTTTCTTCTGAATCCGAAATTTGGAAATGTCCATTAATGCACCCAACAGTAGCCTTCAGGCCTTGAATTTGCTAATGAATTCAATATTCTTCTATTTGGTGCCCAGTAATTAGAAGTGGAGGTTGCCCATGATGAAAAGTGTGATGGGGAAAAGAAGAGGGAGAAGTAGAAGGAGAGAGAAAAGGAGTAGAAAGAGGAGAAGGAGGAGGAGGAAGAAGGAGAAAGAGGAGGAAGTGATAAAGACCCGAATCTCACAATAAATTCTAGAACATTCTTTTTTTTTTTAATTTTTTTTATTTATTTCTAGGAGAGAGAGAGAGAGACAGCGTGAGCAGGGGAGGGTCAGAGAGAGAGGGAGTCACAGACTGAAACAGGCTCCAGGCTCTGAGCTGGCAGTCAGCACAGAGCCTGACGCGGGGCCCGAACCCACGAACCGCAAGATCATGACCTAAGCAAAAGTCGGACACTTAACCGACTAAGCCACCCAGGCGCCCCTAGAACATTCTTTAAATATTTTATTCCCAAGTGTTTAATAGTGTTGCTCCCAAGCCTCATGTGATCGCCAATCCTTTGGGAAGGGTGACATCTCCTGTAGAAGGGATTCAGCAAGACACGAATAGTTTAACGATAAATACGGGGCACCTACCTGGGTCAGTGGATTGAGCATCTGACTCTTGATTTCGGCTCAGGTCATGATCCCAAGGTTGTGGGAATGGAGCCCTTTGTCCGGCTCCAAGCTGTATGTGGAGCCTCCTTGGGATTCTCTCTCTTTTCCTCTGCTCCTCTCCCCCCCATTAAAAACATATATATTTTTAATTATTTTATTTACAGCACCTGGATGGCTCAGTTGCTTTAACGTCCAATGGGCTCAGGTCATGATCTCACAGTTCATGAGTTCCATCCAGCCCTGAGTCAGGAGTCAGCCTTTGTGCTGACAGCTGGGAGCCTGGAGCCTGCTTCAGATTCTGTGTCTCCCTCTCTCTCTCTCCCTTCCCCTGCTCACACTTTGTCTGTCTCTCTCTCTTAAAAATAAACAAACATTAAAAATTTAAAAATAAAATTAAAACTAACAAAATAAGCAAATAAAAATAAAATCAAATACGTGATTCTCACTTAGGGCATAAGGTTGAAACTGTCCTGTGGCTCAGCACATAAGCAGTTGTCTCTTTCGTCCTAAAATGAACACGAGCAAAATTAGGAAGTATCCAGGTGCATGGAAGACTAAAAAAAGATAGACCTTTTTTTCTTTTTTTAAGTTAAAAAAGAAGAACACCAGGGTGCCTGGGTGGCTCAGTCGGTTAAGTGTTCAACTCTTGACTTTGGCGGTTTGTGAGTTTGAGCCCCACATCAGGCTCTGTGCTAACTGTGTGGAGCCTGCTTGAGATTCTGTCTCTTTCTCTCTGCCCCTTCCCCCTTGCTCTCTATCTCTCTCTCTCCCCAAATAAATAAAAATTAACTTTAAAAAAAGAAGGACACAAAAGCCTGGAACAAAGGAAAGGTGACTTTTAGGTGTGGGAAAGAAATCCCTCGAGTTGGCTAATTTCTAGTACCTTCGAGAAGGTTCCACAGACTCAGCGGTTTTCCAAAACTAAGCTTTTCCCACTGGGCACATGTGGTCACACACGGCGACAAGATTCTCCTGTCCAGATACGAGGGGGGAGTGTTTACCGAAAGACCACAGAAGCACCGTGTATCCCCAGACTTCCAGAAAGGATGTTGGCTATTCCTCCCTGAACCCTCCGGCCTCTGAAGCTTATGACACCCTCCCCTAAAGGGACAAGATCACTGTGGCTCACTCTTCTTAGGGTGTTTTTCCTGCCCCAACACACAAGGCCTTAGAATGGAAATCGCAGAGCCCCTGACCTCATGTCCCAACTTGTCATGGGGGCCTCAGCTTGGGCTTTGCGGAGACTAGCAACTCAACACACCCCTTCCCCTTCCTGCCTGACTCCTTGTCTGTCTTGAATCCCTCCCCAATCTATCTTCTATCTGGGGCTCCTGGATGAGAGGCCCAGTAGGGGACAGATACCTTCTCCAGAGGTCTTGAAGAACATTCCAGTTCTAGCTAGAAACAGTCCTGAGCCGGCACCCTCTCTCTCTTGCAGACACCGGACTCGAACCAGCACAGGGCTGGCACCTGCCATTTTTCCAGGGCAGACCAGGGTCGGCGAGCAAGCTCAGAGACCTGTAAGAGAGGAGGCTTTGCTGCTCTTGACAAGAGCCTTTCACCCGGGCTCTGCTTTTTGGGAGCCCTGGTGACTACCTGCTCACAGAGCGTCCTCGGCCCCAGGAGAAGGAGGTGGTGTTCCAAGCTGAGAAAATGCCATTGAGAGGTTCTATCAGCAGCTGTTTAATAATGGCATGCCTGCGTGCCAGGCGAGATTTAGTGCCTTTGGACCAAGATCTAAAGCTGAATGCTAGAATCGGTCCAATCACCAATTATTAAATCCAGGTACCACGCGGTGCGTCGCGGATGGGCTCATGCAGAAGGTGTGAGTGGCTGGCTCTTCTCGGAAACTCCAGAGCAACAGAAGTGTGCCTGCTGGATGGAGCTGAAGCGCCACCAGCCACACAAGCCGAGGCCCTGGGTGTCTTTCCATCCTGTTACTGAGCTGCCTGCAGGAACCCCATTAATTTGCAGTGACCACATCGTGTGCGGCCTCTGGAATGGGACAGAATGGACATGGGGGAAGTTCGTCTTGTTTCCCTGAGTGGACGAAACTTTCCCATCCCTGGCCGGACAGCCCAGCAGCTGGGGGTGTGAGGATCTGCTCCCTGCATGGTCCCCAAGCCCCAGGTTTTACAGGAAACACAGAGAAGCATGACTGTATTAGCCACTAGGTGTTCAAGGATGGCCGGGTATGTGAGTCCGTTGTGCCCTCCCCCCCACCCCCCAAAGAACTTTGGAATGACTGCCATTCCACTCTACAGATGAAAGAGAGCTGAGGCTCAGTGAAGTATGATGACTTTTCTGATAAATGTCCATCAGCACTGAGAGCCCAAGGGCACGTTCAGATTCTAGGGACCTGCTAAATCACGGTCCCCATGGATTACTTTTAATTTTGGATTGGTCTTTCGTGTAAAAAGCTTGTGGTGGATTCTACAGGGTGACCCCTGTCACCTATAATAGGATATCCCCCCTGAAGGATTCCTGTCTTGAGTGGATTGTCATTGACGTCAGGGGTTGGTTATGCTTTGGAAGAATGATTTGAAATACAAGTGTCCGGGCCATGTCACAACGAATTCTGATATCCCTGGCTTATGGTGGGCTTTTTTTTTAAAAAGACTTCCAAGATTTTTTGGGGCACCTGGGTGGCTTAGTCGGTTAAGCGTCCGACTTTCGCTTATGTCATGATCTCGTGGTTCGTGGGTTCGAGCCCCCGTCAGGCCCTGTGCTGACTGCCAGCTCAGAGTCTGGAGCCTGTTTCAGTCTGTGACTTCCTCTCTCTCTGACCCTCCCCTGCTCACGCTCACGCTGTCTTTCTCTCTCTCTCCTAGAAATAAATAAGACATTAAAAAAAAAAAAAAGACTTCCAAGATTTTCAAATATGCCACCAGGATCTAAGTGCCCACTCCCGTCCATCAAAGGAGACGGCTGTCACCTGTCCCTCTGTGGTCTCCTCCCCATCATCTGTGAATTATATCTGTCCTTTTGACCAGAAATCAGAAGGAAAGGGAGTCCTGAAACAGATTCTAGGAAATTTGCAAAGAACGGGGAGAGTTTCTATCTGTGTCCAGATGGGACAAGTCAATAGACTCTGTGGGTTGGGGAGAGTCTGGGAACTCAGGAAGCCACCCGGTTTAGGAAGGACAGGGAGCAGAGGGGAAGGTGGCTTTGGAATACGATCTACATGGTGGTAGACCGGTGGGTATCTCCACCTTCTGCAACGTCTTCAGTAACTTCCTGACTGATGAGGGGGACTTAAAACAGTGCTAGAATTTCCTGTTAAAATTTCTGGAGTATTAATTCTCAAGGTAAATTTTTATAGGCAATTTCACTCATTGGAGTCCATTGTTATTGAAGGGGGGAGGGATCATGGGAGTCTCCTTTCTTGGGTATGTGATAAATGCCTGTTGGACTGGGAGAGGAGCCTTAAGGGGACCTGGCCACCTACTGCGGTGGCCTTCGTACACTGAGCTGGCTGCTTCGGGAAGGGACAGAAGAATTTACTTGGGAGTCGTATTAGCTTCCCATTTGCTGTAACAAACTTACCAGCTTAAAGCAACACACATTTCTTTCCTTACAGTTCTGGAAGTCAAGAAGTCTCCGGCGAGTTGGCGTAAAATGAGCTGTGCCTTCCTTCTGGAAGCTCTAGGGAAGAGCTAGTTCCCTGCCTTTTCCAGCCTCCAGAGGCTGCCAACATTCCAAGGTGTCATGGCAACGTGTCACTCCAACCTCTGCCTCTGTGGTCACACCTCTGACTCTGAAGTTCTGTGGGGTCCAGGATAATCTTCCCACCTTGAGATCCCTTGTCACACCTGCAAAACCCTTTGGACTAAGTAAGGAAGCATATTCACGGGGGACCAGCACGTGGACATATTTGGGGACCATTGTCCTGCTTACCTTGGGAAGTTAGCGGGAAGAAATGAATTGGGCGACGAAACATTTTGAAAGGTGGTATTACCAGAGTCTCACTCCGGGCTTGTCATGACCCTAGATATTCCTCTGACAGCAACTCGTGAAAGCCCCCTCTTCCCCGCACTGTCCTGCGGGGGGCGGGGGGAGAGATGTCTGCGCGCGAAGCCTCGTAGTGCATCTTAGGCAAGGGATGCATCGGGGCCTGCAGACCCCGGCACCCCGGGTCATGCTTCGGGAGCAACATCCTGGGATAAGAGCAGGAACAAAAAGAACAGCTTGGCCACGCCCAGTTCGGGGGTTCACCAAGGGTGCATGCCTACAAGGGTGTCCCCCCAGCTGTGGACCCGCATCTGCCCGAGGCTTTACAGCCCGTCTTCACCGATGGCTCTGTTGGCGCTGCAGGCTTTCCTGAACCGGAAGAAGGAAGTACTCCCTGGGAGACATGACTTCCTGCGAATACGTGCCGATGAGACTTTTGAGAAATAAAGGGCTTGGCTGTATTTGCACCCCGAGGGGAGATAGGGGTGATTTAGACCAGAACCCAGTGCCCTGGAAATCCTCCCGCGGAGGGGGGCAAGCCCAGGAGACGGGGCTCAGAGAGTCAAAGAACTTCCCCTGGGGAGGCTTATCAGGATGTAGCCTCTGATTCAGTGGGTCTCCGGTGGGGCCTGAGATTTTGCCTTTTTTTTTTTAATGTTTATTCATTTTTGAGAGACAGAGAGAGAGCACGAATGGGGCAGAGGCAGAGAGAGAGACACAGAATCTGAAGCAGGCTCCAGGCTCTGAGCTGTCAGCACAGAGCCCGACGTGGGGCTTGAACCCACAAACCGCAAGATCATGACCTGAGCCTACGCTCAACTGACTGAGCCACCCAGGTGCCCCAAGCCGTTTTTTCAGAACATCATCAACCCGAATTCTCTCTAGATGTGAGTCTCAGATCCTTCCCAGGACCGGCTGGTCACACTGTCAGGCATAAATTGCCCCTAAGACCCGAAGCCCGGTGGCTGATGCTCTCTGACCAGGTAACATGGAAGGTGCCACAGTTTAGGCAAAAGTGTTTTGGTCAGAAGTCCCAAGGTAAAAAAAAAAAAAAAAGAAAGAAAAAATCAAAGTGTATGTGATAATTAGGGATTTTTTTTTCTGTATGAAACAAGAATACAGCGTAGAGAGTATAGGTATTTGGGCAGAATGTCGTCAACAATATCCTAAAGCTACTCGAGGGTTGGTTCAATGTCTTGATATAACCCATCTACTTGATTGATATACTTTCACCTCCTTCTTTCTCGGTTCTGGCTTATCCGGGGTGATCATCCCTGCAGGAAAGAGGTATCCAACTCTCTTTAGTGTTCCTCTCCAAAGCGTATGTAGCATAGATTCCCTCTACACTGTCCTCAGCAAAGAAAAAGTACACTGAGGGCTCCATGCAATCACTTGACATTTTAGCACAATTATTCTAGATCTCGGATGCACCTTAGCATTACCTGGGTCCTTCCAGAACATACCAGTGCCTGGGCTCCACCAACTTTAACTGGTCGGAGAGGGTGCAGACATTAGCCCAGTCTCCAATGCCGCCAGGTGGCATCTAATGCACAGCCAGTTCATTTATTTTTGAGAGAGCGAGAGATAGAGACTGTCTCGAACTCACGAACCATGAGATCATGACCTGAGTTGAAGTCAGATGCTTAACCGACGGAGCCACCCAGGCGCCCCAGAAATATTTAAAATAAATAAATAAAACATTCTGGGTAATGCCTAGCACATGGTAAGCACTATGCAAGCTTCTGATAAGTAAATATATTTTCCATATGATAAGGTATACCATGTAACTGATAAGAAAGGTGTATTATTTCCTTAAGGCATTTTTTTGCTATTACTTAGACAAAAAGATTTAAACATTTTATGAGGTGAGAGGTTTACTTTATTTTCTGATTCTAATTGTGGAGACTTTTGTTGGGCGACTTTTCCATCTTTTTCTTGTCTCCAGTTTGTCTGTGTCGGTAGACAGGGAAAGAGAGAAAAAAATGTCAGAATTTCTTCAAATTCCCGAGCACAGACTTTATTGCTAACAGGTCTGTTCAATTACAGCTAATTAACAAATGTATATTTTTCTTTTGCACCGGAGTGGATAGAAAAGCTTCTCTTCGTTAGCAAGGCTTAAGTTCCAAAGTCTGTGAGCCTCCCAGAGAATTTGTGTCAGTAGAAGCAGCAAGATGGTTCTGGGCTGGGAATCAGGCTCTGGGGAGAGCCTGTAAAACAAAGGGGTCAAGTTAGCTATGTCAGAGCAGCCAATGTCAAGTGTGGCCCGTGAACTAGCAGTACCTGCATCTCATGGGAACTTGTTAGTTCAACTTCAGTTGGGGTCATGATCTTGTGGTTCATGGGTTCAAGCCCCGCATCGGGCTCTATGCTGACAGCTTGGAGCCTGGAGCCTGCTTCAGATTTTGTGTGTGTATCTCTCTCTCTGTCCCTCTCCCATTCGCTTGCTCTCTCTCAAAAATAAATAAACATAAAAAAAAAAAAAAAAGACGTACACTCTTAAGACCCTATTCCAGACCTTCTGGATGGGACCCAGCTGTCTGCGTTTGACTCTGGTGCTGCTAAAATTTGAGAAGCATGTTCCAGGATCCTTTCTCCAAATCTAAAACTATACAGTTCTGGTTTTCCAGTAAGTGAAAATGAGAAACGCCTTATCGCAATTCCTACCGAATTCTTATCATCCACCTTTGAAAATATATTTTAATAAAAAGGCTGTGGCATAAACCAGAACCATTGTAACTGTAAAGAAAACTCTTAGTTAATGATTTGTTCAATTGGCCTCTTTGGGAAAGATCTAGTTTATTTATTGTCAGAGCCTCTTTAAACTTTAGTCAAAGAGGCTACAATGTATAACACTGTCGGCATTTTCTATTATGAATTTTAATGTTTTATTTACCTGCCTTCTGCCTTTTAGTTGTTTCTGTGTGTGTGTGTGTGTGTGTGTGTAGGCTCCCTGCCCAGTGTTGAGCCTAATGCAAGGCTTGAACTCACAACCTGAGATCAACACCTGAGCTGAGATCAAGAATTGGATACTTAACTACCTGAACCACCCAGGTGCCTCTGTTTTCACCAATTTTGCGGGATTTGTGTCTTATCAACATAATGTTTTTAGTTTTTTTTATTTGCTTCAATTATGTTTGGAGTAAGAAATCTGAAATAACCTATCATAACCTTTTACCTGGACACTTAGAAATACTTAATAGCTTAAAAAGAGAGAGGTATTTGCTTGGCATGAACTGTGCACTAATTATTTTTATGATTTTTTTTCCGAAAATTATCTATTTTTCTAACAATATAATGTCATAAAAATGATGAAAGCAGCATAGACTCTGATTTCTCCTTTCTAAGGCATAAAACAGTGTAAATTAAATCTTTTTTTTAAAGGAAAAATCTCGAAGAAAATATCAAGAAGCAATACTATTTTTTTTTTAAGTTTATTCATTTAGTGGGCCACCTGGGTGGCACAGTTGGTTAAGCGTCCAACTTCAGCTCAGGTCATGATCTCAGAGAGCCCCATGTTAGGCTCTCCAGTTCAATGCCTGGAGCCTGCTTCGCATTCTGTGTCTCCCTCTCTCTCTGCCCCTCCCCTGCTCATGCTTTCTCTCTCTCTCAATTAAATAAACATAAAAAATTAAATAAAGAAAAAATTTATTTATTTATTTTAAGGAGGCAGGACAAAGAGAGAAGAGGAGAAAGAATCCCAAGCAGGCTCTGCGCTGTCAGTGCAGAGCCCAACATGGGGCTCAATCCCACAAACCATGAGATCATGGCCTAAGCTGAAACCAAAAGTCTGATGCTTAACTGACTGAGCCACCCAGGTGCCCCAAGCCTAGACATTTAAATACGAAAGGTCCTTTCCACATATCAAGAAACTGATCTCTGGGCTCCTGGGTGGCTCAGTCAGTTAAGCGTCAGACTCTTGACTTTGGCTCAGGTCATGATCTCAGAGTTCATGGGACTGAGTCCCATGTCAGGCTCTGTGCTGACACCTCAGAGCCTGCTTGGAGGTCTCCCTCTGTCTCTCTCTCTCTGCCTCTCCCCTTCTCTCTCAAAATAAATCAAACTTATAAAAAGAGAAGAGAAACCCATCTCTTTGGTGTTTGGAGAAGAATTATATACATACAAGTTTAATTTCATTGTTTCTGATGGATTTCGTGCGTTTTGACAAAACTACCCAATCCCCTAGACAGTATTCCTCTGCGATGAAGGATACCACTTTACATGTGTACAATGTCTTCTGGTTTCGAGCCCCTTTCATGGAAATCCACTGAACAACCTGGGGAGAAAAGCAGATGCTACTCTCCCCTTTTCCCCTGTGAGTAGACATGGGCATTCTTCCTTCTTCAGAGATGGGGCTTGTCCCCTGAGAGAGGGGGGTTCCACTTCCCACATTCTTATTACACCAAGACCTTCCATCCAGATCAGAAGCACATCTTCAGTGTTTCATGGGACACAGCTTCATGGAACAGATGGCTGTGACTCTGCTTAAAACGTCTATCTATCAACTGCGAGTCCAGAGTGGGAAATGAGAAACTTCCCTGAGCTAGTTGCAAACTTCTGGTACCACACTAATGGTGTCACCGTCCATCGTCATATATGAAATTAATCAAATGGTCTTTTTTTTTAAAAGCTTTTAATTTTTTTCAGAGAGAGAAAGAGAGAACATGAGCAGGGGAGGGGCAGATAGAGAGGGAGACAGAATCAGAAGCAGGTTCCAGGCTCTGAGTTGTCAGCACAGAACTCGACGTGGGGCTCAACCTCAGGAACTGTGAGATCATGACCTGAGCTGAAGTCAGATGGCTTAACTGACTGAGCCACCCATGCGTCCCTCAAATGGTCTTTGACTCCTTTATTAAAAAACACTGAGGAAAATTGAACATATGCCACTCGGGGAAAGGTCCTGGTGATGCTTTCAATGTGCTCTGAACATTTCCTGATTCTTCTTCGGGTTGTGTGAGTGGAGAGCAGACAGTTGTAGGAATCAGCATGGAAAATAGAGTGAGGGCAGGAGGCTTGAGGAGAGCACTACCCAGAGTCTGTAGAAATATGATAGTCAAGTGAATGGTCAAGCCCAGGATCAGAAGGGAGGTTCACAGTCAGCGAGTGAAGATATATGTTTGCATTAGGCAATTTCCCAAACGTCAGGGAAGCATCATGAACAAGAGCCCAAGTTTTGGAGTCTGATTGCTACCTGCAAAATCTGACTCCAGCACTTACCAACTGTGTGTCTTGACCAAGTTCTGGTCTCTGGATCTTCATCTCTATAATGAAGGAGGATAAGAACGAGGGGCGTGTGGAGCCAGTTTGCTTCTCCCCACAAAAGCTCACACATCTTCTCCCAACTCTGCGTTCGCTGGTATAACATTGATAGCTTGACATTGGCCATGGTGGGAATATCTACCAAGGAGATTGGCAGAAACTACAAAGCTAAAAAACAGAGCTTATATTTGTGTATAAATATATGTGCGGAACTGCTTGTTAAACACTTACCAGCACTGACAATTTCCCTCCATAAGTGTTGACAGCACTCATTGAAATAAATTCTATCACTGATGGGCACCGTGGCTGGGACATGGGATCCACTCAGTTAATGAGAGCTGTCGGTTTCAATCACAGTCATAAGAGTGGCAACAAGAGTCTCGTCCTTTCTCTTTGGGCAGACTTAGTGTCAGACCCCAGGTCTACCTCTGTGTCCCTTTGGGCAAGTTGACTTTTTCTCTCTCGCTCTTATTCTGTTGATTTACCTGGACTCCTCTTGGTTCCAGTGGGATGTGAAATGCAATTCTCTGCCCTCCTTTGCTCCCTCAAGGATCCTTTTTTACTTTTTGTAAATCTCCCTGGATGTCCAGAAATGTCTTCCAACGGTACCTTTAGTAAGAGCATCTGTGAGAACATGCTACAGCTTCTGGATGTTCAGCTTTTGAACCAGTGGCTCCAGTGAAGGCAAACCTCATTAGACAGCTGGGAACCCCCCACCCCCAAGGAGGGTATTTCCTGGAGTCTGTTCACATTTAGATGTAAATGATTCCCTGTTTCAAAGTGGCCTAGGTAGGCTAGGACAAAAGAGATGAGAAACTCATTCTCCCCCATACTCCTCAAAGGAAGTTCTTAGACTGGCTACAAAATCCCAATGGAGCCAAATAATAAATGATAGAGCACTGAAACGTTCCCCCAGATTTCCAGAAGTCAAAGACAATTTCCCAGCATATCAGTGCTGGCGGGGCTCTTTAAGGGTAAGCTCATCAAATCCCCTCCTTGCATCGATGAGAAAAGAGATGCCTGAGACTCTAGGTCACCTGCCTGAGGGTGCACATCTGGCCAGAGGCTCAAGTAAGAGGGAGCCTTGAGTCTCCTTCCACCCCACTATGGCGTGGAGGATGCTAATCCATTTTTCAGACTCTAGGGAACTGACATCAAAGCAAATCCTATCTGACCTCAGGGGTTATCTTCTGTAAACATCTACTAATTGGTTTGGCCAATCTGAGACCTTTATGGTCTTTCCATCTAATTTCCCTTGTTCAGTGTATTTCTTCCTCTATAAAAATATCCATCTTCCCTTCCCGTCACACAGATACACTCTTGTGGCACCTCCTTTCAGCTCCCCCCTCCACTGAGGATATAAAGCTGTCAGCTCTACCGGTGACAAGAGCCAGGCAGACTGTCTCGTTTTGTGTCTCCCATGTCAGGAGCCGTGTGGGTGTCCTACAGACCTGCTCTCTCTGGAGCCTCATGAACAAGGTAAGGGACCAGTCTTCTGGGGCTGGGGTCCCTATCAGAATGGACCCCAGCATCACTCCTCCCACTCATTCTTATGTCTACATCTATGGTCCAGAAGACAATGGGTGACAAGTTCTTAGCCCCTCCCAGTAATTTTTGAAAACAAGATGGGGCAAGTGGTCTTCCATCCTTGGGTGACTTGACATTGTGAAAAAATTGCTCACCTCTCGAGAAACTGATATTAGGTTAAGATGGCCTATCAGTGTGCATTGATTTCCCTTCCTTTGGATGAGTGAACATTAACTGAAGAAGAAGAAGTAGAGGAAGAAGAAGAAGAAGAAGAAGAAGAAGAAGAAGAAGAAGAAGAAGAAGAAGAAGAAAAGGAAGAAGAAGAAGGAGAAGGAGAAGAAGAAGGAGGAGGAGGAGGAGGGAGGGGGAGGGGGAGGAGGAGGAGGAGGAGGAGGAGGAGGAGAGGAGGAGAAGGAGAAGGAGGAGAAGGAGAAGGAGAAGGAGAAGGAGAAGGAGAAGAAGGAGAAGAAGGAGAAGAAGAAGAAGAAGAAGGAAGAAAATGAAAGCAATGGGTGTGGTGTTGACTTGTGTCCAGGGATGATTGATGCTTCACAAGACTGGACGTTTGTGTGTGTGTGTATGTATATATATATATATATATATATAAAATTTTATTTTTATAAAATAGGGAAGGGTTGAACATGACCAGCCACATGTCCTTATTGTCCCATTTGAGCACCCAGGTGCTATTGCAAATATATTCAAAGCCAGAAGTTCTCCAAGTTGAGGATGGTGTCAGACTCAACAGGCAGACTTATTAAAACTCAGATATCTGGGTTCTCTCCTCTCCATTTCTTTTTCTTTCTTTTTTTAAATTTTTATTTATGTTTTAAGTTTATTTATCCTGATAGAGAGAGAGATCAGAAAAGTGAGGGAGGGAATCCCAAGCAGGCTCCCCACTGACAGTGTGGAGCCCAATATGGGGCTCAAACTCATGAACCCATGAGATTATGACCTGAGCTGAGATCAAGAGTCAAACGCTTAACTGAGCCACCCAGGTGCCCCTCTTTTTTTAATTTTTAAAAAAATTTTATTTTTAAGAGAGAGACAGAGCACAAATGGGGTAGGGGCAGAGAGAGAGGGAGACACAGAGTCCAAAGCAGGCTCCAGGCTCTGAGATGTCAGCACAGACTCTGATGTGGGCTTGAACCCACAAACCATGAGATCATGACCTGAGCCGAAGTCTGGCACTTAGCCGACAGAGCCACCTAGGCACCCCTTTTTCTCTCTCTGTTTTTTAAATTGAGATACAGTTGACATATAACACAGGTGTGCAGCATAATGATTCAATATTTGTATGTATTGCAAAATGGCCCCCATAATACGTTTGGCTCACACCCATCACCATGGAGTTACAATTTTCTTTCTTGTGATGAGAACTTTTGAGATCTCTCTTAGCAGTTTTCAAGTACACAAAAGAGTATTATGAACTCAAGTCACCATGTTATACTTTACATCTCCATGACCTTTATTTTATAACTAGAATTTCCAGAATTCCTAATCAGCAGATCTGGGTTGGGGCCCAAGAATTTAAATGTCTTAGAAGCTCATACTGATGCTGTCGGCCCAGGAACCACACTTTGAGAACCACTGTTCTGAAGTGGAGGGGCTAATTCTTCCTCTTGGCACATATCTGTCGTCCCAGGTATATTGAGTCTCCTTCCAGACTCGCCTCTGTGACAACGGGCTCACACGATTGCGTTAAATAGTTCTGACTCAGGACACACAGTACGGCTGGACCTAATTTCTGAATAAGCCATGTGCTTCTGACTGTGGACAAAGACTGTGGCTGGGAGTGAGTTCTGGAGATAAATTCTCAGCCCAGCCCTGGCCTGAGGACAGCCAGCATCACGGTCTGTCAGGGTTGGATTCATGGGTCAGGGAGGGACTTTCATCTGTGAAGATTCCAGGGCAAGAGCGATTTTTTTTTCAGGTCATTTTGTTTCTACTTAAGGGTATCCCCCAGGAGCGTGCTGGCTCTGAAGTCCGCAGACAATCTGTGCTACTCACATATTTGGCTTGGAGGAGTAGCAATCAGTGCTATTTAAATTATGGATAACGTATTTTACTGGAAAGTTTGTGGTTTCCAGCGTCAGGAGACTAGGGTTTACATATTCGTTCCACCACTTAGCAGCCATGTGGCTTCAGGGAGTCACTTTCCCTCTTCCAGCCTTCTTGTGTAAACAGGCATACTCATAACCAGTCAACAGCGCTGATGAGAGGGTTTGCCATTAGGTCTGCATGAAGCTCACCCTGAAGGAACAGGTCTGATGTGAACCTCTGGAGGCCTGTCCTACAAGCTCACATCATGACCAAGTGGTGGTGGGTGTGTGCCCTCACCTAGGTCTCTGAGTGCCTGCTCTCTGTGGGGCCTTTTTGGCACCACTTGGTATGATGACCCAAGCCAGGGGGAGCCTGCCCATGCCAAATGCAGATTCCACAGGCAGACTATGAGAGACTCTGTGCATCACGTTATCCTGAAAGAGCTTTACCGTCTAACCACAGGCATAGACTCTCCTGAAAAAGATACATACATACACATGCACACACGCACACACACCCTGAAAGCCGCCATTATTCATAGCCCCTTCTTTAGTAACTCAGTATTTATTATCAACCATAACCTTATCAACATGGCTTTCACCATCTCTCAAACAATGCAATTATTGTGACGCTCAATCCATAAATAGTCACTTTTATTACTGTGAGAATATGCATAAAAGACTATGGCAATCATCCCCTCCTTCTCTGGGGGTTTCTCTAAACCAGTCCAAACAGAGTACATAGCCTTTACCTCCTCAAGCAACAGAGGTATTAAGTACTGTCTGGAAAGTGGTGGCATTGGGCACTCTGAGGAAAGGACTGTCAGGGGATCTGGGACTGGAAGACATAACAGAGAACGATTCATGGTTCGAAATGTTATGATTGGATGACATGGACTATATGTTGGGCTTCTTCCTTAAATCCTGTGTGCCACTGGAAAGAGGCAGAAGAGGAGGGACTACAGGAGAAAATGCCCAAACACTCTTTGGTAAGAGTAGTGGATTTGGCAAATTTCTCCAGAGAAATAGAACCAGTAGAATTAAATGATTGATTGACTGATTATCAGGAATTGGCTCATGTGGCTGTGGAGGCTGAGAAGTCACAAGATCTACAGTCAACACATTGGAAACCTAGGGGAGCTGATGGGGTTAGTTTCAGTCTGAGTCCAAGTCCAAAGGCAGGAGGAGTTGGATATCTCAACTTGAAAACTGACAGGGAGAAAATTTTCCCTTCCTTAGCCTTTTCTTCTATTCAGGCTTTCAAAAGATTGGGTGAGACCCATCTGCATTGGGGAGGGTCACTTGTTTTACTCACTACCAATTCAAATATTCATCTCATCCAGAGACTCCCATAGACACATTCAGAATAGTGTTTAACCAGATATCTTGGCATCCGTGGCCCAATCAAGTTAACACATGACATTCATCAACCTAAGTGGCAGGGATATCCATAGCTGGGGTTCAGTTTGGCCAAGCTGGACAAGACCCATCTTCTGAGACCTAGGGCTTCCATGAAGCTAGAAAGACAGTCCATTAGCCAGGAACATCCATGCTCTTATCTGTGGCTGAAGAACAGTCTAAGAACTTAATGGATTAAGACAACGATAAACATCTGTTTCCTCATACAGCATCTGTGGTTCAGGAATCCAGGAACAGCTTCACTGAGTAGTTTTGGTTTAGGATCGCTCCTGAAGTTGCAGTCAAGTTCATAGTCAGAGCCACAGTCAGTCGAAGGCTTGACTGGGGCTAGAGATCCCAGATGACTTCTTCACGTGGCTGTAGGTAGGTACCATCAGTTCCTCCCCACATGGTCTTCTCCTTGGGCTGCTTCATTGTTCTCATGTGATCTGGCTTCCCCCAGAACGAGCAATCCAAGACAGAAGATGAGGAATATTTCGTCTAACTCATGCTCTGGTTTTTTTCTGCAATATCCAATTGGTCACATGTCAGTCTTACTCTGTACAAGAGTCATGAATACTGGGTGGTGGGTATGCTTGGGAACCATCTTGGAGGCTGGGTATATCAGTGAGGAAAATTATTCCTGAGGAAACAGCAAAAATTAAGCAACCTGTTTTAACATCTTACTCTCTGGCTCTCTCTAATGCTTTTTTGAGTATGATCCACAAAAAACTGTCTCCATGTATATACAAGTGAAAACTAAAAATCAGCCCACCCAACAAATATGCTAGGATACGGTTAATGTGTGATTGATATTCTAGAAGGGAAAGAGAGAGAGAATGGGCTAAAATGTTTGAAGAGATAACAGGTAGGAATTGTTAAAACCAAAAGGTCTAAAAATAAAATCTCAAAGAATACCAAGCAGGATAAAGACAAAGAAAAACATAACTAGGTGCATGGTAGTTAAACTGCTGAAAACCAAAGATGAGAAAATAGCTAGAGGGGTAAGAATGACATACAGAAGAACGAAGATAGAAATGGCCACAGATCAGGGGCCTGGGTGGCTCTGTCGGTTAAACATCCAACTTCGGCTCAGATCACGATCTCGTGGTTTGTGGGTTCGAGCCCCACATCGGGTTCTATGCTGACAGCTCTGAGACTGGAGCCTGTTTCAGATTCTGTGCCTTCCTCTCTCTTTGCCTCTCCCTTGTTTGCACTCTGTCTCTCTCTCTGTCTCAAAAATACATGAACATTACAAAAAAAAAAAGAAAGAAAAAAACAGAAAAAAGAAATGGCCACAGACCTACATCTGAAATCCTGTAAACAGAGGGACAACAGGACCTCCTGTTGAAGGTCCTGAAAGGGAAAAAAATGAGTCCCGAATTCCATACCCAGCAAAACTAACATTCAAACAATAAAGGTGAAATAAGGACTTTTGCTTCCAAACAACCAAAACTTAAGCACATTTATTATAGCACAAGAAATGGTAAAAACAAACAAACAAACAAACAAGTAAATAAGAGTTCTTAGGACAAAAGGAGGTCAGATAGATGCAAATTTAGATCCATACAAAGACGTGAAGGCTGTTAGAAACACTAAAAATGAAGGTAAATACGGAGGACACATTTTCTTAGCTTTCCATCACTTTGAAAGTTGATTTAACCATATAGAGTAAAAAGTACGAAGAAAATGTAGTTTCTCTCATTTAACAAAACTTGAGGTGAATGATAAAAAGATACCCAGCCATCAATGTTTTGGCACCTTAAAATTACACATGTAAGTGGTTGAGGGGTCCAAGAAGAAAGTTGGAGAAAAATCAGAATTAGCGCATGTATTGAGATTTGAAGAACAAGGGCAACACTAGGTAAACTGAGGAAGACAGCTAAGATGATACTTTAGCAGGCAATTCACAGCTTTCAAGGCTCAGAAAAGAGATTGAAATTCGATGAGCGGAGTACACAGCTTGAATCCCCTAAGTAGAATCAAACACACAAGAAAACAAAGTGAACCCCAAAAGTAGGATAAGTGAAATAATAAAGGGAGCATAAATTAATGAAATAGAAACAAACCAACAAATAGAAAACAGCAGAGCATCAGTAAAAACAAAAGCTGGAAGGTACCATTTTGTATGCTGTGGCAGGGAGTGTAAACTGGTAAAATCAGTGTAGGTGACAAAAAATGTTTTCCAAATGTGCATGTCCTAGAATCCAACAATTTCACGTGTAGGTAGCCATTCTATGGAATCTCTAACATATGTGCAGGAGAAGCATGTGTGAGAACTTTCATACAAGCATTTTGTCTTAGCATGGAGGAGGGGGAGGAAGGAAAGGGGAGGGGGGAGGAAGGAAGGGAGGGGGAGTAGAAGGAAGAGGAAGGAGAGGAAAAGTACCTCAATAAAGACATAAATAAACCTTTCTTTCAGATAATGGAATATCCTACAGCAATTAAATTAAACCAGACCTATCAATAGTGGGAACTGGAAAATGCTTTGCCAATAACAAGTTGAAGGAAACAATACGTATTCGCCACTTAGGTAACACATGAGGCTATAAAGCAGTAAAATACTTTGTTGTTTCTAAATTTGTACCCATGTGAGAGAAGGAAAGAGACATGCATGGACATGATGCGTATCAACTTTAAAACTGTGTTAAGCCCAGAGTATGGAGGGAGATGAAAAGGCTTGGGGGCTTTATGTTTATCTTCAACGTTTTCTTTCTTTAAAACATTTTTAAAATATTTATTCATTTTTTGAGAGAGAGACAGCGTGAGTGGGGGAGGGGCAGAGAGAGAGGGAGACACAGAATCCGAAGCAGACTTCGGGCTCTGAGCTGTCAGCACAGAACCCGATGCAGGGCTCGAACCATGAACCCTGAGATCATGACCTGAGCCGAAGTTGGACGTTTAACCGACTGAGCCACTCAGGCGCCCCTTCTTTCTTTTTTAAAGAGACCTGAAGCAAATATATAAAATGTTGGCATTTTCTAATAGATGGGACTGTCACTACCACATTATAGTTTTGGATACCTTACTCTATTTCAGCACTGTGGTGGGCTAGCTAATGCCCCCGTCCTTCTCCAAAGATGCCCAGGGTCTGATCCCTGGAAACCTGTGCATATGTTAAGTTCAAAGGTAAAAGAGACTTTACAGATGTGATGAAGAATCTTGAGGGGCGCCTGAGTGACTCAGTCAGTTAAAGCACCTGACTTTGGCTCAGGTCATGATTTCACGGTTCGTGGGTTCGAGCCCCACATCTCGCTGTGCTGACAGCTCAGAGCCCAGAGCCTGCTTTGATTTCTGCCTCCCTCTTTCTCTGCCCCTTCCCCACTCAGCTCCGTCTCTCTCTCTCTCAAAAATAAACATTAAAAAAAAAGAAAAAAGAACCTTGAGATGGGAAGATTATCTTGTTATCCATGTGGACCCACTGCAGTCACAAGGGTTATTATGAGGGAAAGTGGAAGTCAAGAGGAACAATTACAGAAACAGAGGTCAGGATGATGCAAGAGACAATGTAAGGAAGCACAGTCTTCCTTAGAACTTTTGGACGGTCGCCACTGTAGACTTCTGACCTCTACAACTTCCAGACAATAAATTTGTGTTGCCTTAAGCCACAAAATTTGGGATAATTTATTGCGGTAGCAATAGGAAACTAATAGAGTTATTAAAATTGTTTTATACCAGGAGCTAAAAGATAAATAGTTTTCAATTATGGTTGAAAAATAGGCTAACCATTTGAGGGGGGAAAAAAAAAAGAAAAGAAGTATGGATCATTACCTCATTCCTTAAACCAAAATAAATCCCAAAAGCATTAAAAAGTCAAAGAGGATTTTTAAAAAAATACTTTAGGAGCAGAAAAAAAAGATGAGATATTTAAAAAATAATCTTGATGTAGGAAAGGGGGCCTTTAAAGTCAAGTGAAGTCCATAAGTTTAAAAAGAAAAGATTAACTGGGGGGCCTGAGTGGCTCAGTTGGCTAAGCATCTGACTTTGGTTCAGGTCATGATCTCACTCTTCCCAAGTTCGAGCCCGGCATCAGACTCTGTGCTGACAGCTCGGAACCTGGAGCCTGCTTCAGATTCTGTGTCTCCTTATCTCTCTGTCCCTCCCCTACTCACACTCTGTCTCTCTCTCTCTCAAAAATAAATAAACATTACAATACTTTTAATTATAAGAAAAGATTAATCAAGCTGAATATATAATAAGTAATGTTTATAAATAAAAAAATATATAATATAAAGTCACAAGATAATCAACTCCTACAAAGAAATTTTGTGACAAATATCCCAAAGAAAGCCTTCATTTCCCTAACACATAAAGAAATACATAAAGAATTTTTACAAAACAAAGGAAAAGCATCAGCTTCCCAATAGAAAAAAATAGGGAGAGAATATAAACAGGAAATTCACAAGGAAAGAATGATTGATAGCTGATAGATAGATAAAAAGAAAATTATTAATTAAACATAATTTTTAAAATTCACCTTTTTAGAAATGAGAAACTATTTTACATTTACGACATCGGCAAATATACATGAAGTGTCTGAGTGCAGAGTGTATGAGCTGGCCTCAGGAAATGTCCACTCTCTCACACAGCTGGTAACTTGTCACCAATAAATTGTAATCAGTTTGGAGAAGGATGTGGCAATATACATAAATTTTAAATGGACTTGCTCATTGACCCAGAAATTCTACATCTCACCATTTGGTCTCCATATGGTTTCAGAGGGACATATGCTAGAATGTTCATCGTCATATTGGTCATCATGACAAAATATAGGCGACAATCTGTGTGTCTGTTATTAGGGGATTGGGCGAATAAATGCTATATCTGTATGCAGTCACAGAACAAAAGGGGATGATGTTTTGATATTATGAACTCACATAGTAGAAAAAAACAAACTCTCCAAATACTTAAACAATAAGTAAGTATCAAGACATAGCATAACATATACAATATAGTCCCATTTGTAAAGAATGGATAGAGGCGCCTGGGTGGCTCAGTTGGTTAAGCGTCCAACTTTGACTCAGGTAGTGAACCCGCCGATTGTGAGTTCAAGCCTCACGCCAGGCTCTGTGAGGACAGTTCGGAGCCTGGAGCCTGTTTCCGATTCTGTGCCTCCTTCTCTCTCTGCCCCTCCCCTGCTCATGCTCTGTCTTCTCTTTCTCCCTCAAAAATAAACATTAAAAATTTGAAAAAAAAAAAAAAAGAATGGATAACAGTATGGATATTATTAAAAACCACTACATATATCCATATAGCATATGAGTGATGAGTGATAGCATATATGTGTTTTGCTGTGTGCAAAGGGTATTTCTGGGTGGCTAAGTCGTTCAAAGTATTTCCTTCTGGGGAAAGGACTGAGGACACTCGTATTTGAGAGACTGACTTTCGTTTGCATAACTTTGGTGTTCGGATTTTTTTTCTAAATGCAATATTAAATTTTAATTAAAAGCAGTTAATCATAGGAGCCCATATGGAATGATGAGACATACAGATTTTTAAAAATTAAGAGTGAGTCATAAATCTCCCAAAGGCAGATATGATCTGTTATTAAAATGTTCTTTGCATGTCTTCCGTCTAAGAACGTTAACCACTCCTGTGATCTATGCATAGAAATGAGTGTATAAAACATGATCTCAACTAGCAGGAAGATACACAAACAGGCACCAACGCACACCTTCTCACACTTGGCAAACAAACAAAAAACAAAAACTATACTTGAACATACCAAAAATTTTAGTTAGGTGGTCATCTGTTTAATAGGTGTATGAGTGATCACTTTTTTCTTTGTGTTTTTCTCTTTTCATATTTTGATAGCTAGCTTGAATTAGTTTTATAAAAAGAAATATCATTTTTAGATTACTGGTACAGAGGTGCCTGGGTGGCTCAGTCAGTTATGTGTCTTACTCTTGATTTTGGCTCAGGTCATGATCTCAGGGTTTGTGCTTTTTAACCCCCACATCAGGCTCTGACAGCACAGAGCCTGCTTGGGATTCTCTGTCTCTCCCTCACTCTCTCTGTCCCTACCCCACTTGTGCTCTCTCTCTCTCTCAAAATAAGTAAATAAACTGCAAATAAAATTAAATACAATCACTGGTGTAATTAAGACATATATCCAATGACCTAAGTTATACTTGAAAAAAATGCATAAAGAATATATATTACAGTGAAAGAAAATGTACCAAAATATTAACAGTAAATAACTCTTCCTGGAGGTGATTTTTGGCCACCTTTTCTGTGTTTTCCACATTTCTCTAAGAAGCATTACTGTGCTTTAAATGGAAAAAGATATTTTCAATGCTAGACATCAAAAGTGGGAAAATCTCTTTAAGATACAGTTTATTTGTTCATGGAAGGAACCTTCAGATTGTTGCAGGATTCCTATGATTAAGCCAAATGAAAACCCTTTCCTATTTCGTGGAATCATTTTTCAGAAAGGAGAAGGAAAACATGGGTAAGTAACCTTGTAAAATCTGGTCAGAAAGTAGCAATGAGAAACAAAATCTAGGAGAGAAATCTGCTTTGGAGAGCATCTTTCTACTTTGAGCCTCGGAAGGTAGCATAATTAAAGATTTTTCTCAGGGTGATTGGCTGGCTCGGTCAGGGAGAGCACGCGACTCTTGATCTCGGGGTTGTGAGTTTGGACCCCCTGTTAGGTATAGAGATTACTTAAATAAGTAAATAAACTTACATATATATATATATATATAATAGTTAGAAATTTTTACACTATGTTTTCATGTTGATTGGGATTAAATACATGGCTTAGTGAATACCTAAAGAAAAGAGAGCAGAGCATCAGCAGTCCCTAATAGAGGAAAGAAACTTCTTTCTTTGACTTCTTTCTTTGATTCATGAATCAAACCAGAAATGAATTTCAAGGGGCCCAATGGCAGAGCTGCAGTGTTCATAACCCAAGTGAGAGAGGAATAGTCCCAGTTTTTTTTTTAAGGTTTTTATTTATTTCTAGAGAGAGAGACAGCGTGAGCAGGGGAGGGTCAGAGAGAGAGGGAGACACAGACTCTGAAATAGGCTCCAGGGTCCGAGCTGGCAGTCAGCACAGAGCCCGACGCGGGGCCCGAACCCACGAACCGTGAGATCATGACCTAAGCGAAAGTCGGACGCTTTACCGACTAAGCCACCCAGGCGCCCCTGAATAGTCCCAGTTTTATATTTGAGATAAAGAAAGTGAAAGAGAGAGAGAGAGAGAACTATAGTCAGATAAATTGTAAACCATAAGATTTAAAATACTATAAAAGATGATCCTTTTACGTCTTTATATTTGTTTCCTCGCATACTTATTAATTTATAGGATGACAAACCAGTTAGCAATAACCAGTCCTTTTGTGGAAGGCGCATGATAAAATAGCGTCCCTGCTTTTCTGGAGTTAACATTTGGTTTTACTGACCTGATGGACTCACTTGCCAACCACATTCATGTCTCATCCTAATGAGAACAGAGGAGAAGAGATGATGTGTAGACAAAAAGAGAGCTTCTAGAAGGCATATGAAATTTTATGAAGCCATGAGTATTATTAAATTGACGTGCTTCAGGGGAAAACGGAAAATGATGACACCATTTGTTTTTTGGCAAATATATATCTTAAAACAATTTTTAATGTTTATTTTTGAGAAAAAGAGAGAGAGAGAGAGCAGGGGAGGGACAGAGAGAGAGGGAGGCACAGAATCTCAAGCAAGCTCCAGGCTCTGAGCTGTCAGCACAGAGTCCGACACGGGGCTCAAACTCACGAACTGTAAAATCATGACTGAGCCAAAGTCAGATGCTCAACTGACTGAGCCACCCAGGCACCCCTATTTTTTGGCAAATATATTTTTTTATTATGCAGTTCAGCAAACAAACACATACATACTCAAAACCCAAAGTTAGCAAGTACCAACGTTTTGTCACACTTATTTTATGTCATTACTTTTTTTTTTTTTAATATTTTTATTTTATTTCTAGGAGAGAGAGAGAGAGACAGCGTGAGCAGGGGAGGGTCAGAGAGAGAGGGAGACACAGACTGAAACAGGCTCCAGGCTCTGAGCTGGTAGTCAGCACAGAGCCCGACGCGGGGCTCGAACCCACGAACCGCGAGATCATGACCTAAGCGAAAGTCGGACGCTCAACCGACTAAGCCACCCAGGCGCCCCAATTACTTTTAAGAAAAATACAATGTTATAGGGCACCTGGATGGCTCAGTTGGTTAAGCAGTTAAACACCCAGCTCTCGATTTCGGCTCAGGTCATGATCTAACAGTTTGTGAAATGGAGCCCTGTGTGGGGCTTTGCACCAACAGCATGGAACCTACTTGGAATTCCCTCTCTCCCTCCCTCTCTCTCTGCCCCTCCCCTGCTCACTCTCTTTCTCTCAAAATAAATGAATAAACTTAAAAAAAGCCTCACGTATTTCTCTCCTGTATCATCTCCCATCTCTCCTTGGCTACTACTCTTCTTCCCATTCACGTGATCGTCTATGTAAATCTCTGTCAATAATACCTACTCTGGTTGCGTTTTTACATATCTACAAAAATGTCATCTTGTATTTCTCCTCCAGCAAACTGCTTTCTTCGTCTCAGACTGTGCTCAAAGGACTGAATCCAGTTGCTACATGAAGATCTGGTTCATCCATTTCACCTGCTTGAAGGTATTCTGTGGATAGAGCACAATTTATCAATAGTTCCGTTGATGTAAATTCAGGTCTTTTTTTTTTTTTTTTTTTTTTTTTTGCTTTAACAGACAACACTGCCATGAATATCCTTTTATATATATCTCCACATGCATCGGCTCTGGAGTTTCTCAGGTAGTGAAATTACAGAGTCCTAGGAATTATATGGCTTTAGACTTCACAGTTGTGGCCAAATTGCTCTTCAATGCGGTTTTAAGCATGTATGAAGTACTCCCCTCGGCACGATATGAGGGTTTGTGTTTTCCCATATCCCTGTCAATTTGGAAGTTCAGACTTTTAATTTTATTATTTTTATTGAAAATGTTTCCAGGGGGTGCCTGGGCAGCTCAACCTGTTGAGCATCCAAATTCAGCCCAGGTTGTGCTCTCACAGTTGGTGAGTTCGAGCCTCACGTCGGGGTTGCTGCTGTGAGGGTGGAGTCTGCTTTGGATCCTTGGTCCCCCTTCTTTCTCTGCCCCTCCCCCGCTCATGCTCTCTTTCTCAAAAACGAATGAGCATTAAAAAGGAGAAAAATAAAATGTTTCCAGCTTTATTGAAAACTAATTGCCCTAAGTCACTGTATAGGTTTAAGGCATGCAGTGTGATGGCTTGCTCTACATATAATTGTGACGTGTTTACTACAAGAGGTTCTGCTAACATCCATCTTCCCATATAGATACAATGAAAAGAAAAGAAAGAAAATAAAGGAAAAAATTCACCTTGTGTCGAGAACCCGTAGGATTTACTCTCTCAGCACCTTTCCTGTAGATCATACTGTTAGCCGTAGTCATTGGGTTATATATTCTGTCTCTAGTACTGATTTATCTTATAGCTGGAAGTTTGTACCCCCTCTGGCCCCCTTCTTCCAGTTCTCCCTGCCCCCATCTCTGGTAACCACAACTCTGGTGTCTTTTTCTGTAGGTTTTTTGTGTTTTGTTTTGTTCTGTTTTTGAGATGGTACAATATTTGTCTTTCTCTGTCTGACTTCTTTCACTTAATAGAACGCCTTCAAGATCCACCCATGTTGTCATAAATGGTAGGATTCCTTGTTTATATTATGGCTGAATAACACTCCACTGTGTACATATGTATATACAGACATTTATGCATTCATCTATCTGAACACTTAGGTTGTTTCCATTGTCTTGGATATTGCAATGAATATGGGAGTAAAGATATCTTTTTAAGTTAGTGTTTTTGTGGGGCACCTAGGTGGCGTCCAACTCTTGATTTCAGCTCAGCTCATGAGATCAAGCCCCGCATCAGGCTCTGCATTGAGCATCGAGCCTGCTTAAGATTCTCTTTCTCTCTCTCCGTCTGCACCTCCTCCCACTTACACATGTTCTCTCTCTCAAAAAAAAAATAATTAAAAAAATTTTTAAGGTAGTGTTTTTGTCACCATTAGATATATTCCCCAAAGTGGAATCGTTGGGTCCTATGGTAGTTTTATTTTTAATTTTTTGAGGATTCTCCGTACTGTTTTCCATAGTGGCTGCACCCGTTGACTTTCCCACCAACAGTGCACAAGGTTCTCTTTTCTCCACGATCTCACCAACACCTGTTACTTCTTGTCTTTTTGATGATGACCATTCTAACAGGTGTGCAATGATATCTCATTGTGGTTTAATTTGGATTTCCCTAACGATTAATGATGTTGAGCATCTTTTCATATACCTGTTGGCCTCTCATAGACCTCTTTTGGAGAAACGTCTACAGAATAAAGCAGGAGGAGTCACGCTTCCTGATTCCAAGCAATACCATAAAGCTGTAGCCCTCAAAACAGTATGATACTGACATCACAACAGACAAATCTCCAACAGAACAGAGTCAAGAGCCCAGAAATGGACTCAAGCATACACAGTCAAGGGATCCAAGAACACTCAATGGGGAAGATGGTCTCTCCATTAATGCTGTTGGGATAATTGGATATTCACATGTAAAATAATGAAACTGGACCCATATACCACTTAAACTGCTCACAAAAAATGAACTTAAAATGGAATAAAGGCTTAAATGTAAGATCTAAAACCATGAAACTCCTAGAAGACAATAGGAACAAATATGGATGGATCTTGGTAATAAGGTGTGTGTGAGTGTGTGTGTGTGTGTGTGTGTTAATATGACCTGAAGAGCACAAACAAAAAAAAATAAAAAATAAACAACTGGGACTATCAAACTGAAAAAAACCTCTGCACCAACACATAAGTGATCAACAAAGTTAAAAGACAACGTACAGAATGGGAAAAAGTATTTGCAAACCATATATCAAAAATAGACAAAGAATTAATACAATTAAATAGCAAGGAAATAAGTAAAAAGCCCAACTAAAAATTGACAAAGGACCCAAATCAAAAAATTTTTTAACGTTTTATTTGTTTCTGAGAGAGAGAGACAGCGTGAGCAGGGGAGGGTCAGAGAGAGAGGCAGACACAGAATCTGAAACAGGCTCCAGGCTCTGAGCTGGTTGTCAGCACAGAGCCCGACACAGGGCTCGAACTCACGAACTGTGAGATCATGACCTGAACCGAAGTCAGCCGCCCAACGGACTGAGCCACCCAGGCGCCCCTCAAATTTTTTTAACTATGCCATTCTATTAGGACTGAAATAGTACATCAGTTTTGTTTGTAGCTTTCATTCTTCTGGTTAAAGACATGAATTTTTTTTCTATGTTTATTGACCATTTAGGCTTTCTCTTCTGTTAAATGTCCATTTTGTTTTCTGGGCTATTTGTATTTTTTACTAACTGGTGGGGTTAAAAAATATTTTCTGGACTCTATTTCTTCGTCGGTGGCATGGGTTGAAATATAGTTGACCAATCTGTAAAGAATATAAATTTGCTCCCATTGTATATCGTTTTACCTGTTACTGTCTGGAAGTACTTCAATTTATATGGAATCAAATTTATAAAGAACATTTCCCGGGGTGCCTGTGTGGCTCAGTTGGTTAAGTGTCTGACTTCTGTTCAGGTCATGGTCTCATGGTTCATGAGCTCAACTCGGCTTTGTGCTGACAGTGCAGAGCTTGCTTGAGATTCTCTCTCTGTCTCTGTCTGCCTCTCCCCAACCTGTGCAAGAGCACACTCTCTCTCAGAGTGAATAAATAAACTGTAAAAAATTAAAGTAAATAAATTTAATTTGAATTGCATTGAATTTAGGGGCTGATTTGGAGAATCAACTACCATGCACCAAGTTGCCATGCATCACCATCCGTTTCAAAATGTATACCTACCTTGAGTCTTTATTCTAACAATTATTACTGAGTGCTCACCACATGCCAGCCATGATTCTAAGACAAAAGACAAAATGGACCCAAACTCTGCCCTTGTAAACATACATAACTAAGTGATCACATGAGGATCTAAATTAGTATGTTAGAAATAGATTAGGTGTCTTGGAGAAAATACAACTCAGAAGGGGAGGGGTAAAGAGGCTGGTAGCAGGGGGAGGTGTGGTTTTAATTAGGACTGTTTATTAGACAGTGTTCAGTCAAAGCCACAAAAGGAATTCTAGGCATTTCCTTTAAAAATGTTTATTTACCAAATTGGATTGGAGACCCGGAGTGTCATACAAGGAATTGTGTGAGGTGGGCAACCCAGAAGTTAGCAACAGCTGAAGGATTTCACCTCCATTGACGAAATGCGTGAAAAGTGACAAACACATCCCTTCTGTCTCTGTCAGCTCAATATTATGAGGAACCTAACATGGTCCCAATGGCTAATTGGACGGGGCCATTGCTATGTTACCTATGCAGAGTCCTCCATTCAGAAATGAGAAGTTCAAACAGGAAGAGCCAAAGTTTTTAGGAATTAAAAGCAAAATTTCTGTGAGTGGGTTGTTGGGTTCAGTCATGACTTCAACCTCTTGGTTCTCAGACTTGATATTTCGGCTAGTGGGAAAATGACACCATATACTGCTGATTGCTTCAAAATGTATGCCACATTCTGTAGGGCAGTGAGAATCGTAACAAAGGACATCAATCAGGATCCAGTCAGGAGACAGGAGCTATTTATTAATTTGAAGACAGTATGTTGGCCATAAAAAATCATTAATTATGACAGAGAATTGGACAAATGAGGAGTTGGCTAGTAAAACATGACAATAACTCTGAATCAGGTAGGAACGCAATGTGTAAGGAACAGTCACTACCCCAAATTGAATTTGGAGCTGAGAGACAATACACTTATAGCTGGTACACTGAATATTCAGGAAGAGATTCTTGCATCCTATCAGACCAGTTGCTTGTAGCTCATGGAGAACGCTCTATCAGTTGGGCGTCTGACTTTGGCTCGGGTCATGATCTCATGGTTCCTGAGTTTGAGCCCTACATTGGGCTCTGAGCTGATGGCACAGAGCCTGCTTGGGATTCTCTTTCTGTCTCTCTCTTGGCCCCTCCCCCACTCACACTCTGGCTCTCTCTCCCTTTCAAAAATAATTATTTTAAAAAATGAAAGCTGTATCTTGGTCAGAAGCATGTGGGCTGTGGGATGGAGGGAAGAATGAACACGATGATTATGAGTAAGACGCTTCACTCCAAGCAGACAACAGGTGAGAAATTTAAAGAACAGTGAATCTACCATATTCTGTTGGGACACTAGTATCCCCTGCTATCCTGCCAGGAGCTCACCCAACTCAAAGTCATGAGAACCTCAACCCCAGTACTGCATCCTAAGAGTGTGATTTCTTGGGAACCCTTCTTTTTTTTATTTTTTTTTTAATTTTTTAATGTTTGTTTATTTTTGAGAGAGATAGACAGACAGACAGACAGAATGTGAGTAGGGGAAGAGCAGAGAGAGACAGAGGAGACACAGAATCTGAAGCAGGCTCCAGGCTCCTAGCTGTCAGCACAGAGCCCAACGCGGGGCTTGAACTTGTCAATTGTGAGATCATGACCTGAGCTGAAGTCAGACACTTAACCAAGCGCCCCATCTTGGGGTCCTTTCTGGTACCAATGATTATAGTAGTCGTCCAACTAGGAAAATGGAAAATACTCTGAATATTTAAAACAAAGGAGAAATTTAATTTAGGGGATTTGTTATGCAAGTTTCATAAGAGCTGAGATGTCATGTAGGAAGCAGTGAGGCCATCTGGGCAGAAGCAAGTGCAGGAAGCCACTGTCACCCCTAGGCTGGGGGACAGTGGAGTGACATAGTGTAACTGGTGCCAGGGACTGGCTTACCCCTGTGGAAGGTGCAAACAGAGTAGGCTGGTCCAGAGGGGGCCTGAAGCCACCGCACTATCACAGTCACTGAGAGAGCCAACACCCAGGTCAGAGATGGGCAAGGGACACACTGGTTTATATCCTTTCCTCTTTCCTTCTAATTTCCCATCTTCCTATTTCCCAGCCCACAACGGAGCCCGGAAACAACAGCCTACAGGGGTCAACGTCCCTAGGATACAGAACGGAGCCAAGGGAAGGTGAGAAATGGATCGGGGCACAAACAGTCTCAGGACCGACACACTGGTCAGCCATAATTTTTTTTTAAATCACGCGAAGTGTAGCTCAGCCAACTTCGGGAACCACTGGTATATACTTAGTGTTGTGTATGTCCCTAGAAGGCACGACCTCGTCTTATTCACATGTAGAGTCCCAGAAATTAGCGCAAAACCTTGCTTGTCAATATATACTCAATATATGACAAATAACTAATGGAATGACTGAATTAATGGTCTGCGAAGGCCATGGCTGGGAGAGGGATCTATCTGCAAGGAACCTTGAGAAAAAAAGAGGGATCAGAGGAAGGCAGGAGGGGGGATAGGAGGAGAAGCATGTGTGAAGAGAACAATAAATAGATTAAATTGGTTGCCTTCCCAGGCATGGGGCAGGTGTAGAAATGTGATCCCTAGTCAGGTTACTTAACGTAGCATCCAGAGAGGAGATGATGGTGGCTGGGCTAGGGTGGTGGCCTTGGTGGCAGACAAGAGCATATACTATAAAGTGAGATAGAATCAGCCTTGCTGACTGCATGTCTCTGGGGAAACAGAAACAAAAGGCATACACCTTGCCTTCAAAAAGCTCACAATCTTGGGGCGCTTGGGTGGCTTAGTCAATTAAGACTCCGACTTGGGCTCAGGTCACGATCTTGTGGTCTTTGGGTTCGAGCCCCGTATTGAGCTCTCTGCTGACAGCTTGGAGCCTGGAGCCGGCTTCGGATTCTGTGTCTCCCTCTCCTTCTGACCCTCCGCTGCTTGCACTCTGTCTCTCTCTCAAAAATAAACATTAAAAATAATAATAATAAAGAAAAAAAGAAGCCCATGATCTAATGGACAGATAGTGGGCAGAGGGAATTCAGTCAACAGAAGCCAGAGCACAGCCAGGACACAGGAGACAGCTCAGCCCAGTCTCTCATCAGCCCGCCCTCACGTGGTCCCCAGAGATGCGGTGACATGTTCACATGCGCCTTTTCCCATGGGACAAGGAAAAGGCTGGCCAGCCCTGTTTGTCTAATGTTCAGGCTAACCCGCACAGGTCAGAGCAGACTTCTACTTTCCATTAGAATGTTCTTTAAACCTCATTCTGTTGAACACACGAAGACACTGGGATGGGATCTATATTCACCAATACAACAGATCCAGTTATAGACACATGACAATCACTAGTTTGGACTTTTTTTTTCCTCTCCGGCATTATGGAGACAGAATTGATGTATGACATTACTTAAGTTTGAGGTGTACGTGTTCATTCCATATTCGCTTTCATATTTGTGCAGTGATCACTACCAGAGCGATCGCTACCATCTCTACCGTGTCACGTGGTTCCCATTTCTCTTTTGTGGTGGGGACTTTTAAGATCTACTCACTTAGCAACTTTCAAGTACAGTAAAACCTTGGTTTGTGAGCATCATTCATTCTGGAAACATGCTGGAAATCTAAAGCACTTTATCAAATATCAAATATTTGATATCAAGTATCAAAGCGAATTTCCCCATGAAACGTAATGGAAGCCCAGATGATTTACTCCACAGCCCAAAAATATTCATATTAAAAATGGTTACAGTGGCACCTCGGTGGCTCAGTCGGTCAAGCATCCAACTTTGGCTCAGGTCATGATCTCTCTGACCCACATCAGACTCTCTGCCATCAGTGTAGAGCCCACTTCAGATCCACTGTCTCCCTCTCTCTCTGCCACTCCCTCATTGCTCCCTCACTCTCTCTCAAAAGTAAACATTAAAAAATGATTACAGGGGCACCTGGGTGGCTCAGTCGGTTAAGCGTCTGACTTTGGCTCAGGTCATGATCTCACGGTTCGTGGGTTCGAGCCCCGCATCGGGCTCTGTGCTGTCAGCTCAGAGCCTGGAGCCTACTTCGGATTCTGTGTCTCCCTCTCTCTCTGACCCTCCCTTGCTCACGATGTCTCTCTCTCAGAAATAAGTAAAACATTTTTAAAAAATGATTACATTACTGTAATATCACCACAGATCACCACTCCTCATGCTCTTTCTCTAAAAATAAAAAACTAATATAAGAAAAGAAGTTAGCCAGAGTTTTGGCAGAGTCTATGTGGAGAAGTTGATGCTCTTCTCCAGCTGTCCCCTTTCTGGGATCCCTCCTCCCTTTTCAGGGGCTCTGGTTACCTCAATTTCTGCCCTTTGGTTCTTTACATAGAGAGCCTATTGGAATTTTAGCTGTGTCAGGTGATCCTTGCTGTGAGATTTTCCCAGGCGTAGAAAGTACCGCCCCCACGGCCACCCCCCAAAAATGTAATTTTTCCTCACACCATTTTTATCTTCCAAGTATTGAATCCTATCAGTATCTGAACTTTTGTTCATCTCCAGTGCCTTCAGATAGTTGTGTTGTTTTTTTTTAAATCAATTGTCCAGAATTTGCACTCGCTATTTATAAAAGACTTGGTCTTGTAGCAGCTTAGCTGATCATACAAAAAGTAGAAGTAACCTTTTCCTTTTGTTTTAATTTAAAAAACAAATTTTTTAATGTTTATTTATTTTTGAGAGAGAGACAGAGCATGAACAGGGCAGGGGCAGAGAGAAAGAGAGGGAGACACAGAATCCAAAGCAGGCTCCAAGCTCTGAGCTGTCAGCACGGAACCCGATGTGGGGCTCGAACCCAAGAACTGTGAGATCATGGCCAGAGCCAAAATTCAAAATCATGAACCGTGAGATCGTGACCTGAGCTGAAGTCAGAGGCTTAACCGACTGAGCCACCCAGGTGCCCCAGAGGTAATATGTTTTAAATTTTGAGAAATTGTCAGAGTTATACAAAAGATTCCAATCATTTTATCACTCCCACTAACCATGTATGTAAATTCCAATTGTTCCCTGTTTTACCAGTTGCTATCATCAGTCCTTATAATTATTTTAATGGTTATGAAATGCATATCATTATTCAATATACATTTCCTTGATAACAAGTAATATTAACTACTCCCATATTTTCCTTTGTGAATGGTCTTCAAATTTTTAATTGGGCTGTTCATACTTTTATTGTCTATTATAGGATATTTTTCTTTATATATTTTGGGTAAGAGCCTTTGGTCAGACATACATAATGCAAATATTTTCCCAGACTGTGCCTCATCTGTTTATTTTCCTGATGGTATCTTTTGATGAGCAGAAGTTTTAAATGAAGATGAAGTTATGGGGCACCTGGGTGGGTCAGTTGGCTGAGTGCCCGACTTCAGTTCAGGTCATGATCTCACGGTTCGTGAGTTCAAGCCCCGTGTCGGCCTCTGTGCTGGCAGCTCAGAGTCTGGAGCCTGCTTCAGATTCTGTGTCTCCCCCTCTCTCTGTTCCTCCCCTGTTTCTTCTCTCTCTCTCTCTCTCTTTCTCTGAAAAATAAATAAACAAATAAACATAAATAAAAAAGAATTCACTCAATCCACTTGTAGTTCATTGACTTGTCCTGGAGAGTCCTTAAAAATAAATATGAAGGCACGGTTGAACCTGTAATAAGCAAGGACGTGAAAAGAGACTTTACAAAAGAAAAACTCTGAATTTGGGAGTTAACAAATAAATCTGGTCGAAGGGTCTTAATACCGTATTCACGTTCTAATATGGGCTCATTTGGGCTGACACTGGGCACCCAAGAGCTCAGACTCTACAAAATCGCTCACATCAGGTCACCGTACTCATCCTGATAATCATGAACAGTATCCAAATATACCAAAACATGCCAGGGGAGTCAGCTCACAACTGCGCCTGTCCCCTCTTGAGGACGGAGTGCAGTGGTGCCAGGAAACTCTGGACTCAACAGTTTGATTCAACAGCTCACGTGAAAAAAAAAAAATCTCTCAGTTACATGAGGAAATCTAAAGCCCTAGAATATGATTTACAAAAATTAAATTGGCAAGGAATGTGGCAATAAAGTTGTCTAATGTGTTCCAGGGTGATGGTGGGGAGATGATTTAAAGTAGCCAAGGGCAAGAACGATTTAAAATCGGCTGCTGAGCAGTGAACATTTTCTGAGTCTTGGGTTGGGTGTGCAGCATTTTAGTTCAAAGGCTGTAGTCCATTTCAGGGTTTGACAGGAAGAAGTAAGAGGCCAGCTGAATTCTTGCCAGAGGATATAACAAAGAATTCAGAATCCAATACCCAGCCCAGCTCACACAAAACAATGGTTCCTTTTTCCCTTGTCTGAAATGCAAACCAGTCACTTTTCTGTTCCTACAGTTGTAACTAATGAAATCATCTTTTGCAGGGCTCTTGCAATGGCTTCCCTTTTGATCCCTGGGCTGCCTTTTCCTTATTATTTATTTATTTATTTACTTACTTACTTATTTATTTTCTCTTTGACCCCGGACTCAGCTCTCTAAGACCAGTTATGGTGGCTGTCAAGGAAACAGGGTGCCCAGGACACTTGGGTACTTTATTAGCTTGAATCCTAGTGAGGATGCTGCAGTGCTGAGCAGAGCAGGGAGAAAGCATAAGTCAAAATGAAATCTTGATATTTTAAGCCATAGGTATTTAAAGTTGTTTGTTATTGCAGCATGATTTAGCCAAAGCTGACCGATACAGAGGAGACGTACCTCTGTATCTATTACTGGAATTAAGACACATGGTACAAAGGTGCTCCTAGTGTAGTATCTGGTATGCAGTTGGCACAGATATTTAAAAGAATAAATGTGGGGCACCTGAATGGTTCAGTCGGGTAAACATCGGCTTTGGTTTAGCCCATGATCTCGCAGTTCATGAGTTGGAACCCAATGTTGGGCTCTGTGCTGACATCTTGGAGCCTGGAACCTCCTTCACATTCTGTGTCTCCCTCTCTCTCTCTGCCTCTCCTCCACTCTCACTCTGCCTGTCTTTCAAAAGTAAACATTTTTATTTTTTTAATGTTTTATTTATTTCTGACAGAGAGAGGCAGCACGAGAAGGGGAGAGTCAGAGAGAGAGGGAGACACAGAATCTGAAACAGGCTCCAGGCTCTGAGCTAGCTGTCAGCACAGAGCCTGATGTGGGGCTCAAACCCATGAACCGTGAGATCATGACCTGAGTCGAAGCTGGATGCCCAACCGACTGAGCCATCCAGGCACCCCAAAAGTAAATAAACATGTTTTTAAATAAAAGAATAAATTCAGGGAAAAGATCTGGTCTCCAGTAACACCTTGTCATTTGCAAGCTGTGAGACCATCACTTAATTTCATCCATAATTAAGGATACAGGTAGCTGCTCTGAGTGCCACAGGTATTATTGTGATGATCCAATATGAGGCATTTGTTAAGGCACAGGATAAGCCATAAAGGGTTGTGCAAATAAACTTACCTATTCAGGTCAGTGATAACAAGTGTTATTTCTATCTCATTTATGCACATATTGTGCATTGTTCTCTTGCCTCTAAACAAGACAGAGAGTGGAAAAATGGATGTAAGTATCGTGGAAGGCAAGATGCTTGGTGTCTAAATCTGGATAATTCTTCAAGTAGCTGTGTGCTCTTAGCCAGGACACACTTTTTCTCTGGACCTTCAGTTTCTTAATAAAAGAAAAGAGCTGCACTAGATTTCATATGACTTCCCTTCCGAGTTTAACATGCTAGGAGGGATTGCATGTGGTCACAGACCTTATGAGGTTGGACTCCACAAAACTGAAATGGCAAGTTGATCTTCACAGCCTCTCCACGTCTTTGGTTGGGGCTACATCTGCCAGCATTTCTAGATGAAAAGTGAACAATGGTTAATTGCCCAAACGCTTCCAAATGTGCAGATGTTTGGCATGGAGACCTAGCACGTGAATGATTGACTCAATTACTTCATTTTTCATCCCGACATTTTGGCTTCGTTCAGATGCAACCTCTCTCTCCAGCCCCGGGAGGTGAATCCTGCAATAGAGTGTGGTCTTGAAGTGAAGACCAAGAGAAAAGTATAGATTTTGAACTTTTTCCCATACACACATAAAAGCTAACTCGGACTTCTTATCGCCAACACGGGCAAAGAGGCTTTCATGCTGTCCTTCCAATTTATTCTGCATGGATCTCAGTTCAAATATAAGAGTTATAATGCTGGATGCTTGAAGCCCTAGGAAAATGTAGTGACTAATGAAATCAACAAGCAGATCCATTTCAGCCCAGCTCCCAGGTAAGTCAAAGTAACAGATAAAAGAAGTGAGTATCTGAAGGGAATCTCTTGCTTGAGGTCATTCCTCTTTCTGCTCTCCCTATGTACTTGGCTGTGAGCTTGCCTCAAAGCTCACTTCCTTATCTTTAGCTGTTCTTATTTATCATCTTCAGAAATCTATTTTCAGGGGCGCTTGAGTGGCTCAGTCAGTTAAGCGTCTGACTTCAGCTCAGGTCATGATCTCACGGTCTGTGGGTTCGAGCCCCATGTCGGGCTCTGTGCTGACAGCTTGGAGCCTCGTTCAGATTCTGTGTCTCCCTCTCTCTCTGTCCCTCCCACACTCATGCTCTATTTCTCTCTGTCTCAACAATAAATAAATATAAAAATTAAAAAAAAAAAGAAATCTATTTTCATAACTTCATAGGGCGCCTGGGTGGCTCAGTCAGTTAGACATCCGACCCTTCGTTTCAGCTCAGGTCATGACCTAGAGGTTTCATGAGATCGAGCCCCACATCGGGCTCTGTGTTGGCGTGCAGAGCCTGCTTGGGATTCTCTTTCTCCCTCTCTCTCTGCCCCTCCCCAACGCGCGCTGTCTCTGTCTCTCTCAAAAATAAACTTCAAAATTTTTTTAAAAAGAAATCTATTTTCATAACTTCAGTAATAATCTCAACCTAACTGTGGAGGGGTTTAGGCTAGAACCAAAGCTGTTCAGCATTCCAAAGCAAAGTCTTTAAGTCCCAGTGGGGGAAGGCACTGAAACCATTAAAAATGTGATATAACTTTCAAATGGTCACAAAAAGAGTTATATACATTGGGAGATGCAATATGTTGATTTTTGCTTGGTGGAAGTAAATATTGTAAAGTTGTGTCAAGATAGAAAATAAAGACATGAAGAAGGGCCATTCATTCATTTTCTTTTTTTTATTTTAATATTTTTATTTATTTCTAGGAGAGAGAGAGAGCGTGAGCAGGGGAGGGTCAGAGAGAGAGGGAGTCACAGACTCCGAAACAGGCTCCAGGCTCTGAGCTGGCAGTCAGCAGCTCGAACCCACGAACCGCGAAATCATGACCTAAGCGAAAGTCGGACGCTTAACCGACTAAGCCACCCAGGCGCCCCTCATTCATTTTCACAAATACTCTTGGAGCACTGTGCCAGTGCACCCTATTGGTCATCTAGTACTCAAATGTTGAACATCAAACCACCCCCGACACCCAGGGTTTAAAGCAGTGTTTATTTATTTAGCACACGATTCTGAAGGCAGCATTTTGGGCTGAGTTCAGATGGGCCATTCTTCCAATCTTGGCTGAGGCCACTCATGCATCCACAATCAGCTGCTGTGTTCGCTGAGGACCCTGTTGTCTACAATGGCCTCCAATGGAATGGCGCATCTCTGCTCCACATGGTCTCTCATCCTCCAGCAGGTTTTCAAGACTACTTCTCAGAGTATCAGGCAGTATCCTAAGAGAGCACGGAGGGTTGTGTGAAGTCTCTTGACGCTTGGGCTTGGAAATGCCATACTATCTCTTTCATCAAATTGGAATGGTCAAACCAGGTCAATGAATTCAGATCCAAGGAAGAAGGGAATCGACTCAACTTTTTAAGGGGAGGAGCTACAAAGTCAAATTTCAAAGCCCATGGATACACAGAGAGGTGGAAGGTTGGGACCATTCTTACAAGCAATCTACTGCACCCCTGGGGATACACACTCTAATTTCTGTTGCAGGGCGCTGATCTGTCTGAGCTACATCAGTGGTGGTGCATGCCCATTATCTTCTGATTGGGTAGAGCCAATGGGAAACAGAGACAGAGGAGGCACCAGAAAGAAGGAAGATAGTGAATTTGTTTCCTGACTTTCCTTAGCTGGGTTCTTTCCCTTGACCAAAGATTAGTGCTTCCCTCAAGATGGCCCAGCAGAGTGGGGAAGTATAGGGTTGGGGTATGTTCTTCTAGTTGGCATAGTTAGAGATCTTTCCAAGGGTGAGAGCTTTAGGCATACATTTAAGTAGTGTGAAGGAACGAGCTAGACAGGAAAACAAAGCTACGGGTAAGCATTTCCAGGTGTAGCGACTTCTGTATTACAGATAAGACCCTTGTACCCATCATCAACTATCTGGTCACAGCAGCTGGAGGGTCATTCCTGATGAATCTCCCACCACCTCCAACTCAACATCTTCCAAAGCAAAATGATTGTCTCTTGATTTTCCTTTAATTCTCACTGTCCTCTCTTTTCTTTTCTTTTTTTTTTTTTTTTTTTGCAATCATTGCTAGAATTTTCTGTTAGAAAACTTATTGCCAGTTTTGGTCTCAGTCTTATTCAATATTTGTTTATATTTATATATCATGACTTGCTTCAGAAGCTTCAGTTCTCTTTAATAATTACAAAAGTTCTATGCACTTCCTTGATCTCACTGGAAAAAGATAGCCATGTATACAACAGGAGTCTAGTAAGAATTCAATGAGACAATATAAACGGATATGTTTAGCACGGTTTCTGATAGATTGCTGATGCCTAACAAATGCTCATTCCTTTGTGTGGATACATAAGAAATTTTAAGACACATTTTACTACTTAATGTTCATTTTTTAAAAATTGCTTTAAGTTTATTTATTTTGAGAGACAGAGAGAGGAAGAGAGAGAGAGACAGAGAGAGCAAGAGTGCCACACAGGGTAGAGAGAAAAGGAGAGAGAGAGAATCCCAAGGAAGAATGTGGGGCTTGAACTCATGAACTGGGAGATCATGACCTGAGTCGAAATCAAGAATCAGACGCTTCACCAACTGAGCCACCCGGGTGCCCCTTCATGTTCATTTTCGTATCAAAGTGATATGCACACATGGCCACTATAGCAGATGCTGCCAGTGTCTTACTCACATCCTTGGGTCCTCTTTCTCTTTCCTGGTCTCCATGACTGCTGACTGACAGTGTCCGCATCTCTGTACCTTTCTTTCTAGAATGACAGCAGGCTGCTCTGTCCCCTCCTGCTTAGTGAGCCTAGAAGTGTTGGGAAATTAGCAAAACCCAAGAGTAGTCCTCAGCCAATGACTGTTGGGGATCAGTGTATGAAGCACCCTACCCCCCAGCTCCCTTGCTGCTTTGGTAAGGTAAGTATGATGTGTTTCTGTGTTTCTCTTTTCCAGTCCTGCCCTGGAAATAGGTTCAATTGCCCACTGCAATAGCTGGTTTAATAGCCCCAGTCTTTATTGGTTCTCTTTCTTCCTTGTATCATTTCTCCCTTTCCTTTCTAGGTGTTCCTTGCAATCCCTGGTAGAAAACTCACCTTCAAGGTTTCCTCCTGTGGGAACTCAAACCAAGACACGAACAGTCAATTAGCACAGAAAAACCATGATAAAGGCCAAGGATCCCACTCCCCAGGGACAAACTTCATTTATCTCTTCAGTTTTAAGTTCTTTTTATGGTGATTTCATAGCTGTAGATAAAATGCTGATAATTGTTTTTCGATTTGACCATTTTAGATGGCTACTCCGTAATACAAAAGATGAATATTGAAGCACTCAGGATTTCACTCTCCATCTCCAGTGCTTGACATGTATATTTTTATATCTGGTTCTGTTATCAGCCTCACTTAATTTTCAATAATCTACGTAAACTTCTATTTCTCAATGAATCAACGTGGGACATCAGGTATTGACACCCCACTTAGTGAGGTTAGGAGAGTTCCACCCTCTTCTCTGTCCGAGATGCCACTACCTAACTTCCATCCACTACACCCTTATCTTTGCTGTGTCAAAGTTGTTGACATTAGCCTCTCCCATAGCCTCCACAAAACCTTCCATGCTTTTTCCGTAAGTTAATTCTAAAAGTCCCAAAGAAATAGCAGTATAAAATTGTAGATTCCAAAAGTTGAGAAAGTATATATTATGCGCACACACATATATATCTCAGTAATGCAAATTTCAACTTTCAGAATACCCTTCAAAATGTTGTTTTTGTTCGTTTTGTTGACAGTTGTTAAATACTTGTTACGTGCCAGGTACCGCTAGGTAGTAAGGATACAGCGATGTACTAAAGACTCCCACCCCTGGCCTCAAAAGAACAGATAGGCCAGATAAAACTAAGCAAATAAATGAAGAGTCACCAACGTATAAATACATCCAAAGGAAAAGCACTGGGTATTTGGAGAGCTTACAAAAGAGACAAGAGACAGGAAGATTAAGAAAGGCCCCTTTTAAAGATGTGATATTTACTCGAAGACATGAAACATAAGTAGATATTAGTGATTAGTGTGGTGTTTGTGGGTGGGTGGGTGGGGGTGGAGAGAGAGGGAAGAGCCTATACAAAGGCTCAGACACAGAAAAGAGCTTGATGGCATGAACTCACCGTCAACTCATGGTAAGCCTTGGGTACCATACAAAGGACTTTGGATTTTATTCTGATCATGAAGGGAAATCACCTGAGAGGTAAGCCAGGTGTCAAACGAAGGCAGGAAGCTGAGGAAGGGGATTCGAGACTTTGATGGCATAACCAACAAGAATAACTTCGTGGCCCATCATTGAGATCAAATAGATTAAGTTTTTAGCATAGTGCCTGCTGTATAGGGAGTGTTAAATAAATAGCCAGGCATTAATTTTTTTATTATATTTTAAATTATTTATGTATATATTTAATTATTTTGGGAGCACCTGGGAGGCTCAGTTGGTTAAGCGTCTGACTCTGGCTCAGGTCATGATCTCGTGGTTCATGAGTTGAAACCCCGCAATGGGCTCTGTGCTAACAGCCCAGAGCATGAGGCCTGGTTCAGATTCTGTGTCTCCCTCTCTCTCTGCCCCTCCCTCCCTCACACGCTGTCTCTCTTGGTCTTTCAAAAATAAATCAATGTTTAAAAAAAGTAAAAAAGTGTCCATTCATGTCTTCTGCCCATTTCTTCACTGGATTAGTTGTTTTTCCGCATGCGGAGTTTGGCGACTTCTTTATAGATTTTGGATCTGATATGTCATTTGTAGACATCTTATGTTTTCACTCATATGGGGATCTTGAGAAGCTTAACAGAAGACCATGGGGGAAGGGAAGGGGAAAAAGTAGTTACTAACTGAGAGGGAGTTAGGCAAACCATAAGAGACTCTTAAATAGAGAGAACAAACTGAGGGTGGGTGGGGGATGAGGGAGAGGGGAGAGTGGGTGATGGGCATTGAGGAGGGCACTTGTTGGGATGAGCACTGGGTGTTATATGGAAGCCAACTTGACATAAATTATATTTTAAAATGTTTTAAAATAACCTTCCTTCCTTCCTTCCTTCCTTCCTTCCTTCCTTCCTTCCTTCCTTCCTTCTTTTCTTTCCTTCTTTCCTTCTTTTCTTTCTTTCTTTCTTTCTTTCTTTCTTTCTTTCTTTCTTTCTTTCTTTCTTTCTTTCTTTCTTTCTGATTCTCATATATTGGAAAATGGCCTCCACTCTCTGAGGTTCAACTGTCTCCCTCGTCAAATAAGAGTAATGTTGAGCCCAACGGGTAAATACAATACAGGAACCAGAGAATAAACTATGAAGCCCAAATAATTTTTGTGAATGGACAGATGTGGCCAGTGCCTTGGTCTGATTTCTTTTTCTTCTCGGAGATATCTTCACTGGTGTGGAAATTGCTCTTAGCTCTCAGAAAAGAAACCAGCGTATGCATGGGGCTTAGCTGTGGAAGGGCAACTGGCTCCCTTTGCTTTGACCCAAGTGCTTTTCTTCCTTAACACTCACCAGATCTTGAGCGTAGGAGTGAAGGTGTCTGCCAGGAATCGCGAATGAGCATTTAGCCTGGGTGCCTGTGTCTTGGCGTTCTTCCCGCCACCACTGCCAAAACATCCAAACCTTGAAAGTAGCGGGTCTGCAGGTTTAACAACCCACTGACGGAAGCTTTTAGAAATGTGTGGTTTCCGTTTGTGCCAACGGGGGTGTTTTTCCTCTGGTCCCCATTTTCTGCAGGTGGTCCATTTAATTTAACCTCCAGCCACTACCTTCTGCTTTGATTCGGGGAAGTTACTTGTCTTTCCCATACATTTCAAATTCCAAAATCCTTTACATTTCCTGCGTGTTCTCCATCCCCCCTCATCCGCACCGCCCCCGAACACCAGCAAAAAAAAAAAAAAAGCTTTTTGATTATTATTATTTTTTAAAATCCTACAGAATAAAAAATTTCCATGCGTCTGAACCAAATCTGGCATCATTTATACTTGAGAAGCTATGTGGCTCTGTGGCTGGAAATGGTTTGCTTCAACACCTGAGAGTTTTTTTTCCCTTCAAGTGACCTTATTTTAATGGTTCGATTTTGACAAATCTTGAGTTCCTGCTGAAAGGGATATGTGAGGCACCTCATTTCTCTAACTGGTGACAGGAGTTTATGAAGCCGAGGCTAGCCCGGTGAGGCAAAGTGAAAGGCAATTGTGAAGAACGAATAGCGGAGGCTCCAGTTTGGACAAACCCTGCGGGCGTGAAGGCGGGAGCACACACGTCATCCCTGTGATTAGAAGGGGAAGGATCCTCCGAGGAGGTGAGCTTTCACAGCAGAAGCTGAGGGGTGAGAAAGCATCTGGGAGGACCTTCCATGTGCGAAAAGGATGCACAGAGGCAGACTGGCAAGGCACAGACAAAGGAGGCTTTGAGCAAGTAGTCCTGGGAGGAGCCACGGAAATATTCAAGGTCGTGGACAACATGGCTGGTCTCACAGCCTGATGCACGATTCAGACTTGCAGGTGAGAGTCCACCCTCTGAGTAACAGGGGTACTTGTACTTGAACGTGCACATGGGTGCATCCACGTGTGTGCATAGGTACAAATAAGCAATGCAAGGGGCGCCTGGGTGACTCAGTCGGTTAAGGGTCCGACTTCGGCTCAGGTCATGATCTCACGGTTCGTGGGTTCAAGCCCCACGTCAGGCTCTGTGCTGACAGCTCAGAGCTGGAGCCTGCTTCGGATTCTGTGTCTCCCTCTCTGTCTGACCCTCCCCTGCTCATGTTGTCTCTATCTCTCTCAAAAATAAATAAAATATTTTTTAAAAAATTTGTTTTAAATAAGCAAAGCAAGTCTTGAGCTCCACACCATTATTTCAGGGACGTATGTAGCAGGCAGTAGGTGGCTACAATCACTTCACTATTCATTTTGAAGAGCTGAAGGGCACAGGAAGCATGCTTTCTGATGGTCATTGGCAAGGAAAACAGTGAATTAAAGAGCAAAACCAGTAGAAACCTTCTGAGCTGTCCACTCAGGGGACCTCCATTTCCCTGAGAAAACAGAGTGCTGTGGTGACCAGGTCCAGGTGTGTGACCCGGGGGGAAACAGTAGCCTCATTTTCCACATCTGTGAAGTGGGTATGATTGGGGTGCCTTCAAATCAGAATGGAGAGTAGTATTCTCAGCCCTTCATTCAAGGTTGGGGGTTTGAACGCATGATCATTCCAAGAAGAAGCAACGTAAATGCCTCCAACCTGCATTTGCCCATCTCTTCATTCAGGTCACACACTGATAACGCCTGTCCCTCTGGACCGCATGTGCCTCCCCTTTCTGCTGATCGCATGTAGACTCAGCTTTAGCCAGGGCCTTCGTCTGAAGAGTTCCTGGTGGCGAACATGGGAATGAGTCATCTGCTAAGTCTTCCCACCCTCGTGTTTGCAGACAGCATCAGAGCAGCCCACAAGCGAGTACGAGAACATCCGGGTTCCCACAGATAAAGGTGCCACGTTGGGGGTTGGAGAGGGGACAGGTGCCATGAGAAGCTGTACAGGTTTTCTGTTTGGTTTTGTTCTCCCTTCAGCTCAGGGAAGTTGTAGTCAAAGATACAGGTTTAAGGTATAATACAGCTTACTTCTGTATGAGCCCGAAGCTTCCCAAGAATAATACAAGTTCAAGTTCAGCCACCGAGGTGGTTCACTGCTTTCTTTTAATTACTTTTGCACCTCAAATGGCCCCTCATCCAATGGTGAGCTCTGACGCTGATAAGATTTGTGGATAATTGAGCCCACGAGGGTGTTCAGAGGATTAAATTAAATGTGATCGCACATTTAAAACGCCTAAACAAAGAGGAAGCTCATGGGAGTCAAGTTCTTTCTTCTGTGTATTTCTAGGTTGGAGTCAACCTCTCCCTCCCCTGTGCTCTGACCAGGAGCCACTGGAGTCGTTGGCATATTTCTTTCTGTTTCATCCTTATATCTGCCTTCCAGCTGGACTGTATCCCCTCAGAAGTGGGGTGAGGTCTTAGTCATTTTTATAACCTTCAGGGCTACATGTAACCAACTCATCAGGAAGGAAAATGAGAATCACTACTGCCTTGACATGCCTTCCACGGAACTTTGGGGGCTTTAAATGACTCGTTGCCGCTTCTCTGGCTTTCAAAACTTTGCTTCGTTTCTCACCTTCCTCTATAGTTCTCAAAGTGATAAAAGGTATAGGCTTATTTCCTAATTTCAATTTAAGTTAACTTGGCTTTGACCCTGCTGGGAATTCTTGGTGGCAGGGTCCATGACAGATGGCCTGGGTGTCATGAGGACACTGGTCAAGGAGACAGGAAGTGCCCCTTCATCTCTGTAGGGGAGAAGCCATTAGCCTCTTTCCTGATAACAGACAAATTCACATTCTTGGTCATCACTGGAGCTTCGACCCTATGCTTTCTCCAAAATGAAGCTTCTCAGGGCATGTTCTCCCAACTCACAGCATCAGCATCACCTTGGAACTTGATAGAAACGCAGATTCTCCAGCCCTCCACTCCCAGACCACCTGGATCAGAAACCTGTGGGGTGGGGTCCAGAAATAGGTATTATATTTTATTTTTAAAGGTTTATTTATTTATTTGTTTGTTTATTTGGGGGGGGGACAGAGAGAGAGGGAAACAGAATCTGAAGCAGGCTCCAGGCTCTGAGCTGTCAGTACAGAGCCCAATGCAGGGCTTGAACCCACGAGTGGTGAGATCATGACCTGAGCTAAAGTCAGACGCTTAACCGACTGAGCCACCCAGGCGCCCCAAGAAATCTGTATTTTAACAAGGCCTCTAGGATATTCTGGAGAACATGAGGATTGAAAATCCAGCATCCTTAGGGCTAGCACCAGGCTGTCTGTAGTGATTTCCTTTTCTGTAAGAAAGCAATAAAGGGGATGTGAAGGCTTTGCTTTCGGTCAGCTCAGTGGCAGAACTCTCAATGAGCTAAGACTAAATGAGCCTTCACATACCATCTCTTTGCTGAATCAGGCCTTCCTTCTTTTCCTGATGTTTGCCTTAAGTCTTCATAGCCACACATATCAGTGAATTTTTAAATTCAAAAATAAAGAGACTGATAAGAGCAAACATGGTGAACTTTTACAGATGCTCATTTTCTCATTCTTTCAACGTTTTGGGGTAAGTTTTTAGGATTTTTTCTTAAAATAGCACTTAGGAAGTAGAAAAAATAGAAAGACAGACTGACTTCTGTTTGTGGCTTGGGCAAGCATGTGGTAATTTCCTGAGAAAAAGGAAATCTGAATAAAATCTAGATGAAAAAGCCAAGAGAGATGATAGATGCCAGCAAGCCCATCTTAGCTGAGTAAGAAGGACCTGCCTCCTTGCCTAGTTTTCTTCTCACTTTTTCCCTCCTCCAGTACAGAAGGCTGTGGGGAGGTGGAGTCAGGGTATGGGGTTAGGGGAAAAGGCCAGGAGGACATGAAAAGGTCTTTAATCTTGAACTAATGCTTGTGATTTGGCTCAGGCCACCAGACCCCCACCTCTTCCGACTTCGGTTTAGCAGATAGATTCAAAGAGTATTTGGAGTCAAAATATATAAAACTTGGTGATGATTTAGATGTGCCGGGAGGGAAGTATCAAGGTTGACCCCATGTCCTTGAATTATGCAATTGGACAGATTGTGGTATCCTAACTGGGGTGCCCTGATCCCCCACCCCCGCCCCTCAGGGGCTGAAAAAAACAACCAGGCTCAACAATACAGGAACGTTTCTGAAACCTATGATTGAGTCTTAAAATTGAACTAGACAACAAGATTCTATCCAACCATGGAAGTTAAAAGCTTAAAATGCAACATCGCCTTTACTCAAAATGGATCACAGACCTAAATGTACATGCAGAACTACAAAACTCCTAGAAGATACGTGAAGGAAAAATCTAGATGACCCCGGGTTTGAGGGATGACCTTCCAAATACAATACCAATGGCATAAACCATGGGAGAAAGAACTGATAAGGTAGACTTCATTAAAATTAAAGATTTCTGCTCTGCAAAAAATACTGTCCAGAGCATAAAAAGACAAGTCCAGCTGGGGGGACGTATTTGGCAAAAGTCATATTTGATAAAGGACTGTTATCCAAAATATACCAAGAACTGTAAAACTCAACCACAGCATTCAGACGGAACCACAAAAGACCTCGAACAGCCAAAGCACTCTTGAGAACGAAGAACACAGCTAGAGATTTCATGCTTTCTGATTTCAAATTATATTACTAAGCTATAGTAATCTAAATAGTATGGTACTGACTAAAATTCCCAAGATGGGGCGCCAAGTTGTGCCAGGAAAAAAACAAAAAAGCTGAAAAACTTCACGAGGGCCATGTTGAAAGGATTCGAGAACCAATTAAAAAAATTTTTTTTATAGTTTGTTTTTGAAACAGAGAGAGACAGAGCATGAGTGGGGGAGGGGCAGAGAGAGAGGGAGACATAGAATCTGAAACAGGATCCAGGTTCTGAGCTGTCAGCACAGAACCCAGTGCAGGGCTTGAACCCACAAACTGTGAGATCATGACCTGAGCCGAAGTCAGACGCTTAACCGACTGAGCCACCCAGGCGCCCCCCGAGAACCAATTTGAAGAGGCTCCCACTGGCGAAGGATAGGACAATTTCAGCATCATGCCCAATCCATCAGTAATTGATTGCACTGTGTCTAATATATATAAAGTCATGAGCTCATAATGATACTAAAGAAACTGGTCACCTTTGGAATATTCTGTAAATTCCACATGATTTTCAAAATCAGTACACGGAAGAGAATAATCAAGCATTTATCTTTCCTTTTTCTATATGATTTGTAGTGCTGGATAATTAAGCAATCAATGAGGAATCCAAGATCTTTGTAGGAATATTCCAGCCGATGCTCAACCGACTGAGCCACCCAGGTGCCCCTATTCCAGCCGATGAATGAAGAAAGAATGTTAGGATTCAAGTAGCACTGTTTTGAAACACTAATGAATTAATTTGGATTCAGGTTAGACTCATCCCTCTGAATGTAACTGCTCATTTACAGAATATACAAGCCTCCTGCTAAGTGGCATAATGGGAAATTCTACAGGGCAGATAACCTGATCCCTTCAACACAAATTCACAAGATGAAAGAAAGATTTGGAAGGAGAAACTTTGAACCTGAGGAGACATATCACCCAAATGGGATATCTGGCTCTTATTTGGACCAAGACTCAAACAAAATTATCTTTAAAAAATTGTGGAAGACAATGGAAAATACAAACATTCTAAATAATTTGATATGTTAACAATCATTGTATCCTTTTGGGGGTGACAGTGGTATTATGATTAGGTTTGTGAAAATCCTATCTTTAGAGCTAGATATTGAAATATTTATAAATGACATATAGATGTTTGATGTCTGGAATTTGCTCCAAATTATCCAGGGTCCAGAGAAGAGTGAATAAGGGTCTACATGGAAAAAATTGAGCACATATTGATAATTTCTGAAGTTAGGCGATAGATACATTGAGTTCACTATCATCTTCTCTTCTATGTGTGCTTTTCTATGTGTTTGAAATTTTCCATAATAACAGGATTAGAAAAACGTGGAAGCAACCAAAATGTGATACAATGGATGAATGGATAAAACATGGTGCATCTCAACAATGGAATGTTATTGAGCACTACAACAAAATGAGGTACTGAGCCATGAAAAGACACTGAGGAACCTTAAATGCATACTTCTAAGTGTAAGAAGCCAGTAAGAAAAAGATGCTTCCAGGGCACCTGGGTGGCTCAGTCAGTTAAGCGTCCGACTTTGGCTCAGGTCATGATCTCGCGGTTCATGATTTCCATCCCCTCATTGGGCTCTGTGCTGACAGCTCAGAACCTGGAGCCTGCTTGGGATTCTGTGTCTCCCTCTCTATCTCTGCCCATCCCGTACTTGTGCTCTGTCTCTCTCTGTCTCTCAAAAATAAATAAACGTAAAAAAGAAAAGGATGCTTCCTGTATGATTCCAACCATTTGACATTCCGGAAAAGGCAGAAACATGTGGATCAATGGTTGTAGGGATTGGTGGGGAAGAGGGATGAATGGGCAAAGCACAGAGGAATTTTAAGGTAGTGAAAATATTCTGTATGATATTTAATGGTGGATCCATGTCCTTGTACATCTGCCCAAACCTGTAACAGAATATATAAGGCGAAGAGTGAATATTGGTCTTCGGGAGATAATGGTGTGTCAATGAAGGTTCCTCAATGTACCAGTCTGCTGGGGAAGGTTAGCAGGGGAGGGTATGCTTGTGTGGGACCAGGGGGTCTATGGGAAATCTCTGTACCTTCCGTCAATTTTGCTGTGAACCTAAAACTGATCAAGAGAAGTCTTAAAATACTAAAAAACAAATGAACAACAACAAAAAAAGCAACATCACTAAACATCACTAGTCATTACGGAAGTAAAACGATGAGGCGCTACTACATGCCTGTTAGAAAGGCAGAGAAGGGCACCTGTGTGGCTCAATCGGTCAAGCATCCTACTTTGGTTAGGGTCAGGATCTCACAATCCGTGAGTTCAAGCCCCACACCGGGCTCTGTGCTGACGGTGCGGAGCCTACTTGAGATTCTCACTCTCTCTGCCCCTTAGGTGCCTCTTTTTCCCCTCTCTCAAAATAAATAAATAGATTTAAAGAAGAAGAAGAAAGGCAGAGAATAATATTAAAAGACAACACTAGATTGGAGAGCAGGACACTTTGGAAAACAACTCAGCTGTTTCTACAAAGTTAAAGACACACTTCCCATAAGATGACTAATAGCCCTCCTTTTATTTCTCTTGCCAGAGAAATAAAAACTTTTGTTCACACAGAAATCTGGACGCAAATATTTATAATAATTTTATTTAAAAAAAAGGGGGGGGCTCAAATGCCCTTCAAATGCAGTGTTTCCATACAATAAACAGCCATCCATCAATAAAGAGCAATAAAATACTGAGGCACTCAGCAGCATGGAAACATCTCAGAAGCATTATGCTAAACAAAAGAAGCCCGAACCAAAAAACTGCATACTGAATGACTCCATATTTATGGTATTCTAGACAAGTCCAAACTCTGGGGCCTTGTGGGTTGGGGTGGGGGGTGACTGCAATTGGCAGTAGGGAATATTAGTTCTGCATCTAGACCAGAGGTGATGGCGACAAAATAATAGGGCCTATTAAAACCTCACAGAACTGTCCCCACCTTAAAAGGGTGAGCTTGCTCTTTATAAATTACACCTCCATTTAAAAAGGGCGGGGTGAAAAATGCAAATAAGTTTGAGAGATAAACAAACGGGGGCGGGGGGAGGGGTGGGGGGGTGGGGGAGCCCGAGGGCAATAAAATGAGGTCAACTCGCCGACAACTGTCCGGGATTGGTGTTCTGACCCTTCCAGATCTTGGAGAACAAATGTTAACAACTGTGGAGTGCCTGGGGCTGGGGAAGGGGAAAAAAGGCAGGATACCAGCTGGAAACAGGCAGAAGCTTCCTCTTGTGACTTAAGCCAACCCCCGTGCGCATCATCCATGCACACTTGAAAACGACCATTCATTTGCTAACGTTTCTTAGGGTGCAGTTTATCAGGGCTCCCGGCTTCAGCACCCTCCGGTGCTCAATTCTGATAATACTCTGAGAATTATTCAGAATATAAACGTATTCCAAAAGTATTCGTAGGAGACCCCTGTAGCTGAGACCTGCTTAAATGAAGGGCCTGATGAAACCTTGTCCCCACGTGCGTACTCGGCGCAGCGCGCGGTGGGAGACTGCGGGGTGCAGTGCCTGAATCCCGGGGTTCAGCCCAGGCCGCATCAAGGACGGGTGATGTCCCCTCGGGTCACCCCTGGCAGGTCTGTTTCACCACCTATCAGCTGGAAATATTAGTTGTCCTGAGCAGTCATGCACACTCTGTATTTGTAAGTGATTTGTAAAATCGAAAATGTTACTTATGCACAGAAGCCAGGGCCGGCCTGAAGGCTCTCAGACGTGACCCTGCCCGCGTCCCCCTCCTCCACGCCTCCCCTCTGTCGTGCTCAGACCCTTTGTTTCCCCATTTGTACATCTGTGATATGATACCGCGCCTCCTCAGAAGGATCCGGGTTCCCACTAATGCAGCCCCTAACAATGGCTGCGATGAAAGAGATAAGCGCAGAGGCCAGAGGGTCTCCGGAAAGAAAGGAAGCTTGTAGCTTTTCAAGTTCAATGAGGCTTAGGAGGTTGGAAGGCTCTCCACATAAAGGCCTGTTTAAAAGAGCGCCAAGGATTCAAAGCCCGTGCTTTTCCCAGACCTCTGACCACTTTCAGCCGTCCCTGGACGTGAGGGCGGGCCCAAGTCCCCACTCCCAGGCCCAGGTTCCCGGAATCGGAGATGACCCAAATGGAATCACCTGGAAGGTCCGACTGGGGTCGTCGGTCCTTGGAACTCAGGGCGGCAGGTGCAGCCGGCGTCTCCCTTCCCAGCCCCCAGGACTTGATGTATGCAAATGCTGGGGCCGTCAGGCCAGGGACAATGGAGAACTTAATCCCCCCAGGCAAGGGAGGGGGAGAGCGCTGGCTCACACCCCTCCCCCCTGGCTAGACCCGCAGAATGGAGGGCTTCCTGCACAAGCCCAGGGCTCTCTGAAGTGTGCAGCCAGGAGGGAGCTCGGGCCTGAAGCGCAGGCGCCTAGGAAGATTTCTACCCGCGTTGAAAGAACATTCAGGTGTTTCCCTTCCTTGCTGGAAACAGAAACACGCTAGCCCCTGTCGTGAACCGAGTTGTGGAGGTCTGATTTTCAAGTCGCGCTGGCCTGGAGAGACATTTATATATGAGTTATTCGACCTAAGCACGGGATCTGATACCCACAAGGTCAAGACTCTTACCTTTCTGCCTCCACGATTCTGAACACCGATCACTCTCCCCTTGGGCTGCCCCATCTGAGAATCCAAAAGTGGAAGTTGGCCTCTGTCCCTCTGAAATGTCTACCTTAGGGGCCCTCCACCACCCGCTCTGGTTCAGGGTTTCTGTCCCCAAACCAGGTCCTGGAAATCCACCTGTTGGGGGCGCCTGGGTGGCTCAGTCCGCTGAGCATCTGACTTCAGCTCAGGTCATGATCTCACGGTTGGTGAGTTTGAGCCCGGAGTGGGGCTCCGTGCTGACATCTCAGAGCCTAGATCCTGCTTCGGATTCTGTGTCTCCCTGTCTCTCTCTGCCCCTCTCTCTTTCTCTCTATGCCCCTCCATTCCCCCATCTCAAAATTAAATAAGCATTAAAAAATGTATAGTCACGTTTTGCTAAAACAACTGTATGGGGGAGCCCCTGCTAGGCACTGGGGTGTATGAAGAGGCGCAATGCATGGTCCTTGCTATCTTCCCAAATGACTCCATCTCCCGCCAGCTCCCCTCTCCTCCCAGAGAGCAACTAAACCTTCAAAGTGCATACATTTTACTCTCCCACAAGAGAAAGTGCAATGCAGCCTGCATGCCAATGAGGAAAGTTAACAACGAGTCTCCCATTGTTCAAGTCTTGCCAATGTTTCCAGTGCATTCTGTGTCTTCCCCCTTCCAGACACTTTACAGGGCCCAGCCTTCCACTAAACCCCCGTGATGGCTGTTCCAGCCTCAGGTGGATGTAGTTCTCCCAATTAGCCCCCCAACCCCGCTTTGATGCTGTTCCCAGAATTTCTCTGGATTCAGTGCCCCTTTCCTGGGCACACAGCTCCCTTTAAAATGGGAGCAAGTGGCCTTTGGGAGAAGCTGAGATTTCTTCCAGGTCCGAGAGCCTGGGAAAGCCCTTGTCTACCCAGACTGAGTCTATCTCGGATACTGTTAGGCGACTTTGGCTCCACCCCAGAGACAATAATGGAACTTGAACTGTGCCTTTTGCACCGCGGAGACCAAGCATGTGACTCTATCCCTTCGTATCTCCTGGAAGAAGACTTGTTTCTGACACACACAACGGTTCCAAACCGTGGCTCCGGGATGCTCTGCTCTTGCCGGGACCTGGGGCATCGTGATCCTGGCTTTGAGCCACTGTGTCCTCCGTGGGGCGTGGGGACTCGCTCAGAAGTCACCCTTCCTCCACAGAAAGCTGCGGAAAGGTGCCAAAGACAGCAGCCCAGTGCCCTCCTGGCTTGCTCTAGGGGAGGGTCAGGTTCATTATTTTCTCATGTTTTCAGATTCAAATGGTCATGCAAAGCAGGGATAGGAAATCACCATTAGGTCATTTTTCCTATGGTCTTGGGGACTGAAGTGGGATCAGTGTACGATCTCTAGTTCCTTGTGCACCCTTGTGTCAAATCATGTAGGGAAGGGAGCTTCTGTTCTTGAGAGAGCATTACATATTCGAATAGATTTGCACCGTTAAGACAGCCTTTGGTCTGAAGTTTCCTTTCTTTAAATCCATTTCATGACTTCACTCTTTGGATCTCCCTTCACTGCGGCCTCTCCCTTCTGGGGTTTAGACCCTACAGATGGTTCCCCGAGCCAGACCCCAGAGCGCAGCCCGCCTGGAATGGGAAACAAGTCCAAGCGGACCAATTCGTTCGTTCTTTGCTCAAACGGAAAGTATTCTTGAACTCCGCGAGGAGCCCTGCTAACCCAGATCTCCATGGGATTGTGGGTTAGAGATTCCACTGGAATGTTTCTCTAGATTTTTTTTTTAATGTATCCAACAGGATACACTACTCCCTTCCCTTCGGATGGGCGCTGCACATGGCTTGCAAACATCTCTGGGTCCCGCCGTGGTTCCCAGCTGCTTTCTTCCGCATCAGTGAGTTTGTCACCTGTTTGCCTCTGGGGACGTAGGGGACAGTGGGGAGACTCCAAAGGTCTTGGGGGTTGATACTGGGCTCAGTGCTGCAGTTCTGGCTGGTTCTACACAACGTTGGGAAAGTGTTTGCAAATATGGCCAGAACTCCTTTGGGACTCTCAGCGGGTTTTTGTTTGTTTTTTTAACTTCATAACAACCCGGTTTCCTACCCTTGGTGTGTCAGAGAGCAACCCCTCCAAGGCCCCATGCTCCTGAGCACTTCCCTACCTGGATTTCTTTCCTTCCTTGACACTGTTTTGTGTTTTGTTTTGTTTTCAAAGTTTTTTTAATAGCTTATTTATTTTTGAGACAGAGCGTGAATGGGGGAGGGGCAGACAGAGAGGGAGACACAGAATCCGAAACAGACTCCAGGCTCTGAGCCGTCAGCACAGAGCCTGACGCGGGGCTTGAACCCACAGACCGTGAGATCTGACCTGAGCCTAAGTCGGACGCTTAACCGACTCAGCCACCCAGGTGCCCCTCCTTCCTTGATGTTGTTAAAAAGAAAACCACAGGCCCAAAATGGTGTCACTTAGGTTAAGGCCCCAAGTCGGTCAACCTCATCTGACTGCAATTCCAACCCCAGATAGGTAACCTTAAACCAGTCAACATGGCATTTCCTGGTCCTAACTAGGAAATTTATGGGATATACCCCTTCTGTTCCCCTTAGGAAGGTAAGCTAGCCCAAAACAATGCATTCTTCACTTATAATCAGTTACCTTCTCTACTCTCTCCCTCTCCCTCTTCCTGTCCCCACCCCCCCAAAACCGTTCCTTTTCTGTAGCCCTTTGGAGCTTCCCTCTACTTAATAGCTGAGATGCTGCCTGATTCATGAATTAATTAATAAAGCCAATTTGATATTTAAAATTGGTTTGGCTGAATTTTTGTTATTTAACACCATTGACTTCCAAGGTGTTGGGAGGGATTCTGATAATTTAGTTCAAGGTCATGTCCCTTTGAAGGCCAAGATATAAGGTTACTTTTCATGGCCGGTAGATCGCACAAGACGTGTCTGTGCAAATCGGGGCTCACTCAGTATGTGCTCACTAGAAGTGGTACTGTTTTGGGGCGCCTGCGTGGTTCAGTCGGTTAAGCGTCCGACTGTCTCAGGTCAGGATCTCATGGTTCGTAGGTTTGAGCCCCGCCTCAGATTCTGCACTGACGGTGCAGAGCCTGCTTAAGATCTCTCTCTCCCTCTCTGCTCTTCCCCCTTTCTCTCTCTCTCTCTAAGTAAATACATAAACTTAAACAAACAAACAAAAGAAACGGCACTGTTTTAAGTAAAGTATATCAAAGACACAGATCATCCCTTCTAAAACTTCCTTCCTTTTTTTTCCCTTCTTCTCCCTTCTTCCTAATTTCCATTCCTTCCCTTACAAATATTATTATAAGTTGTATGTAGCAACCACATTTTTGTCTTCCAGGGACACAAAGGGAAAGAAACAGATGAGGTACTTTTACAAAGCTTATATTCCAATGGGGAAATACAAGAATCAAGCCAACACAGGAATAAATAAGCTTAGAAGGTAGCAAGCGCTGTCCACGATGCTACAAAGAGTGACAGGGCAGCCCTGGGTAGTAGAGAGAGAGCTTCCTTAGAACTGGTAGCTCTGGGACACCTGGGTGACTCAGTCGATTAAGCGTCCAACTTCAGCTCATGTCATGATCCCACGGTTCCTGGGTTCGAGCCCTGCGTCAGGTTCTGTGCTGACAGCTCAGAGCCTGGAGCCTGCTTTGGATTCTGTATCTCCCTCTCTCTCTGACCCTCCCTTACTCATGCTCTCTCTCTCTCTCAGAAATAAATAAAACATTAAAAGAAAAAAAATTTAGAACTGGTAAGCCTGGAAAACATCTCCGACGTGACTTTTGAGCTGAGTGCTAGACAACGAATGGGATTCGCCCTGGTGAAACCGGGGGGCAGTGTGCCAGGTGACATGTAACATATGAAAGTCCTTGGGAGGGAACTAGTTGGGAAATAAATATAAGGCCAGTGTGCTGGAGCATACTGAGACAGAGATCAAATGGATTGGGACCCACTGCATCCATGCAAAGTCTTGTTGGCCTCCCAAACCAGTATGGGCCTCAATCAGAAAGCTAATCCTTTGGCTTTGACATCTTGGATCTGTCACGTAACCCCTTTGCATATTCTATTAATTATTTATGGCTGTGTGACCAAATGCCCCAAGACTCAGAGCCTTAAAATGACAACAGTTATATAGGATCTCGTCATCTCTGGGGGTCAGGAATTCAGGATCCTGTAGCTGGGCAGTCTGGCCCAGGGTGTTGATCTGTTCTCATCAGAAGGTTTGATGGGGGCAGGAAGATCTTCCCAGGTGGCTGGTGAGTTGTTGATGCTGGCTATGCTGACGGGCCCCCGTCCCTGCCCCTGGGAACCTCCACAGAGCTGCTCATGTGGACAAGGTGGTTCATGACAAGGTGGCTCTTCTTCTCCAGAGTGGACCAGGAGAATGAGACCAAGCTGGGCTGCATTTTGTGACCGAACCTCAGATCACACCCATCACTGTCTCTCTGGTACCCTGTGGGGCATGCAGATCAGTCTCTAGGTCTAGGAAGATTCCTCATTAAGAATTAGCCACGGGTCTGTTTGCTTATCTGTGCTCAGGGATGTTCAAACTGGATAATTTCTGAGGTCTCTCCTAAGCCTAATATTTTATGGCAATGAGGGCCGTGAAGACTCATGTTCTTGTAGGGGTTCTGGCTTTAATTATGTCGTTACGTTCTTGGTCCCCTCGAATCAGACCGCAAAAGATGCTACCAGACTTGTGCTGACGCTACACGATCCTGAGGATGGGGTAGAAAAAAACCCCTAAGCTGTACAGCTCTATGACTCACCTCATTACGACGGACTTTGCAAGCCGGAGCTCGCAGAACGCTCCGGCATGCCCGCCCAGTCTTCCTTGTCGCTGCTGGGACTCCTCCAAGCCACACACATGCCAGCGTTATCGGCGGGGAAGTGTTCCAAGGGGGCAGCCTGACAATGTGGCATTGTCCCACGGGATTTACGACCAGGTTTCAACAAATGACCTTCTATCCCATTTCTGGTCCTCTGGTTGGTCGATATGCCTCAACACAAGGTCCCGGGGTGGGGGTGGGGGTGCTTGGGAACACCTGCTTGCACATTGCTTTTCTGTCACGTCTCCAACATTCTGGGCAGTTCTTTCCACCCTTGATTGGCACTGTCCTGGTAGTGTCCTGCAGCTGGAATGTTCTTGTAAGGAAGTCCGTGGGGAGGGCGGGGGGCGCTGGCAATGCAAGTCCCCGGGAGCAGCTGTGATTTGTGGCAGAGAACATTCCACAGTTGAATCTGGCCCGGCTCCTTCTGCAGCTCAGCATGGGATGGAATAATGTGGTAAAAATCTGGAGAAAGGAGAAGAGGGTATTGTATGGCAGCCAGGGTTAAGAGGGGGGAAAAGTCTTTCACAGTTCCAAAAACATGCTTAAGAAAATACATCCCTGAATACAGATGGGTTGTCAGGAGTCATGGGTTCAAATCCTGATGTTGCATTCTCAGTGTCGTGTCTCAGACAGGGACCCATCATATGCTCAGTTGTCTCATTTATTAAATATCTTTTTATTTTTGAGAGACAGAGAGAGTGAGCACTAGTGGGGGATGGGCAGAGGGAAAGAAAGAAAGAATGCCAAGCAGGCTCCACATTCCTCTTGGAGCTCGATGCAGGGCTCGATGGGGGGCTCAATCTCATGACCGTGAGACCATGACTTGAGCAGAAATCAAGAGATGGCACTTAACTGACTGAACCACCCAGGCGCCCCAAGTTTTAAAGTAGATAAGTAGCCATTTGGGACCTATGGAGCCCCCATCACAGGTTCCCTCTGACTTCCTCCTTCCCTTACTCTCTCTTCCCCTTAAGGATGGAGTAGAGATACGCACAAGAGAAACCAGTGAGAAGTACCTTAAAAAATAAATCTTAGATGGATAATAATCACCCATCTTTACTGCAGCCGCGAGGGAAAAAAATACTTTGGATTCCTAAAAGGCAATGTGGCCCCTGTGTCTTCCAGAGCTGAGGTTAACCATGGAAGCAGTGACTTGAAAGCACTGATGTTGTAAAAATCATGAGCAAGCTCACTGGGATGGAGCCTCTTCAGTTTGGATGTTTAAAAGCTCCCGGACGTTGGGGCTCCTGGGTGGCTTAGTCGGTTAAGCGTCCCACTTTCGCCTAGGTCATGATCTCGTGGTTCGTGGGTTCGAGCCCCGCGTCGGGCTCTGTACTGACTGCCAGCTCAGAGCCTGGAGCCTGTTTCAGTCTGTGAATCCCTCTCTCTCTGACCCTCCCCTGCTCACGCTCTCTCTCTCTCTCTCCTAGACAAAACATTAAAAAAATAAAAAAAAAACAAAAAACAAAAAACTCCCATACGTTGCATGGAAAAATCCCATCGGATCCCACCAAAGGTTTGCATGGCATGCTTCAAGACGTTCTCAAGGGATTTCAGGGATTGCCGCACTGGAATGTTCCCCTTTGCCTGCTTCCAGTCTGATGATTGAGCAAAATGGCTTTGGGGGGAAAAGCTTCTATTTGGCCACGGCAATGAATAGGTAATAGAAAATAGTGCTTTGGAGGAAATTGATGCCCTCTTTAAAAAAAAATTGTTAGGGACGAAGAGAGCTCTTATTTATTTTTTAAAAAGAATTAATGGAAATGCCTGTGTTATTTAAGAAGCCACTGGAACACACAACACAGGGGGATATATCTTCTAGGTGCTGACAACCTAATGTGTGTTTACTCTTCTGTCATGGGTGCAGAATGATGAACCCAGAGCTGAAGAAGCTTGCTACTGTCTTCTTGGAGATCATCTTCCTTATGAAAATAATATCCCCTCTCTCCAAGGTGCCGAGATATTAAGACACTTTGGGTACTTTCCTATTCCTCTGGCTAGGTCATCGGAACACCCGTGTGATGAATTACTGGATAATTTGATTAGACCAAGAGTAGACACTCTATCATCTGGGAAGATGTGTGTCTGTGTGTGTGTGGGGGGGAGGGGACCATCCCTCTTCTAGCGGCAAGACCTTCTAGAAAGGGAGAGAGCAAGTTCTTGGCTCCTTTGATGTGTGTGGTTCAACGTTATTACAACAGGGGCACCTGGGTGGCTCAGTGAGTTTGAGCCCCACGTCGGGCTCTGTGCTGACAACTCAGAGCCTGGAGCCTGCTTCAGATTCTGTGTCTTCTCTCTCTGCCTCCCACCCCTGCTTGCACTCTGTCTCTCTCTCTCTCTCTCAAACACAAACAAATGTAAGAAAAATTTTAAGAAAAGTTATTACAACATGTCTGATGGCCTGAGGTTGTCCAGTTGAGGCCAGTTGTCAGAAACTAGGCGTATTGGTCCCTAAGGGAAATTATGAATCAGGTGCTTTGTCTGGAGACCCCTGGCTTAATTGTAGGGACCCAGATCACACAGGACAGCCGGCTCTGGGCTCATAGGGAAGTATCTTCTGGGCTAACCTTCCCTGGAATAATGAGGATCACTTTGGGGAAGTATATGCTTTTGCTTGCATTTGTACAAATATCATAAAAGAGCTAAACTTTTGGAAGGCCTGGTCAGCTTTGTGAAGGTCATATCATAGTGAGCATAGCCCCCTTCCTAAGCCCGAGAGTGACATTTAAACTCTAGCTGAAGACAGGACCCTGGGGCGGACCTGCGACACAGTCTGTTTCTTCTAGAAGAGACAATCGTCAGCGGCATTCGGCTCCTTTGTAGCCAGCGAGTTTCTTTGCTAGTTTTGGACTGAATCACGGGAAGGGGGAGAAAATGCACTTCTTTTAATTTGTGGCATAGGCCCTAGGAGTCATAATCAGACCACTTAAGAAATATGTGGAGTCGCACCCTCAGCCCCTGAAGTGGGACACATCAATTACCCTTGACTGTGTGCGGAGCAGCCAGATTTCCCAAAGGCATGTTTAATCAAGACAGAGCAGCACACGCTCGCTCCCACTGACCTCCAACAGCTTCTTCTTGGCAAAGTTTGCCAGGAGCAGCGGCTCTCAAGTTATTTACTGACATATCATGAATGATTTACTAGGACCTAGGAACCAGGCACAGAAGCGTTTGGGATAATGCCCACCTTCATGGAGCTTACATTCTAATGGGGAGAAACAGATGATACATAGGAGACACAATAAATATGTAAATTACACAGGAGGTGAGAAGTGTCCTGGGATGGGGGCGGAGCCTGGGTGGCTCAGTCGGTTAAGTCATGATCTCACCTTGTGTGAGTTTGAGCCCCTCATGGGGCTCTGTGCTGACAGCGCAGAGCGTGCTTGGGATTCTTTTTCTCTTTCTCTCAAAATACATAAATAAACTTAAAAAAAAAAAAAGAAGTGCTATGGGAAAATAGAAGATGGTTAAGTGGATGAGGAAGACGGCATAACGGAGCAGGAAAGTCGGATTATTGTAATTTTAAATAAGAGAGTAGAGGGTATCTGGGTGGCTCAGTCGGTTGAGCGTCTGACTTCAGCTCAGGTCATGATCTTGCAGTTTGTGGGTTCAAGCCCCGCATCGGTTTCTGTGCTGACAGCTTGGAGCCTGGAGCCTGCTTCGGATTCTGTGTCTCCCTCTCTCTCTGCTCCCCTCACCTCTCAAAAAGAAATAAACTTTTTAAATTAAATTAAATAAATAAATAAATAAATAATAGATAGATGATAGATAGATAGATAGATGATAGATAGATAAACAAATAAATAAATAAGAGAGTAGAAGACCTCACTGAGAAGGTGACATTTGAATAAAGCCTTGAAGCAGGTGGAGAAGGAAGGGGGAAAGGGGGGTTACCCAGAGCTAATAATGACTGTGAAGGGGCCCGGGGCATGTTTAATGAATAGGAAGGCCATCAGTGTGGCTGCTGGGCCCTGGGGGTAAGTGTTGGGGGGCAGAGGAAGGTGGACAGACCTTGAAGGGCCTTGCAGACCATCACCAGCCTGTGGATTTTTCTCTGCTTGAGATGTGGCCACTGGAGGGCTTTGAGCAGAGGAGTGATATATTGTGACTTCTCAGTTAATAGCGCAGCACTCCCGTTGCTGTGGGGACGGAGGTGGTTGGGGGTGGGGGGAGGCTGGGAGCCAGGACCCTGGTTAGCAGCCATGTAGCAGTGACCCGAGTGAGAGACGGTGGTGGCATGGGCCACGTGGTTGCCGTGGACGTGGTGAGAAAATCTGGCTTTGGGTATATGGGGCATGGACTCCGTGTCATCTCCATTCTCAGACCTCGTGCTCAGGCTGCCGCGGAAGACTTCCTGTTACCCTGTGTCTACATCTTTGTGTCTGAGGACTTTCTTCTCAGGACCCGAGAAGGTCACCTTGCCCACAGTGCCTTGCCAGGACCATCACCCAAGGGCCCACTGAGTGTCTGATTATCCTGGATCCCACCCAGTATTGCTTATGACCAAGGGACCCACTTTCCAGCAAAAAGGAGTGAGGCAGACACATATATGTGGAATCATATACCAGGTTGCTGGGCCTGATCAAAGGGTGGGGCAGCCGCTTACGGGGCACGGGAGACCCCCAGTATAAGGTCGACATTCTGTGGAGTGGGCAGCCCTGTCCTCTAAGTTGTAGAATATACTTCCATGAGGCTCAAACTGTAGACCCCAGACCTGCAGCATCAACAATATGGGAGCTTTTTTTTAAGTTTTTTATTTATTTTTGAGACAGACAGACAGAGGGCAAGTGGTGGAGGGGCAGGGAGACAGAGATGCAGAATCCAAAGCAGGCTCCAGGCTCAGAGCTGTCAGCACAGAGCTCGATGTGGGGCTCGAACCCACAAACTGGAGTTCATGACATGAGGCCAAGCTGGACACTTACCCGACTGAGCCACCCAGCCACCCCTTAGGGAGCTTTTTATAAATGCAAAATCCCAGGCCAGGTCTGAAACCTTTCTTAACATTTTTCTCCCAGGAATCCGTGCTTTCAGAAGCTTTCTGGAGGATTCTTCTGCATGCAGAATTACAGGAAGCCCTGCATATGTGGTATCAGGTCTGCAGTGGAATCCACAGGGCCACAAACCAAAGGATAGAAGTGAAAGTGACTCCTCTTACCAATCCTCTTAATGACCCACATCGGGAATTTTTATGTCCCTGGGTCTCCAGGATCTACTGGATTAGAACTTCTGGTTCCCAGAAGAGGGTTGACTCAGGGGCCCATGGAAGTATCACATTGAACGTATGACGTTGGCCACCGCCTGGTAATGCTGGGCTCTTTACACCAGGAGATCAACAGGCAAGGAAGGAGTGATGATCGACCCAAAGTATTTTGAGGAAATAGGGTTGCAGTTGCATAATGGGGACAGGAAGGATTAGGTGTGAAATATCAGGAGACTAGGGCGATCACAGCCTGGCAAAAACAGGGCCCCTGGAAAGTTGGGCCCCATCAGGGGAGAGGGTCTGGACCACCCCCACTGCCCCCAGGTAAGCATCCTAAACCAGCGGACATATTGGTTGAGATTGGGGGTGATCACGAATAAGAAGAGGAGGGAGATGACTCATCTTTAGAAGCCCCTCTTATCTTCCTGCCTTTTTTTTTTTTTTTTGAGAGAGAGAGAGAGAGAAGGGAAGGGGCAGAAAGAGAGAGAATCCCAAGCAGGCTCTACACCGTCATTACAAAGCCTGAGACAAGGCGATCGATCCCACAAAACCCTCAGCTCATGACCTGTGCCAAAATCCAGAGTTGGCCGCTCGACCCACTGAGCCACCCATGTGCCCCTTGTCTTGTTTTTGTAAAGAAACCGAAACCAGTGACCACTCCTAAGGGGCACAGGAAAGGTCGAGTGAGCGAATGTAGCGTGAGGCTGGGTGCAGAGGTTCCTACAGACTCTGTGAACGGTCCAGCCACAACCCACAAAGCCTACTGCTTCTATGTGCTCTGCGTGCCTTCTGAGTACCAGGACCTGGGATTCCGCGCCCGGGTCCTTCTCTAGAACCCTTAGAAGTCACTTTGCTGTGTGTAGAATGCTCCGGCAGTGCTGGGAGGCAATGCTTCGCAGCGGCTGCTTCTGACCAGTGCTGGGTGGATAAATACCACGGCTTCCTCGCCCCTTCACGGGACACTCTTTTACCCTATTTCTCAGAATTTCCCCATGGAACTAAGCCCAGTTGTCCAGCAAGGCAGTGGGGTGTCTGCTCAGCCAGAAATCAAATCAGAAGACATAGCCACACAGTAGTTTGAAGGGGGAAAGTTTAATATAGAGAATTCTGACTGCGGAAGGGCATTCAGAATGCCAAAGGGTTGTATAGTAATGTGTAAAGAGAAAGCTCTGAAAAGGATGAGAATATCAGATATAAGGAATTTCCTGGACCCTTAGGACTGAGAAAAAAAAAAAAAAACTCAAAGAAAGGAAAAAAAAAAAGAATCCCTCAATCCCTCACCTCACTCATGGGTCACTCAGGGTGAAATCCCTGAGGTGCTCTGCCGTAGAACTTTGTAGAAACTGGTCCTCTGTGTTGTCAGGGGAAACTATCCCAAGAGAGGTTCCATTCCTTATAACTCATTGCAATTCTGCCTAGGAGAGGCTAGGACAGTTGCTTGGAAAGTCTCATAGGGTGGTAACTTATGGTGGCATTCTATCCCAAAGCTGTTGGAGAAAGTTCTACGGAAAAGATGCTGGCCGCTGGGCACTACTGGTCACCACATACTTCAAGATCTGGCCACTGGAGAAGCCATCTACTCTGCAGGAGACTGAGTTGGAGAACCTGGATGAGCAGAGGAGCCTGGGGAATAAAGAACACCAGAACTAGGAAATAATCTTTCTCCTCCACTGTTCTCTGCTGAAAAAGTTTAACTCCGTGCCAGCTGGTTTCAGAGAAATATTTACAAGGTGCACGTACGCCGTAGCTGAGCAAGCAACAAAGGATGAATTTGGAGGTGAGAGACAAGAAATTGAGAGCCCAATACTTCATGTTTTCTCTCCTTCCCGTTCATTCTCCCACCTCCGGGTTGGTTTTCCCGAAATTCGAAACAAGGTGTTTGCGCTTTAGTTTTGACTTGGAGTTTGCCTTCGGAAGAACTCAAACTGTTCTGCAAATAGGGCCACTGGGATTTTCTGACGGATTGGGTTTGGGATATGAGCGAAACAGAGTTGTCACAAACAGCTCAAGTGTTCCTGTCTGAACCCTCAGGAGAAGTTCATCTTTACATTGAGTTTTTCTTTTCTTTTCTTTTCTTTTTTTTATTTCTAGACGAGAAAGAGAGACAGCATGAGCAGGGGAGTGTCAGAGAGAGAGGGAGTCACAGACCGAAACAGGCTCCAGGCTCTGAGCTGGCAGTCAGCACAGAGCCCGACGCGGGGCTCGAACCCACGAACCGCGAGATCATGACCTAAGCGAAAGTCGGACACTTAACCGACTAAGCCACCCAGGCGCCCCCACGTTGAGTTTTTCAATCCAAGAACACGGTACACCCTGCCATTTCTTTGGTAGAGGTCTTTGAATCTTTCATTGGATTTATCCCTCAGTGTTTGATGGTTCTGATACTGTTGCAACTGGTGAATTCTTCAAAGGCTATTGGTGAATTCTTCAAAGGCTATTGGAGAATTCTTTGTTGTTGGTATAAAGAAACACAATTTTCTTTTTTATATCCAGCCATTTTACTAAGTTATCTCTAGATTATTTTGGATTTTCTGGTTATAAAATTATCTGTGAAAAATGACATTTCCCCCCCCATCCTTTATAATCTGCGTGTTTTATTTCTCTCCCGAGCCTTTCTGCAAAGCAATAGGGTGTTCAATGCAGTGTTATTTACAAGTGGTAACTGAGCATCTGTAGTTTGTTCTCAAGCCAAAAGGAATTTGTTGTAATTTTGTTATTGAGTATGACTCTTACTGTGGACTTACTGTATACACTCTTTATCTTATTAAAGATATTAAAGATGTTCCTATCTGGGTGCCTGTGTGGCTTAGTCAGCTAAGCGTCTGACTTCAGCTCAGGTCATGATCTCACAGTTTGTGGGTTCAAGCCCTGCATCGGGCTCTGTGCTGACAGCTAGCTCAGAGCCTGAAGCCTGCGTCAGATTCTGTATCTCCCTCTCTCTCTGACTCTCCCCTGCTCACATGGCCTCTCTCTCTCTCAGAAATAAATAAAACATTAAAAATTAAAAAAAAATAAAGATGTTCCTTTCTGAGCGCCTGGATGGCTCAGTCGGTTAAGTGTCTGACTTCAGCTCAAGTCATGATCTCACAATTTGTGAATCCGAGCCTTGCGTCAGGCTCTGTGCTGACAGCTCAGACCTTGGAGCCTGCTTCGGATTCTGTGTGTGTGTGTGTGTGTGTGTGTGTGTGTGTCTGCCCTTCCTTTGCTCATACTCTGTCTCTCTCTCAAAAATAAATAAACATTAAAAAATTTTATAGATGTTCCTTTCTGTTTCTAGTTTGCTAAGTTTTGGGGCTTTTTGTTTGTTTTTAATCTCAAAGAGATGATGTATTTTGTCACATCCTTATCCTGTCTCTATTGAGAGGATCATATGATTTCTCTTCTTGATTAATTTTCTCTCCAGGGTCTTACGGAATACAAAACTTCCATATGTGCCTTGGAACTTTTCTGGAAATATATCCGAGGAAGTGATGAATCTTCTATACTAAGACCTTCTCAGAATTGTCTGGAGTTTCTATCACTTGTCTCTCTTTCTTTTGTTTTTTAAATTTTTTTGTTTGTTTTATTTTTGAGAGAGAGCTCCTAGGAGGAGCAGAGAGAGAGAGAGAGAGAGAGAGAGAGAGAGAATCTCAAGCAGGTTCCACACGATTAACACAGAGCTTGATGTGGGGCTCGATCCCACAAACTGTGAGATCGTGACCTGAGCCAAAAGCCAGAGTCAGGCACTTAACCAACTGAGCCACCCAGGCACCCCTTGTCTCTCTTTTCTATCTCTCTCTTTCTCCCTCTTCTAGACTTTCTGAAAGCCATGTTCATTTGGAAGAACAATTGGCTGTTATGTGATGATACAATCTTCCTAATCTCAATGTCTGTAAGGTTAGCTTTATACTCTTACTCCCTTGGACTCTTAGCCTTGAAAGATTCCAAACCCATTTCTAAGCAGAAAAGCCTTTGCTTGGAAACTAAATTTTGTGGGTTTAAAAAATTATTATACCATTTTATAGTTTTATGAGCCAATTTTAAAAGTAAAAAGTTGAGCCTTTGACGTTTAATTTTCAGACTTGGGTGCTCTGTTTGGACAGCCGACCTCAGCCTCAATATGGAGTGTTTCTAACGTTAAGTGCCAGAAACCAAAAATGAATCACTGGAAGCAAAATACAGTCAGTTAATTCTTTCAAAATATCGTACAACTATTTGTTCACTGACTTCAATGGCTCCAGGTAGGAATGTACGGCAGCTGTCCAGGTGAGAAAAAGGCAGTGGCTTCATCTAGAGGGATAGCAGTGGAGAGAAGACATTCAAGGAATCCTTAGGAAGTTGAGTCAACTAAACTTGGCTTTTGCTGAGGTTACATAGAGCACTGAGGATGAGGAAGGGGTCAAGTATGGTGCTTGAGATTCTGAATGGAAGGTGTTCCTACTTTCTCGGAGTTAGAAGAACATCGTGAGCTCAATTTTGGCCATCTTGGATCATGGCTATCTTGGATTTGGTATCATGGATACCTAGGGAGACATCCACAAGGAGATGTCTGATAATCACCCATGCATAGAGGGCTAAATCCTCAGAGAGAAAGCCTGGTTAGAGTTAAGAACCCAGGAGCGAACATAGAGGTGCTGATCAAAGCTGTGGAAATAGATGGGGTCATCAAGAGCAAGAGCCTAGAGGGAATGAGAGATTTACAGCTGTGATCTATGGAATTCCAACGTTTAGATTACAAAGCGTCTGACTTTGGCTCAGGTCTTGATCTCACAGTTCCTGGGTTCGAGCCCACATCGGGCTCTGTGCTGACAGCTCAGGGCCTGGAGCCTGTTTCAGATTCTGTATCTTCCTCTCTCTCTGACCCTCACCTGCTCATTCTGTTTCTCTCTCTCTCTCTCAGAAATAAATAAAACATACAAAATTAAAAAAAAAAGAAATCAGGTTATCAAACTGTACATATCATGTTGTGTACTTTTGTAAAAAATCCTATGTTTATCCGTGGCATTGACTTTCAGCTGGTACCCCCAAAGGTGTGTCAGGCAGCAAGCTTTAGTGCCAACAGTACAAAAGCAGTTTGAGTATCATTGTTTATACATTTTTTAATGTTTATTTACTTTGAGAGAGAGAAAGAGAGAGAGTGCGAGCAGGGGAGGAGCAGAGAGATAGAAGGAGAGACCGAATACCAAGCAGGCTTGCACTTTCAGTGCAGAGCCTGATGCAGGGCTTGAACCCATGAACTATGAGATCATGACCTGAGCAGAGATCAAGAGACAGACACTTAACTGAACTATCCAGGGGCCCCTATGCATTTTTTTAGAAAACTGGAAAGACAAACAGTACTCTCTAGCTGATAGGATTGAGGATAGCTTTTATTCTTTTTTTATTTCTTTATATTTTCAAAAAAAACACATGGTAAGAACATGCCTTTGTTTCTAGGGTCTGCCTTTAGTACTAGCGATGATGTATGCTTAAAAAGAGAAAAAAAAGAAGAAAAGGATTCAAAACCTAACCGATCATGAAAACCAGCTAAGGAACTTTTGTACAATGACTCTTCAAGCCCTGGACCAGATCTACGGAATCTGATCACTGGATGGGAGGCCCAGTCATCAGTGTTACCTCAAGTGATGGTTGATGAGGTTGGGCAGTTGAGTAGTTTCTAATGTTAAGCCTGTACATTTCATGAATGTGTGCACTAGAATTGGGGGTAAAAACTATTTGGCAAAAGAAGGAGGTTTTGTTTTTAACATTTATTCATTTTTTGAGACACAGAGAGAGACAGTAAGAGTGAGAAGGGACAAAGAGAGAAGGAGACACAGAATCTGAAGCCGGCTTCCGGCACTGAACTGTCAGCACAGAGCTTGACATGGCGCTCAAAGTCATCAATGGTGAGATCATGACCTGAGCGGAATTCGGACACTCAACTGACTGAGCTGCCCAGGTGCCTCAAGAAGGAGGTTTTTAATTTGTAAATATTCATCGATCTAAATTTTAAAAATTAGCTGAAACCTTAAATACTGAGCTAAAGTCAAAGTAGGACATAACTATTCCCATTACAATGAGACTCAGTGTGAGATTTCTTTAAATAATGACACTCTTGAGTTTCTTGAGATTTATAGGTGTATCTGTCCACAGTTTTCAGAAGTGTATCTGAAGCCTGAACCATAGAGCAGACCCAACTGGAATCATGCAGTAACTCCAGGTCAGCTGCCTGCCGCAGCCATCCCTAACAAGTAGGAGAAGCATCATCTAGCATTTGAAATGAACTGAAAAGTCAGACTGTTATTAAGTGGTCCAAAAAAAGTATTTATGTTGATTGCATTAAATTTTAAACGTGATGAAACCACACTAGAATTTAGATAGAAAAAGAGGGGGAAAAATACATTATGAAAACTATTTAATAGGATGGGTCAACAAACAAACCAAAAGTCCAAGAAAGATAACATAGACATTTTGGGTGGGCGAGTGGGTACAGAGCTTGAGGGTGAGACTCAGCAGAGTCTGGCTACACATTAGCATCCCTGGAACAGCTTACCACCCCCCACCCAGAACAATTAAATCAGAATTTCCAGGCCTTGAATTTTTCTTTGAAGTTCCTCTGGTTATTATAATGGGCAGCCAGGATTGAGAACCTCTGAACTTCAATACACGTGTAGCTGGTTACAAGCCTGTAATCTTGATTCCGTCTATTTCTAGCGTTCCTCTTCTATCTCTGGGTAGCAGAGTGAGTCTGGGTCTATCGGGTTAGAGTGGGGCCCAGGGACAGCATCATGGACCTGTAACCTATGATATCCCATGAAGGTCTCTGTTCAGAAGGACCCCACATTTGGCTTACTACTCTGTTGCTCTCATCTCAAATCTCCTAGAGAAGTGATTTTATCTTCGAATTTCTGTTTTGAACCACAGTCCAATGGGACAACGGAGCAGGCAGAAAAGAAACAAGCAGTATGTGGCCCTGTCTGCACAGAGCCCCCGCGATGTCCCAGGAGCACAGAATTCTGGTAGACCCAGCAGCATGCCTGTGGTCCAGCAAGACTCGGCGTGAGCTCGAGGTAAGTATGCCGGAGTGATCTGGGGCACGGAGTCCCTGAGAAGCTGTGCGCTCCATCTGAGCCAGAACTGGCTTCACAGGCAGAAGGAAAGCACTGCAAGGAGCAGGTATGACTCAGGAGCCCTCTCCTACCCTTCTGCATTCATGCTACTTCTTGGGGGGGTGGGGGGCGGGTAGCCGATACTTTAGGCTGACCATGACCTTGAAGGAGACCAAAAGTTCTTTCTTCTCCTTTTCCTTCAGCCCTTCCTTCTCATCAGGAAGTCAGAGGGAGGGAGGGAGAGAGAAAGAGAGAGAGAGGAATGTACAGATTATCAGGAAGTGAAATAAAAACTGTCAGAACACTACTGCTCAGCTTTCCCTCTGTTCTGTAATAACGTCCGTATGCACGTACGAAATGCGACTCAGTTTTGGGGCTTCTGCCTCTGAGTTAAACGCCTTACGGATGCGTTTAAGCTGCCGTCGCCCACTATCAAGATGAAGGGGAAAGATGCATGCTGATAATTTCACATTTTAATTTGCATTACTGAGCCCAACATTAAATCGCAAGTCTAGAGGAACCTCAGGAGGAAGGAGCGGGCACTCTCTTTTCTGCTTTGCGAACAAAGGGTCCCCAGTTTTCATCTTGAACAGGGCCCCCCAAAGTCACATAGCAGCCTCAGAGGGGGCTACCTACCAGAAGCGCCCCCACCTACTCACCCCCGCAGGCCTCCCCCCAGGAGCCGGGCCTGCGGGACCGACCGCAGGCACACAGCCTCCCAGGAGCTGAGAATTGCTTCTGGTGAAGGGCTGACCCAACGGAAGATGCCAAGACTTCACTCCACCGCCGGAATCCTGGCTGACTGTTTCCAGACGGCCGGGCTGCAGGGAGGGAATGATAATGAGCAGTTCCTTTCTGAGGATGAGCTAAGTACGGGCAGGAAGGGTAATCATTAGCAGCTCTCTGGTGGATACACCAAGGCCAGCAGAAATGTCTGCAGACGAGCAATTTGGCTGGGCGTGTTTTGACAATAAACTCAAACCAGACAGAAGTGGTGAGGCGGGGAGGGGAAGGGGAAGGTGGGAGGGAGAAGCCATGAACTTTACAGAAGAAAATAACTGGGCTTTTTCATGCTCCTCGTCTCTGGAGATGAGCGGCAAGAGCCAGCATCGCTGCGGAGAAAATGTGGAATAATGGGAAACGCTCTGGGTGGTGCGTCAGGGCCTGGGGATCCCGACGAAAACTCTGCTGGTGACCAGCTGGGTGGCCCCGGGCAGTCCTGTCAGCCGCGCTGAGACTCTGTTAACATCCCTCTAAGATTTCTATAACCTTGAACTCATCCGTATGTCCAGGAGCGCGGTGATTAAACGGGGGCTCTGAGCGTCAGCCACCACCTTCTCCCCTCGCTCGTGGGAGGGTGGCCAGGGCCACAGCCCTCCAGGAAGGCATAAATGGGCCCATGTGCCTGCCTGGACAGCAGTGAGACTGAGGAGGTGGGCCCTCCCCCGGACCCCGCAGGAGGGGGCCGGATCTGAAGTGCAGCTCTTTCAACACCTGCTGTAATTCCTGAAAACCTTAAGCGCATTTCATTTTGAGCTCTAGCTGTCTGGACTAATTACCGACTTTGAGAAATCCGCAGATTAGCAAGTGTAGTAAGAACCATTGCTCAGACGAAACAAGGTCAGTCCCCAGGGAACTGAAGAATGTAAACTAGTATTTTTTCCATCATGGTTACGGACAGGCGGCCTTCATGTCCACCGGTGCTGAATTCTGGTTCCTAAGAGTGTAGTTCACCGGGGGGATCTATGCCTTCTGCCTTGGGTCTTCGCAGAGGACTTGGTTTATGGGAGCCTGGAAAAATCACTGATTTTTAAAAATTTTTTTTAATGTTTTATTTATTTTTGAGAGAGAGAGAGAGAGATAAAGGGAGGGAGATAAGCAGCGTGAGCAGGGGAGAGTCAGAGAGAGAGACACAGAATCCGAAGCAGGCTCCAGGCTCTGAGCTGTCAGCACAGAGCCCGATGCGGGGCTTGAACCCACGACCGTGAGATCATGACCTGAGCCGAAGTCGGACACCCAACCGACTGAGCCACCCAGGCACCCCCGAAAAATCACTTTGGCTTGTGTCATTTATTTATTTCTGTGGCTACTGCTTTCAAAGTAGAGATCTGAACCCCCTGTATGAGAATCTATCCGTCAAACACAGTTAATGAAGAATGCCCAGTGCATGTTTTTTTCAAGACCGTGGGCCATTGAGAAGTCTGAAATAGCCTTTGTCCTAAAGCGGCGTCTCTCAATCTTTTTTTTTTTTTTTTTTCCATTATTGGTCTCTTAAGGAGAAATGATTAATTTAAATTCTAACAAAATAAATTAAATAGGAAGGAATGTGATTTTGTCAGGTAAGTTTGAAGGCTGGAGGCCCACACATCATGGTCTGATCTTAGATTTTTTTTTTTTTTCCACGTCCTGAGAGCCACAGTTCACCCTCTTGGGGGCAATACCATTCTGATTGTGAAAGCACACAGAAAGGACTACTCAGGAGGGTCTAGTGGAAAGAGATGGAAGGGAAGCAGAAAGTGGGCTCATAAAAGCCCAAAGTTTGGAATCAGAGACCCTAGGCTTGGCTTGGCATAAGTTTTTCCAGTCTGTTTCCTCCATTGTGAATTGTACGATAATGATGCCTTTGACATAGTGTGACATGAAGTGACATTAGGTAATACTTATAAGGTACTTAGTAAAGTGGTTGGCATGATGTGAGCACTAAATTAAATGGAGTTTGGGACCAAAGTCTGCATTTCTACCTAACGCTGCAGAAGAAATTGCCCATACTTAGCAAGTGACGATGGGAAACTTTTATCATCTCAGGCAGTTTCTGGGGGTAAGGTATCCAGGGCCAGCTTGGCCGTGTGGTGCTGGCTTGGACACTCTTGGGAAGCTGGAGTCAAAGGTAAGTACCTGGGAGACTATTTCAGTTCTTTTTTTAAAAATTTTTTTAACACTGCTACCTTATATTTTAAATGATCTGAGAAACGACATCAAAGTAACTTCCACAGAGACATTGTTGAGGACCTCATTCGTTGTGTTACATTATGTTCTATCCTGTTACTACATAACTGTGTTTTTCCAGAGTGGTTTGCTTACCTGTCACTTAAGGGGGCTCTAAAATACGTAACAATCGGGGGCACCTGGTTGGTTCCATCAGTTGAGTGTCCGACTTTGGCTTATGTCATGATGTCATGGTTCATGGGGCGCCTGCTTGGGATTCTGTGTCTCCCTCTTTCTGCCCCTCCCCCGCTCTCTCTGTCTCTCTCTCTCTCAAAATAATAAACATTTTTTGAAAAATTTTAAAAATGAACTCAAAATGGATCACAGAATGAAATGATAGAGTTAAAACAACAACTTTAGAAAAAAACAGGAGAAAATCTTCACCACCCAAAAAGCACAAACCATATAAGAAAACACTTATAAATCAGGCTTCATGGTTTAAGACTTCTTCCCTTCAAAGACCCTCAAGAAAATAAAATTGCAAACCACATGTTTGCTTTGTTTTAATAACATTTGGATGCTCAGACATTGCTGGTAGAAGAATGTAATGGGCTTTGGAAAACAGTTACAGTTAAATTCTTGTAAAGGTAAATGTGCACTTACCATTCCCCATTCCCAGGCAATTTCTTTCCTAGGCATCTCCCTGGCGACGGGGGATCGGAGCGAAGATGAAAACATATGCACCCACAAACCCATGAATGTTCGAAACAGCCTTATTTAGGGTCGCCTGGTTGACTCAGTCGGTTGAGCGTCTGACTCTTGATCTCAGCTCAGGTCTTGATCTCAGGGTCGTGAGTTCAACCTCCACATTGGGCTCCAAGCTGAGTGTGGAGTGTTATTTCAAACAAACAAACAAAACCATCTTTATTTCTAATAGCCCAAAGAGGAAAGCAAATGTCTACCAACTGGTGAATAGGTGAGGACACTGAGAAATGGCCAGGTGTCCTGCACCTGGACCTACCTTCAGCGTAAGACAAGCCCCAGGTGTGTTCCGCATTGTGCAGACATCCGCGGAAGGACTGAGCCCTGGTCGCCTGCAATAGGAGTGTATTCTTCAGCTCATCCTGCACTGTCTCTCTCCTTGGCCTCCCGCACTGCCTCCCCGCCAGCACGTCCTGGATCACCCCCCACAATGTACATGCTTTTAGGCTTTTGTCTCATGATCTTGGGGCGATCCATTCCAAGATAGTTCTTCCTGTTTGGGAGTTTAGATTTGGCCTCAAAGCTTCCGTCGTTCGCTAACTATCCCTAAGGGAAATCTGTGGGTGGGATCTCTGAATAGCTTTTCAAATGGCCTGTGGCTTTGGTCACCATAAAGACCGAAGTACTAAGGTGACACGTGGGAGCCATATTTTGCAGGCTTTGGTCTAGATGGAAATCTGTCACCGTAACCAGGACTTTGGAACCCTTTCAATTGTCCCGCTACATGCGACACAAGACACGCTAAGGCGAATAAGCCAGCTGTACGTTCCTCTTCCCCCCTGGAGAAAAATAACCTTGTCTTTCACTGGGTATAGTTTTAGACAGATATTCATTAGGACTCCTTAAGTATTTAAAATTTGTTAAGTATCTGGGCAGCTGGGTGGCTCTGTCGGTTAAGTGTCTGACTTTGGCTCGTGTCATGATCTCGCAGTTTGTGAGTTCGAGCCCTGCACTGGGGTGACTGCTATCAGTGCAGAACCCGCTTCGGATCCTCTGTCCCCCTCTCTCTCTCTGCCCGCCCTCCACTCTCACATCTTCTATCTTTTTTTCAAAAATAAATAGACATTTTAAAATAAATAAATAAATAAATAAATAAAATTTGATCTGTCTAGTAGTCGAGACAGAGCTAATCATAAAGCATATAGTGAGGCAGGGGGTACTAACCCCAGTGTTCAGGGGAGGATTGGGAGTGGAGGCCGGGGGCTCTGAAATGATGCTTAAGCAGAGTTTTGAAGGGCAGATAAGAACTTACCAGAGAGGGAAAGGCGGTAAGGGACATCCAGGCGGCAAGAATAGTGGGTACAGAAGCACAGAGAGCCCGGGGTCCGGGGCACCTTTAGCCGTGCACCTTTTGCAGAATGGTGGGAGAAGACAGGTTTTGTTAGATCAGCAAGGAGGGAGAGGGGAGAGAGCGTGGGCGGGGCTCAGACGCTGTCACCCAGGCTCGATGGCTCAGCAGCGATCCTGTGCAGATGGGCGGTGTGTGTGACCACCAATACGGCCAAGCACAAACGTGGAATCCCGATGAGTAGGGACAGGAACCAGGGGAGTCAAATCCTTGGAAGTGAAGAAGGTTGGAAACCTACGCATCTCATCTCACCCGCACCCTCTCTGTACAGCTGTCCCCGGCTCACAATGCCTTGGTTTCTTTCCAGCATGCGGAGAGGAACCCTCTCTCCCAACGTCTTTAAGGATTTCCAAACAGTGACAGGGTCATGGCCGCCCGTTTTGGGGGCTGTCAAGCCGCGCTTTGCCTCACCCAGGGAGGATTGTAAAAACGACTTGTGGGTTACCATCCACCTCCCTTCCTTGATGACATCGTCAATATTTTCTGCCAGGTGGCCACGCTCTGTTCTACAAGATCATAGGCAGTTTTACCTGCCTTTGCGGTGGGAAGGGGATTATCTCCTAAATGCTAATGTCGGACAGACACCAGAGCCATCCAATCGGGTTCCCTGGCATTGGTACGGCTTCCAGAAGGGGGTCCGCTGAGGCAGAGAGGCCCTGTACCTGACATTTTCTCCATGTTGAAAGATGTCCGCACACACTTCATTTGTACCTTGAAAAACAATGTGCCAGGTAGAAGGCAGATCTTACGCAGCCCCAAAGCTCTCCAATCTCCATTTGGACTCTGAAGAAACTTCAGGGTTTGGTTGGGTTTGGTTTGGGATGGCACCGTGAGGTGGAAGTGAGGGTCAAGGTGCTGGTAGTAAACAGCCCATCTTCTCACTTCTCTGCTCAAAAACGTGGATGCCGACGGAAAAGACGCTACCCTCTCTCCTCTGTCTCTCCTTTCTTGCCTACCTCCTGTGAGCAAATCCTTCTATTTAGGAATATAAAGAGCAGCAACACGTGGCCCTACAGTCAAGAGGTCTGCTGCGTCTTCAGAGGGAAAAGCGCAAACAAAAGCACTGAATTGCCCTGCCGTCCTGGAGGAGACCAGGAGTATCTCTCGGGCGCAGCTAGAAATGCAGAATCACAGCCCCAGCCCACGTCCCTGCATCAAAGCCTGCATCTTAACCAGATCTCCAGGCGACCTGCATGGGTGCTGAGATGTGAGAAACCCTCTGTGTCTTCAGAGAAGTCCCCCTGAGTCATATGGACTGGAAATAAAATGAAGACTTCTGGAGTAAGGGAACCCGAAGAAGGTTCTGTGGAAACAGACATCTAGCTTCGGCCGAGGCAGCCTTGACAAAAAGCAAATGTAAAGCAAGCAAGTAATAGAAGAGATTGGAGACCAAGACCATAACAAGAGTGAGTGGGGGCGGGGAGGGTGCCTGGGTGGCTCAGTCGGTTAAGCCTCCAACTCTTGGTTTCAGCTCAGGTCTTGATCTCACGGTGCATGGGTTCGAGCCCTGCGTCAGACTCCACACTGACAGTGCAGAGCTTGCTTAGGATTTGCTCTCTCCCTCCCTCTCTACTACCTCCCCACTACATAAATAAATAACCAAATAGATTTTTTTCTCTAAAAAATGAATGAGTGGGACCATCCATCCAATCAAGTGAAGAGAGAGCTCTGGAGATGAAGTCAAAACATCCAGGGTCTACTCCCAGAACTCTGGCCTCTACCATTTTCTAACCGTGTGTCTTTGGGCAAAAATCTCAGTTCTGCATCAGTAAAGTAAGGGTCATGATCCCTGCCCGGCTGACCTCAACAGGTGCTTAAAAATATCAAATATGTAAGGTACATGAAAAGGGATTACAAGTGGCAAAATACTTACAAAGGTATGTTTTAATTAAGGACCTAGACAAATGGGCATAAATTGACGGTCAGGTAATTTACAAGCGATGCATTCAAAAAACTGTTCAAGGGTTACAATGTCCACTGTTCCAGGACGTTAGTTTTCAAACCTTCCTTGTGAGCGGTGAGCCCTGTCTCCAGAGTTTCCGATTCAGTGTGTCTGGGGTGGAGCCCAAGAACTTGCATTTTTACCAAGTGCCTTATTGGTGTTGATGCAGCTGGTCCAGGAATCACACTTGAAGAAACAAGGCTATAGGATTCAAAAGATAAAGAGAAACATTTACTGGGGCTGGATGACAGCCCGCTTGTCTATTCTGCCATTGAAAATGTTTCTTCTGATAGTTTTTCACACTGAGATCAAGGCATGATGGGTGACCCCCTTCAGGCTTCTAAGGTAGACTTTAGGGCAAAGAAGATCTTAAGGGAGTGTGGAAGAAGGAGAAGAATCCTTGAGCAATAAAGTGAGTTGGAAACACGTGGACCATCATCTAAGTGAGGACTTCATCCCTAGAGCCCCAGTGCAATCTCACTTAGTCCATGGACTAAAATCCCAAAGACTTACAGAGTACAAGCAAATCTAGGGTTTGAAGTGAAATCTTGAAATCTCCAACCCCCTTCCCACCACCACCATGGGAAAAAGCACTTCCCTTATGGTCTTTGAGAATACAGCCCTCCAATCAGAGACGTAGAACGGTGCATCAATTCCATCCTTTGATTTTTAAACATTTACAGAGCACCGACCACACGCCAGACATATATTTTGAATGTTTCACCAGGATGTAATCTTGAAACAACTATTTGGCAACGAGTAAATCCTCAACCCCAACCCTCCTCAATTCTCTTTAAAAGTTCATCTCTGCCCCAGGTCCTATTTGCATTCATTCATTCACGCATTCTTGCATCTAGCACCTGCAGCCTCCGTTTTAGGTTTGTGGCAGGTGCACAAACGATTGAGAGCCCCCGTTGTCAGTGAGAAGGTCACAGGACAGCAGGGTCGATGAGGCGTACAGATGAGCAATTATAGTGCAACCCAGGAAACCAGCAGTGTGTGTGTTGGGGGGTAAACTGTCAGGGGAGGCCTGGGGCAGGAGAGATGATCACCAGCTGGGGGTTTTACCAGCTCCTGGGGGGGGGGCGGGGAGGCAGAAGAGCCTGGAACAGAATCTGACAGGGAGAGGAGAGTTCTCACTCCCCTCCTCTGAATCAGCCTGTGAGACTGAGCTAAGGTTTCTGGACAAGGTTGGTGAGGGAGTTGTGGGTGTGGGATCCATGTTCATGATATACCAAGAGTCTGACCTCGAACTCCCTCTCGTGTAGTGGAATGGGATTTGGTTCCTGGGTCTCTTGCGAAGAATTGAAAACACTGCGCCTGGTTTCCCGATCCTTGGAAAGGAGGCATGGATTTTTAATGGGCTGACAGCAGTGTTTCTATCTAAAGGTCTGAAATCACCCTCCTCACGGACCCTCAGATGTGACCCCAGAAAAGCTGAGGGCTTCTGGATTGGAGGCAGACATGGTCTCCAGCTGAACAGACCTAATTCTAGTTTCTGTACTCACCCTCGTTCATTCGATAACCATCCGCTGAACACTCGGAGAGAATGACCTGGAAAGTAAAGAAGCAGTATAGACTCCTTCAGCTGGTCAGGAAAGACCCTCCAAGGAAGGGACATTTCAGGTGAGCGCTGAATGGTGGCTGGAAGCCACGTGACAATGAGAAATTCCTTCCTGTGGCTGAGAAATCTGACTTACGGTGAACTTCACTTTTCTTTTTTATTTTTAATTTTTTTTTAAATTTATTTTGAGAGAGAGATAGAGACAGATGAGCAGGGGAGGGTCAGGGACAGAGGGAGACAGAGAATCTGAAGATAGGCTCCAGGCTCCGAGCTGTCAGCACAGATCCCGACGTGGGGCTCGAACCCACGAACTGTGAGATCATGACCTGAGCCAACTTAACCAACTGAGCCACCCAGCCCTCCGATCACTTTTCTTAACCTTGAAATGAAGACTACACAGCCAACTTCATAGTGTTATAAAAATCAAAGTGGATGGCACCTGCGAATATTTGCCCCTGTGCCTCCCATGTCCAATGTCCCCATGCACCCCTTCTAGCCTTCTTTCCCCCTAGAACGGGGCTCTGGGACTAGGCATTGACCCAATCCTACCTCCTCAGAGGTGGCTCTGGAGAGTTCTAGCACCTGATGCTCCAAGCTCTCCCTGGGCTTCAGATACAGACTTCACACTCTGAAGTTAGGAAATGTAATTCCTGCTTGACACTTTAAGCAGATGTTGGAAAATATACAGACATTTTACATTCACACCTCAACCCCTATAAAAGACAGGATCCAGAAAGTGCCAAATTGGCCTCCCTCTCTTTTTGATGGTTTGAGAACTTGCTGGGTGATCCCTGATGAAGTCGTGTGTGTGTGTGTGTGTGTGTGTGTGTGTAATTGAAAACAGTTTTTTATACATCTTTACAAAATGTACTGTTGGTGAGATAAATGGCCTGGTTTTAACTGTGGGATTCTCTATTTTTTCCTGTTGTCCCCTTTTCACCAAAAAAAGGGCTGATTTTTGTGTTAGGGCAGCAGAGGCCAGTTGGTACTAAGAAATGGTACTAAGATCTAAGGTTGATAAAACACAGCCAAGCAAGTTTATCCCATTGCCATTGGGTCCCTCAAATGCGATGCTCAGACCAACTTAGACACAAATATTTGGGAGATGAAGGAGGTCTGGGTAAATATGGAGGTAAGGAGAAAAAAAGGATTCCCTAGGACCACGGGCTCTAATATTCTTTCGCTGGGCTGGGATTGCAGAAAAGGAGAAATTGGGAGTTCGGGGAACTTGTATTAGGTAGGATTTCTGACCCTGAAGTATAGAAGCAACAGGTTGAGCTGATCCTCATGAAGACACGGAAGGAAGACAGCGGTGTAAGCTCTGGGAGCAAGAAAGGGCTGATGCTAGAAACATGTCCTCAGAGGAAGCATGGGGCATGTTTCCGAGCTCCACCCCAGCACTTGAGCTTAACTGCTCACTCTACTACCCACTAGTATCATGGCCTTCGTTGGGCAAGTGACTGACAACTGTGAGGTTCCACACAGCCCGAACACTGTGGTAAGAGCCTTACCCACACTTTAGCCTGGCTGCTCCCAGAAGTCAGCCCTGTCCCTAAAGAGGGCCCTAGGCCCTGTGCTGAGTCTTCGCTCAAGAAAGAGCAATGCTTCCCTATTACCCAAAGCAATCTACAGATTTTATGCAATCCCTATCAAAATGTCAATAGCATTTTTCACAGGATGAGAGCAAACACTTCTAAAATTTGTATGGAATCACAAAAGACTCGAGTGGCCAAAGCAACCTTGGAAAATACAAACCAAGCTGAAGGTGTCACAATTCCAGATTTCAAGGGATATCACAAAGCCAAAGTAATCAAAACAGTAGGGTACTGGCACAGATATAGACACGCAGATCAATGGAACAGAACAGAAAGCCCAGAAATAAGCCCATGATGTTATGGTCAATTAATCCTTTGACAGAGGAGGCAAGAATATGCAAGGGGAAAAATAGACAGTCTCTTCAACAATTGGTGTTGGGAGACCTGGACATCTACATGCGAAAGAATGAAAGTGGATCACTTTCTTGCTCCATTCACAAACAGAAACTCGAAATGGATTAGGCCTTCAGTGTGAGACCTAAAACCACAAAAATCCTGAAAGAGCACAAGCAATAATTACTCTGACATTGACCGTAACAACACCTTTCTAGATATGTCTCCTGAGGCAGGAGAAATGAAAGCAAAAATAAACTACTGGGACTGCATCAAAACAAAAAGCTTCTGTACAACAAAGGAAACAATGAACAAACCTAAAAGACAACTTTCTGAATGAGAGAAGATATTTGCCAATGACGTATCTGACAAAGGGTTAGTATCCAAAACATATAAAGAACGTATACAACTCCACATTAAAATAATGCAGTTAAAAATGGGCAGAAGACATGAACAGAGATTTCTCCAAAGCAGACATCCAGATGGCCAACAGACACATGAAAAGATGTTCAACATCACTCACCATCAGGGAAATGCAAGTCAAAACTACAATGGGATATCACCTCATACCTGTCAGAGTGGCTAAAATCAGAACCACAAAACACAGTAAGAGTCAGCGAGGATGTAGACAAAAGGGAGCCCTCATGCACTGTTGGTGGGAATGCAAACTGGTGCAGCCAATGTGGAAAATAGTACGGAGGCTCCTTAAGAAATTAAAAGTAGAATTACCAGGGGTGTCTGTGTGGCTTAGTCAATTAAGTGCCTGGCTCTTGATTTAGGCTCATGTCATGATCTCACAATTTGTGGATCAAACCTGACATTGGACTTTGTGCTGTCAGCACAAAGCCAGCTTAGGATCCCCGCTCGCCATCTTTCTGTCTCTCTCTCAAAAATAAATAAACATTAAAAAAATTTTAAAGACAGAAATTAAGAGAGAAAGTTCATGATTTTTCAATAGAGACCCCTCAGAATGCATATACCTCTGCCTAGAATGTTCTTCTCACATAGCTTAGTCAGGTAAGAAGTAAGGACTCCAAAGCTATCACAGGATTTTTTTTCCCCTGATTTTTCTGGCATATTGACGAGAGGCCACCTGTACTTTCACAAATGGCATGCATAAATGTCACATTATCCTTCCTTCTCCTTTCTGGAGGAAGGGACTCACAGTTTCCTATGGATCTTTTGGATGATGAAAGGGAATTCTTCACCCTTTTATCACCTTGCTAGCTCTGGGGAGGTCTGTGAAGATGCATGTAATGCATCTATTGAAGCTTAGTCCCCTGGGATTTGAAGACATGAAATCTTTTGGCTCTGGGGTCATTCATTATTGAGAAGCAGAGTCATTGTCCCCTCAGCCAGCCAGATTTTCACCTCATACTTCGCAGATCAGACAGTTCAGAGGAAAAGAGCTTACGTCCTTAATTGCTAATGATTTAAATTGTTGGGTCAATGAACCCTAGTGTCTTCTGAGGAATGGTAAGGACATTCAACCTCTGGGCAGGGACACAGGATGTAATTACTTCACTCCTTGCTGGATGCTGTCATAGGGTGCTGGTGGGAGAACTGGTATTTCTGGGGGGCAGGAGATGAAGCCTACTCACACAGAGAATGCTGTGTGAGACCAGCTCCTCGATGTGCTTCTCTGTTCCACATTCAGACATCCTGCCAACCACAGACTGGTGCACTTTGAGCTTTTCTGAGCCAGGTTGAATAAGTGAAATAAGGCGACCCACAAGGACAAATACTGCCAGTGATCATTACATCATCATGTGCTATTACACTTATGTGAGGCACCTGCAGTGGCCAACTTCATAGGAAGTGGATTAAAGGCTGGGGTTGGAGGCAGAGGAGAATAAAGCGTTAGTGCTTAATGGGTACAGAGTTTCCTAGGCATAAATAAAAAGTCCTGGGGATGGACTGCACAATACCTTGCGAATGTCCTCGAATGTCACGGAACTATATGCTTAAAAACGATAAAAGTGTTCCCTTTTGTTATGTGTATTTTATCAAGTTTATTTTTATTTACTTTGAGAGAAACAGAGAGCTAGCAGGGGAAGGGCAGAGAAAGAAGGAGACAGAATCGCAAACTCCATCACAGATGGAGAACAGGGCAGAGGGTAAGGGTAGAGGGAGGAGGTAGCTAGGGTGTGGGAGGAGGGAGCAGGAAGAGGTAAAGCCAGCTTCCTGGGGGTCTGCTGTGTTCTAGCACTTTCTGAGTCTCAGGTACATTGCAATCAGCCTCAGCAACCACTGCTACAGGGCGGTCTGCAGCGGTGGGAAAGGAGGTTGGAAGAGTTTCATGAACGTTCCCGTGCTTGGACAGGACAGTCAGGCTGGGAGCCTTCGGCTGCTCCCTCACACAGGGTCATGCTACCCTACAAGTCTGGACTCAATTAAATTTGTCCAGGCGCCCACCGAAACGGACAACCACCCTATCTTTCAAGATAACATTTGCAGGCAAATGGCTTCTGCTGGCTTCCTCCTGTACTCAACTCTCTGACATTTACAATAACAGATAAGTTCTTTACAAATGAACGTTAACAATTTTTCTTGTTTGTTTAAGGCGGAACCAGACCATTCTCTCCCAAGGGAGGCAGTATTTCAAACGTCCAACAAGGGGATGTAGCAACTTGAAAATAACAGAGCAGCTCTTGCAGGGGACAGCCTCTGAGTGGTTAGCGGTCCGAAGATCAGGCCAGAGGGCAAGGAGACAAAAGCCTAGAAATACCTTCTTGCTTAGCATCACAGGGGTTGGGGACAAAGCAAGCTTGGGAAGTGGGGTGGAAATTGTAGTAGGGGCTGGCAGCTGGCAGAAGGCGTCACACCCATTCAAAAAGGTACAGCCGTGCCCAGCTAACATGGGGCACGGGGGAGGTTGCACCCCAAAGGGAAGAAATGGGTGCGTCTGTCTCATGCGTATACACATGCAATGTGTATGCACAAACACTGAAGCAAAATGCTGGAAAGAAATACATCACAGTGATATTCTCAATGGGTTTTCTTCTTTTTGATTATCTGTATTTGCTCATTATAATGCATTCTTTTCATTTTCTTTTTTTTTTAATTTTTAATGTTTTATTAATTTTTGAGAGTGAGAGATCACGAGTGGGAGAAGAGCAGAGAGAGAGAGAGAAAGGGAGATGCAGAATCCAAAGGAGGCTCCAGGCTCTGAGCTCTCAGCACAGAGCCTGATGTGGGGCTTGAACCCACGAGCTGTGAGATCATGACCTGAGCCGAAGTCAGATGCTTAGCCGACTGAGCGACCCAGTCGCTCCTCTTTTCGTTTTCTTAAACAATAACAAAAAGAGCAAATCCTTGTCTTTTAAAAGATTCAGGGCAGACTGGGGCACCTAGGGTTAAGTGTCCAACTCTTGCTTTCAGCTCAGGTCATGATCTCACTGTTTGTGAGTTGAAGCCCTGTGTGGGGCTCGGTGCTGACAGCATGGAGCCTGCTTGAGATTCTCTCTCTCTCTCTGTCTCTGTCTCTCTCTCTCCCTCGCTCTCTCTGCCCCTCCCCTACTCATGCCCTTTCTCTCTCTCTCTCAAAAATAAATAAACTTTTAAAAATAATGGGACGCCGGGGCTCCTGGGTGGCTTAGTCGGTTAAGCGTCCGACTTTCGCTTGGGTCATGACCTCGCGGTTTTGTGGGTTCGAGCCCCGCGTCAGGCCCTGTGCTGGCTGCCAGCTCAGAGCCTGGAGCCTGTTTCGGTCTCACTCCCTCCCTCTCTGACCCTCCCCTGCTCGCGCTGTCTCTCTCTCTCCTAGAAATAAATAAAACATTAAAAAAAAATAATAATGGGGCGCCTGGGTGGCTTAGTCGGTTAAGCGTCTGACTTTCGCTTAGGTCATGATCTCGCGGTTCGTGGGTTCGAGCCCCGCGTGGGGCTCTGGGCTGACTGCCAGCTCAGAGCCTGGAGCCTGTTTCAGAGTCTGTGACTCCCTCTCTCTCTGACCCTTCCCTGCTCATGCTGCCTCTCTCTCTCTCCTAGAAATAAATAACACATTTAAAAAAAATTTAAAAAAAAAAAAAAGAAAATAAAAAATAAATAAAAGACCTGGGGCAGAAATACAATTAAGCGATTGTACTAAGCCCCTTTGAGAACACAGAGCCAACAGCAGTCCGTGCACAAGTGGTAAAGATTTTCTGGAGAAAAGAAACTGATGTTGCTAGGCACCTTGTCACCCACCTGGACCCCCTTAACTCAGGAAACTCCTAGAGGTTCCTGGCCAACTGTCAATCTTCCCTTTTAGAAATTAACTAACAAACTGCTGCTGAAACAGAAAAAGAAATATTTGAGGAAGACGCCTGCCCAGATCAATCAGAACGTGCCAGAAAGTGCCTCAGCCTCTTTATAATGTCAAAATCCCCTTCTGAACATTCATCCTTAGCCCTAATAAAAGGAGCCCTGCTTTCCCTTGTTTGGGGAGTCACGACCTTGGAAATTATTTCCCAGGGATCTCCTTGTTTGTACAAATAAAGTGACCTTGTGAGGCAACTCTACTGTGGTGTCACCTGTCTGTTATTCCCCTAGGGGCGGATCCTCGTAGATTCCATTCCCACTACAAGGCATAAAGGCATAAAGAGGCTCTGGGAATGCAGAAATGGATCTGATAATTACACAATACGGAAACGGATCTGATATTTACACAATAGCAATTCACCTGCGCAAATGAGACAGACCTTTGCTCACTTACTTTGTTTGCCCGCTCTAAACAAGAACATCTCAGTCTGACTAGCCTAGCCCTTGGGTTCTCATTAGGTATTTTTTAGCCCACAGTGATCTGCCTTGCACTCTGTAGGTGAACGTTTACTTCTCTGTATTTGTCAACAACCAAAGCTTCGAAGCGTCGGTCTCTGTGGCATTTCTGAGCCGGACACGGCAACCCTAGGTGTGGGGGTTGTATCCATCTCTGAGGGAGAAGGCTGTATCTCTGCTGGCTCATTCCATTTCATGCACTTGGCTCTCCCAGTGTCCCCAGTGGGCACCAGACGGACAGTTGCCCTGCCAGGCTTACCACCCATTTCCCTGGGACCTTAGAAGGCCCTCCTGAGGCTGAACCAACCAACTTGGTCTCATTAATACAACCCCCCTCCCCCCGGGAATCTACTAATTACAGGTGTTTCTTATAAAGTTGTCCCATGTCAGAGTGCACGGTCTCCTCTTGGCTGGGATCGAAGGTAAATTTTTGGTACAGAGTCCCTAAAGGTCTTTTGTCATCAGAAAAAAGAAATGTGACAGCCTGAACTCCCTCACTTAGAGACAAGTAAGGATACAACTAGCGTTGTCTCCTTGGATTAGTCACACTGGGGTCCCCATCCCCAGAGCTGTGTCATGGAAAGTCCTAGAGAAAGTGCCCCCAAGCCCCTTCACAACCTGCCATGCACACTGGGAACACTATTTATTGGGGTACGGTCTTCGAGAATGCTCCCTTGTTCCATACACGCTAATTCAGGGAAAGAAAGGATAATAGATTATAATGCATAGCAGAGCCCCCAGGGAACACAGGCAAGAGAGAACATCGAGTTACTGGAAATTTCCTAATAGATGATAAGTGACGGACTTCAGTTCTTGGTACGGAAATGCCTTCATTATCACTCGGAATTATGTCCATGTGCACAACAAGCCAATTTACCAAACTTCGGCCGGATCATGGTGCCCTTTGATTCATACCTGATGTCTGGTGCTTTCATTCTGATCTCTGCTGTCCTACTTATGATGCTAAATTATAGCTATTTCTTATGTAATTACTCCCACCCCTGCCAGTGGGTGGGGGGTCACCTACTGTAGGTTCTTTACCCTCTAGCCCCCTGCAGTGCAGAATGCCAAGGTCAGCACATTGTAAGCGTTCAAAAACAACAGCCCAAAGTATTGATCGACTCCCTCAATTTCATGTGCATCATCGTATCCATGATTATATCTCCACCACCAGCAGCCTTTCCCATAAACCCCACATGCACAGCCCAACATAGTTGCAATTTGCTTTTCGTCTAATCAGACGCGTGAGAGCAATTTATAAACTGCAAAGCTCCGTGGACCTGTGAGAAGGCATTGCTTGCCCCTTTGCAAGTTAACAGAATCCAGATAAAAGAGAGCTTCACCTTGAACTGTCACCCTGAATGTAAACCAAATACAGATTTACTTCTTTTTTTTTTTTGTAATGTGGATTTATTTTTGAGAAAGAGCATGCGGAAGGTGCAGAGAGGGAGGGAGACGGAAGATCCAAAGTGGGACTCATGCTGACAGCACAGAACCCGACGTGGGGCTCAAACCCACAAACCGTGAGATCATACCTGAGCTGAAGTTGGACGTCCAACCCACTGAGCCATCCAGGTGCCCCTGAAGGCATGTCTTTTTAATTACTATTGTGGGTCTAATGGTAATTGGGTTGGGGGGGCATCCCAGGACCTAAAGCACCTTGCCAGATTTGGAGGCCACCCCCCACCACGAGGGCTGTGGTGAGCCACAAACTGAGAAACCATCCAGACACCTGATTCCCGATCGTCGCAACAGGGGGATGGGACTCTCCAGGTACCTGGGCCTTCTCAGGGGACATGGACTTCGAGGGGACGAGGAGGATTCTCTCCAGCCTACATTTGGGTCTAGAAACAGCCATGTCAGGAGGAACATACTGCAATACCGGCGGCCAGCAGCACAACCCCCTGAGTCCCTGGGTGGTTTGCTGTGACTCCGAGCCTGGCCCATTTTGACACAAGACTTTCGAAAAATCTCCGTGGTAGCAGCAGCAAATAAACCAGAGACAGAAGCGGGCTACCGAGGGACCCCTTTTAGCAGGGGCGAGAGGCTCTTGGGCGCCTAGGGTCCCTACGCTCCATTTCGGGCAGGGAATCGAACATTCCAGAAGCTCTCCAGCTGCTGCACTCCTCATGCTGGCCAGAATATTCTCCTCCGTTCCAAACGAGAAGCCCCTGCCCGAGGACAGGTCTTCCCATCATGGGGTTAAGTCTCTGAGGCCACACTGAGTATATCTTTCGGAGATGAAACTCTGGAGTCGGAAGGCATCGGAATTTGGAAAGCTTTTGATGTCTGCTCCCAAATCCCCCTCCAGAGGGGTACCGATTTACCAATTTACACTTCCCTGGCAGTATATTAAAGGACCCTCTCCCTCTGTCGTCGCCGCCACCAAGGGATTATCATTCTTTTGAGTTTTTGCCGGTTTGATGGATTCACCATTGTGCGCCTGTGCAGTTCCGATTTGCACTTTTTAAAAGCTACTTAAGAAGTTAATGGTTTTATTTTTTTTAATTTTTTTAAACGTTTTATTTATTTCTAGGAGAGAGAGAGAGAGAGAGAGAGACAGCGTGAGCAGGGGAGGGTCAGAGAGAGAGGGAGTCACAGACTGAAACAGGCTCCAGGCTCTGAGCTGGCAGTCAGCACAGAGCCCGACGCGGGGCTCGAACCCACGAACCGCGAGATCATGACCTAAGCGAAAGTCGGACGCTCAACCGACTAAGCCACCCAGGCGCCCCTTGAAGTTAATGGTTTTTATGCATCTCGATTCTCAGTTGCTTGCTCAGAGTCCTGGATCTGTTTTTTTTCCACACGTTGCTTTGTTTCTTTTTCTCTAACTGGGTTGTAACCAAATTTATAATAATTTTTTCCTGCCATTTTTGTCAGAGAAATTGATTCCAGTCTGTCAGTTTATCATTCAATATATGTATATTTTTGACTTTGGGTGTATTCTACAAACCTCTGTGTGTGTATACATATGTAGGTGCATTTGTATATGTAAAGGTATGTACTCTATGGCTTTAATTATGAAAGTAAATAAAAATGAATTAATCTTCTGTATTCCACACTCTTTCCTATGTACATTGAGGAAATTTATTTCTCTCTCCCCTCACTGATTGGGTTAATGATATAATCGGAAGATTTAGGCCCAGATTGTCCTTGTTACAATATTATTTTTATATTAAACACCTCTTATTTGACCAGTAATTTTTGATATCTGCATTAAGTTTCATAAATAAGCATAAACATTTAGCGCAGTGCCTGGCATACAGTAGGCACTAAATAAAAGTTGGCTCTAAAATTATTATTTTAGCAAATATTTGGAATTAATTCCACATTTAACTGTTGTAATGCTTGCCACAGGTCTCTTATATGGAATTTTCTGGGCTTGAGGTCTATTTTTGCTCCACATTTCACATGGAATGAATTTTCAAGTAATATTTTTTTCCACAGATACATCCTGGGAGTATTTTCTTTAAGCCCTTGGCAATTTGGGAATCTTTTTATTGGTGTCACACATGAAAGAAAAAGTGGCTGGGGTGCCTGGGTGGCTCAGTCGGTTAAGCATCCAACTTCGGCTCAGGTCATGAGCTCACGGTTTGTGGGTTAAAGCCCCGTGTTGGGCTCTGTGCTGACAGCTCAGAGCCTGGAGCCTGCTTCCGATTCTGTCTCCCTCTCTCTCTGCTCCTCCACTGCTCTTGCTCTGTTTCTCTCAAAAATAAATAAACTTTAAAAACATTTTTAGAAAAGAAAGAAAAAGTGGCAAGTAAACTAGAGTTTACCCAATGGTTTTTCTCTTCGATTGTTTTTTTTTTAATTCTCTTATTTATTTGCCATTTGATCTAACACCGAAGAAATCCAAAACTCACCAGATTTGTATTCCATTGTGTTTGATTTGCCCATTGTTGCTGTTTTTTTTTTTTTTTTTACTGAATATTTAGAGACTCTTTTATTGTCTATATACGGAAAAGTTTTGCTCTGGCATTTCTAGGTGTTTTCACATTTTTCGCCAATATAATAAAGTCTCTTAATCTGCAGAGCTTTCATAGAAAAATAAAAATAAAATGTAGTGCACATGCATGTAGCTACGTGTGTTTAAGTACTCATCGACTGTACCGCTTATTGTATTCATCAGAAACGTATTAATTCTTAAATTCCAGCCTCTATTCTCTGTCTTCAAAGCATATTGTCCTCCATAGTTTCCATCAAGTTCATTACGTGAGGATTCGCTCTACCTTCATGTCACTCGGCTCTGTGTATCATCCCACGTGGATTTTCCTTCTGCACCTGAATGTTTAGATTTCCTTGCCCCTTTTCCTCAGCTCAGCCCTCGACCTTTAAGTTTCTTCTTGTTACCTTTTCAGGTTCGACGACTGTCTCCTCGTGAAGTCTCGTTCCTGTTTGGTTGAGGTTATGCTTTCTTATATCCCAACGAGGATCAACTATCTACCAGAAACTTTTTCCTAGAGCATTCTCAGGGGTCCGCTCCTCTGAGATTGTTAGGACTTTGTTAAGTTGGCATTTGTTAAATGAACTCTGGGATGCTGGATGGTGAGCCTGGTTCAACAGAAGACCCCAGGGGAATTGTAATAGAGAAGCTTATGACTGCCAGGTCCTGGAGAAAGGACACAGCATGCCGTGAGGGGCTTCATGGGGAGGTCAAGGCAGGTGCAGGCAGAGAGGGACAGAACCGGGTACGTACATGCCTTAATAAGGTCTGTGAGTGGAGTGCTTTGGGGTACCTGAGCTAAGACCAGATTGGTCAAGTGAAACCAAAAAGATCAGGCTTTGGGTAAGCTCCACGGGAGGGTCTTATCTAAGGGGTGCACAAGAGAAAGGCCCTGGGAGATGGGGGAGACTGTTGATCACCAAGGCTGGGGGAATCCTATCCGGAACGTACATTTACTGGTGACTCTGTGGGCTGCTATCTAAGGCATGCACCTGCATGAGGGGCTAGTGCCAGTTTAAGGTCCTTGCAGACCATGTGACCACACAAAATGGATGCGGAGGTAGCGATGCTGTGGAGTAGCTTAGCTGAACTCTCCCCAGAGACTTATGTAAAGGTGAGATCTATCCAGACAAGTGGATTGATCTGAATTCTGTGTAGATCCCATCCCCTTTCCAGGGCATCTTACTAAGCACCTTCCAGCGCAATGCTCACCGCTAGAAGGCGTTCCTATGGAGCCAACTCTAGGCACTGAGATGGGCTGGTCTCCTATCTCTTTCTCCACCATATATATATACTCTTTGCCTTGTTGTAAGATACACTGACTCCCTGGGTATATGACAAGTTACAGCTTCCAGCATTTACCATTAACGGTCACTGCATTGCTCTGTTCTCCTTTCTCTACATAAGCCCAGGCCTTCCCTAAAAGAATCACACTCTGGAAGATGCAGTCTGGCACTGTCAATCAGCTCTCCGTACCAACTCATGATGTAAAGAGAATCGCTGTATCTTTCCAGATATAAAAAGAAAGAATAAGAAAGAGAGCTGGGACTGCCCTCCTCCAAAAGCAGCACATGTGATTGGGAAAAGGCTGCTTGGTTTCCTTCTGGATGTGACAGCAGCATAGTGGCTGTGAAGTCAAGCTGAGTTCAAACTCTGGACAGATAACTTATCCAAAATCACCCAGCACCCAGTAACCTTGGGTAGTTGCCTGGCCTCGGTTACTTAGTTGCTTCATTGGTAAAATCCGGAGGTGGGGGTTCGGGGGAAAGAGTGGAAGGAGAAAGATAATACTAGACCCTCTCAGAGTTTTGTGAAGAGAGTCACTACCTGTAAAGCCTGTAATAAGCATTCAATAAATACTAGTTGCTGTGAATGGACATGAGGGATCTCTTCGGGGTGATAATAATATTCTAAAATTGCTTTATGGCGATATCTGTACAATAAATCATTGAATTGTGCACTTGAAGTGGGTGAGTTTTATGATATGTGAAATATACCTCAATATAGTTGTTTCTGAAGGAGATAAATATCCATTGTCATTCGTGCTGACACTGCCAATAGGTTGAGTTTATGTACTAATTTTCTAAGTGTTTTATAGCTTTCCCTGAGACTTCTGAGTCCCTTGAATATCTGTTATTGACTTTGATAGGGAAACAGTGTGGGATCTGAAAACGTGAGAGAATATTCCTTGAGCTCCCAGATCATCCCATCCTTCACCCTATACCCTGCCCGCCAGTCTCTAGATTTACTTTTACCTACTCCATGTTCAATCCTGACACCAGGAGATCTGGACTCAGAGCTTCCATGACACTGGTTGGCCTTGGAATTCGGACATCTTCCCCTCTCCAGCCTCAGATTATCTCTCCTCTGCCAAAAAGAGGAAAATAAACCAAAAGATGCCTACTTTTCTTTCCAGTCCATATGACATGGCATCCTTTCTCATATTCCCTGAGTTCTCAAATGGACGAGAAGCTGTATATAAATGGGGATGTTGATGGTGTGATGCTGTCATGGTAGCATTTATAGTTAGTGTAATTCTCACCTTCCCCTCTGTCCCATATTGTCCCCCCGGGGGAAGTGTGTTCATAGGAAACATGGGAGAGTGGAGTAAGAAATGGCTGCTTAGTTCATGTTTTAGCCTCCATACCCAGGGTGAAAATCCAATGCCCTAGGCTGGGGCATAAGGACTATTGTCCATACCTGTGCTCTGCAGGCCGAAGTAGCCACACACCAAAACCTCAAATGTCTTCAAAATGGACATTGAGAACAGAAAACAACTCAGTGTACATGGATTCAAAGCTGGGTCCACCATCTCCCACTTGGGGAATCCTCACCACGTTACCAAACCCCTTGAAAGTTCAATTTCCTGGTCTTTAAATGGGGTTAACAACCCATATCTTTCAGTGTTGCTATAAGGGTTTTAAAAACACACCGCGGGAGAGCCTCTATCCCATCCTAAAAACATAACAGGCACTGAAGAGATGAACCAACGAGGCATTGACAGATAATACGGCTCTTCCAAGGGTCACCTGTGGCGAATTTGCCAGAGCCAGACCGAGTCCTGAAGCGGGAAGTCCAATTAGGCTAATTGAACAGGGACCCCCCCCCCCTTTCTTCTTTGCTCTTCTGTTTTTCTGTTGGCTGTAATAGAGAGAAACGAGTTAATGAAAAACAAACATTTTCTAGTGAGTTCTCTTCAAACAGCTGAGGGCTGTTGCAGTGTTGAGAAAGAAAACTTCAACTCAACTTAAAAGGTCAGGAATTAGGATAAGCAAAACAATCTTGTGACAAGACCCAGTATCTGGGAAGCCATGAGTGACAGTAGCTTAAGGCTATCTAACCAGTGTGTAAAAGGGGAAGAATCCTGGAAGCGAAGTGAAACAAATCCTCCTTAAAGCTGGGGCCCCATTTCATCACATCTACATCCTGGAAGGCCAACAGATGACTTCAAAGGAATTCGTGGGCACGCGTCCACCAAATTCAACACTAGGTAATTTTCTTCCCAGAAACACAGTGGGGAAAAAAAGACTCTCAGCCATGTTCAAGTTCAAAGGGATGGTCCCTCAGCTGTGGTCCTCAAAACCTACCGTGCTGTAACGTCAAGGTGGCCAAAGGAGTCTCAGGATGTCGTCTTCCACCTCAGGGTAATAAACATGGCGTGGCCTTTGGAGCTAGCTAGCCAAGAAGATAAGTAGAGAAATATCTCCACACAAAGTTCTAGGCAAATACAGGGAAGAAGTGAACTTGGGGTGGAGAAACCTGGAGCACACCAACACGATGAGGTGATAAAGACCAGGATTAATGATGGCAGCACTCCCCGGTGATTGTGGGCTGCTATAACAAAACACCACAGCTGGGGGCTTAAACAACAATCTATATCTCTCAGTTCTGAAGGCTGGACGTGCAAGTTTAAGGTGCTGGCAGACGTGGTGTCTTGTGAGAGCACTTGCTCTTCTTGGTTTACAGATATTTGCTCTCTCGCTATATCCTCACATGACGGAGAGAAAGAGAGGCCCTCCAGTCTCTCTGTGGCTTCTTATAAGGACACTAATCCCATCATGAAGAACCCACCTTCATGACTTCATCCAGACCTACTATTACCTTCCAAAGCCTCTACCCCATCATACCATCAAATTGGGGGTTAGAACTTCAACACATTTTCTGAGACCATTCAGTCCAGAGCACAGCCGGAATGGACGTTATGTTCCTCATGAACAGCACAGAGAAGGGCTGAGATGCTTTCTGTGCTATTCCTGCCAAAGATTCATGACCAGAGTCTGAGCCTGCGTAAACTCTGAACCGAAGCTGAGGGTTCTCTTACAGATCGACAGGCCGGTGCTCTTTTTTTTTTTTTTTTTTTTTAAGTTTATTATGTTTAAGAGATAGAGAAGAAGAGTGCAAGCAGGGGATAGACAGAGAGAGAGGGAGACACAAAATCCGAAGCAGGCTCCAGGCTCTGAGCTGTCAGCACAGAGTCTCATGCGGCGCCCGAACCCACAAGCTGTGAGATCATGACCTGAGCCGAAGTCAGAGCTTAACCAACTGAGCCACCCAGGCACCCCGAAGGGATTGTGGTCTTTAAGACAAAGACATGATAATGAAAGACCAAGGAACTATTCCACATTGAAAAACATAATGAGGCACAACAGTGAAATATAATGTGTGTTTCTACATAGGATCAGAAAGCTTGAAGAGAGAGGGTTGGGACAGCCATCAAAATTCGGACAGAGTCGGGGCACCTGGGTGGCTCAGTTGGTTACCCATCTCAGGTTGCCAGCTTTTTTCAGCTTTATTCAAGTATAATTGTAGGGAAAACAGCAGGATACTTAACGCTCACGTGACACTTTGATAGATGCATACATTATGAAAGTCTTCCCCCCACGAAGTCGATTAACACATCCAACACCTCACAGATTTACCCCTTGCTTTTGGGTCTCGCTTTAGGTTTGGGTTTTGATGAGAACATTCACCTTCCACTTTCTTAGCAAACTTAAACTGTGCAATGCAATGTTATCGACTACAGTCACCACATTCTTCATTAGTTCCTGAGGTCTTCCTTATCTGAAAGCTTACACTCTTTTGCTGACCTTCCCCACCTCCCCCGTCCACCCCACCCAAATCCTGGTGTCCACTCCTCCACTCTGTCTCTGTGAGGTTGACTTTTTTTTTTTTCCTTTTAGATTCAACATGTAACAATGCTGTGTATTTGTCCTTCTCCGCTGGGCTGGTTTCACTTAACGTAATGCCCTCCATTTTCATCCATGTTGTTGCAAATGGCAAAATTTTCTTCTTTCCCATTTCTTCTTGATCCTTTATCCATCAGTGGACACTCATGTTGTTTTCATACGTTGATTATTGTGAACAATGTTTCAACAAACATAAGAGTATAGATACTTATTTTTCCAGGATAGTAATTTTGTTTCCTTTGGATATATATCCAGAAGTGGGATTGCTGGGTCATATAGTGGTTCTAGTTTTAATTTCTTAAGGCCCTTCATACCGTTTTCCATAGTGGAGGCACCATTTCACATTCCCACCAACAAGCGCACAAAAGTTTCCTTTTCTTCACATCCTTGTCAAAATTTATCTCCTGTATTTATATATAACTTACATATAATATGAATACTATATATACATTATTTCTCCTGCCTAATGTTAACCCTTTCCTTATTTAAGATCAGGTCATTTCTCCAAGGTACCCTGGTGTGTGTGTGTGTGTGTGTGTGTGTGTGTGTGTGTGTGTGTGTGGTAGGAAATGTACATACATACATACATTTTTTTTTTTTTTGAGAGAGAGAGAGAGCAAGCACAGGAGGGACAGAGAGAGGGAGAGACAGAATCCCAAACAAGCTCTGTGATATTAGCAGAGACTCCGATGCAGGGCTTAAAGTCACAAACCAGGAGATCATGGCCTGAGCCAAAATCAAGACTCAGACGCCTAACTGACTGAGCCACCCAGGCGCCCCTATCTCCTGTATTTTTGATCATAGTCATCCTAACAGGTATGAGGTAATATCTCATTGTGGTTTTAATTGCTGTCTCTGATAATTAGTGATATTGAGTACTTTTAATATACCCATTGGCCATTTGCATGTCTTCTTTGAAAAAATATTCTGGTTCTTTGCCCATTTTTATTGGGTTGTTTTTTGGTTGGTTGGTTTGTTTGTTGCTATTGAGTTGTATGAATTATTTGTATATTTTGGATATTAATTCCTTAGTGGATATGTAACAGCAACCTAAATGTTCAAGTTGTTCCTGCTTTGGGCGATGGGCTCCTTCAAACAGACTTCAGGGTCCTCTAGATATGTTCCCCCTCATACTTCAGACTCTTCCTGGCTTCTGGCACAGTGTTCCATGATCATCTTGTATTTTCTTGCCTGCCCCTCGGATCATTACCGGAGGGTGGGAGAGACCCTGGTCCCTGTGTCACGGAGCAAATGAATGAATCTTGGGGACAACAGAGAGTGAGCAAAGCAATAGAGTTTATTGAGGAAAGTACAGGCTCTCAAGAGGGAGAGTGGTCCCGATGGAGGAGCCGCTGAGGATTTCTGGCCCTGACTTTTTACTGGGACTTTCTCAGAACATTTATGAGACTCCATACATGGCACCCTGGGCGGGTCTGGAATACCTTCATCCTACCCCCCACCCTCACCCCAAAGCCCACGTCTTCAGCGTCCAACTTGCAGCTGTAGCCTGCTTCCTTGGGCTCCCTTATCTCTCCCTGCCTACTGTTAGCTCTTTCCCTATCCAGGATGAGGTCATTTCTCCGAGGTACCCTGTTGTGTGTGTGTGTGTGTGTGTGTGTGTGTGTGTGTGTGTGTGTGTGAAGTACTTGGAACCAATCTGGGCACTCAGTGGGTTCTTTGCACTTGAGAGAATGGTGGCTTTGTAGAGGTCAGAGGTAGGGAATATACATAAACACATACAAATAGATGTATATACGCTATATCTGTAACCATCCTGTGATCAGTCATGCCCCAAACATCTCAGTGTTTTAATAACTTGAAATACACAAGTACTCCAAACCTGCAACAATTCAAGCTGACAGTTCTATTGTTTACATTTTTTACGCTTCACTGGTTTTGCAAACTTGATTACCTTTATAAACATTTTTCCTCGTCCCTCGGATTTAAGACGGCACCCATTTGCTAACATAAAACATTAAAACTAAAGACTAATTTTTCAAAATTAAGCAAGTATATAAGTTACACATGTAAATGATTCAAGTTTCAAACAATGTTTTAGATCTCTGAAGTTTACTAATCTTTTTTTTAATGTTTTTTCTGGAGAGAGAGAGAGAGAGAGACAGAGCTTAAGCAGGGGAGGGGCAGAGAGAGGGAGACACAGAATCTGAAGCAGGCTCCAGGCTCCGAGCTGTCAGCACAGAGCCCGACACAGGGATCGAACTCACCAGCTTTGAGATCATGGCCTGAGCCAAAGTTGAACACTTAACCAACTGAGTCACCCAGGCGCCCTACATTTTTGAAGTTTTTAAAGCATGAAGCTGCATTGAGACTTTTGGGACCCTCTGACGTCTAATAAGATTCATGAACCCATGTGGGCACAAAATTCCAATTTCAGTCCCCCACATTACGGTCATTGGTTCAGTTAATTAATCCTTTCGTGCAATGTCATAGGGGTTCCGATCACTCAGGTGGCCTCAGAGAATATCCTCCAATATCTAGCTTCCCAGGACACTGGCCACATTGTTGCCATCTGCACCGGCAAACCACATTTCCAATGCAGGGGACGGTCAAAGCACTATCACCCAAAATAAATTCGATCACTGGGAATTCATTGAAAGTTATTTCTGCCCAATATAGGGCACAAAGCAATAAAAACAAAACAAAACAAAACAAAACAAAACAAAACAAAACAAAACAAAACAAAAAAACAGCAAGTGTTGCTTTGTATGTCACGTAAGAAAATCCTATCAGTAAAATTTAGGTTTTACAACAGGCTCTTTCTATGGAAGGAAGAGACTCCTCTGTAACGTGCAAGCACAAAGGATTTGAGGAAGTCGTTACATTCTTGCTAAACTCCAAACATTCTGAGGTTTGCTCATGAATTAGGAGGAAGAATGTCTCATGTTTCACTGGTGAGGGTTTTTTTTTTTTTTAATGTTTATTTATCTTTGAGAGAGAGAGAAAAAAAGAGAGAGAGCGAGCAAACAGGGGAGGGGCAGAGAGAGAGGGAGACCCAGAATCCGAAGCAGGATCCAGGCTCTGAGCTGTCAGCACAGAGCCCGACTCAGGGCTTGAGCTCATGAACCATGAGATCATGACCTGATCCGAAGTCGGACACTTAACCAACTGAGTCACCCAGGCGCCCCTACTGGTGAGTTTTTAATGAGACAAATTTAGGGTGTGTCTTGTAATTTCCCCTATTCCCAGGCCCTTCTTTCTTCTCCTCCTCGCTCTGGGGGTCTGCGACAGAAAAAGAGGGAAGAGAAAACTACTATCACTCATCCAGTTGCTCACTGATCTAGTATTTCAGTAACGCAGCGGCAGACATTCTAGGGCCATATTGCCCAATGTGTGTCTTATTTGACTTTCAGCTCCTTACAGGCAGGGACTATGTTTTATTTATTTTACAAGTGGAGGTATGAGTAGCAATAGCTACTGTTGATTGGGCAACCACAGAGGACTACAGCTTTTGCTTATGCCCATGCGATTTCTCGTTGAGATCCTTCTAGACCACATGATCATTCCCATATTCCAGATGAGCGATCAGACTTGGTGCGGGTAAGACCTGTCAGATCTGGCCGATCTTTCCACCAGGGATGCCCCCGCTGCCCGATCTCCCCCTCCAACCCCCCCTCGGACAATGCCTTCATGTAATAAGATTCCATCTGTGATTGAATGGGATTGAACTAGACTGGATCATGGCTAGCAGTAGTGGCCAATACCCAACAGCTCCTGGGACCTATATTCTAATCAAACTGGGTAGAGGGGGAAGTGAAAAGTACAGTTTTTAAATGACAGGGAAAACTCTGGTCTGGACTATTATCTATCAATGAGACCAGATCAGGTGGCTCCAACTTCTCACTTCTCAGTTTCCAAAACGCTAAAATGAAGTGCTTACACTTGACTGCCATGTTTGTTGCAGCTTTACTATTCTTTACTTCCACTTGTCAAAAATTCTTCCCTCTGCTCTTTTTAGAGACTCTGAAAGTCCTCATCCTGCTAACCTCCTGATTTTAGAAGCAGTTTTGATAAAAGAACATGAAGCAAACTGACTGCTTCTGGAAAAGTAGATGCTTAGCAAATAGAGGTGTGGTCTGGGAAGTGATTCCTACTGAGTGAGACTCAAAAGCATCCACGATCTGGCCACGAATGAAAGAAAAGATATTTACATTTCTTCTTCTTCTTCTTGCATTAAATAAATAAAGCATGCGGGGCACTTGGGTGGGACTCTTGGCATGGGTCATGTTATCACAGTTTGTGGATTCAAGCCCCACACCCGGCTCTGCGCTGATGGCCTGGAGCCTGCTTGGGATTCTGTCTCTCCTTCTCTCTGCCCCTTCCCTGCTTGTACTCTCTCTCTCAAAAGAAATAAACTCTAAAAACAAATTTAAAAAGCAAACAGACAAACAAAAACCAAAGAATGAAAAAAACTTATTGGGGAACCATCAGCACCCAAGGTAAAGAAAAGCCAAATATTCCCTAAAACAAAGAGGCTTTTAGATACAGGATAAAAGCTATACAGTCCGCTGCTCTTCCCAGAGGAAAGCCCTTCTGTTGCCTTCTCAGGTTTTGTGAAAATGTGCTGAGTAACAACGGATGGGGCGAATAGCGAACATGTATTTATTTTGAAAAGTATATATTCTGATTTTGTTCATTTAGGCAGAAATTCAAATGTAAACTAATATCAGGACTAGCAAAGAAACAAAAGGAGGTGGGGGAAAGGCTAATAATGTTGCATCTCTGAACACAGCTCCCATACTGGAGCTTGAAAATTAACACCTTCAAGAGCCAGCCGTCATTAGCACGTCAAGAATTAGGGCGATACTTCTTTCAGCTCAGTTAATGAAACAGTTTAAATTTTTTTTTCCCCCAGAATGTACCATTAGCCCAGTTTAATTCCATGGAGGTCAGAGGAAGTTCACCTGTCAAAAATAGAAGTACTGACCTATAAAGAATTTTTTCCAATGCAGTCTTTCCAGGGCCTGGGAGTTTTTCCGAAGAAATACACTCAGGCAGGCGCAGGTGCTGATAACCAGGGAGTTGAATGCTGTTCTCCGCAGGGGCCTGGTAGGCTTGGCTCACGTGGGCGCTGTCCCCTCTTACCCCCCCAAACCCAGCAAGCCTTGGCTGCCGGGTGCCCTCAACCTGCATACACTAGCAGGCTGGGGAAACAGGAAATTAGGAACCCCCAAACTGCGTCCCCAGTCACAGCGGGGGAGGGGGGTTTGGGGAAGATTTTTTTTCACCTCGAAACGCAAACTCCACTTCGAGAAAATTTAGTTCTTCTCGATTTAAAGATTATGGGGGTAATTCTGTTGGAAACGGTAGAATTCGCTGATACTTCATCTGCAAGCGAAGGAAGGGCATCCTATAGGGAACAAGGGTGCCCCATATTGAGAAATAGAGGGTATTGTTATTTGCATTACAAAGGATTCTCCCACTTAAGAGAAGTTTCACTGTATTCGTTTTATAATTGACCTGTTTTTTGAAAATGTTTAGATGTTTATTTATTTTGAGAGAAAGAGAGAGAGACAGATTGTAAGTGGGCAAGGGACACAGAGAGAGGGAGACACAGAATCCAAAGCAGGCTCCAGGCTCAGAGCTGTCAGCACAGAGCCCGAGGCGGGGCTCGAACTCACAAACTGCAAAATCATGACCTGAGCAAAAGTCCGAGGCTTAACTGACTGAGCCACCCATTTTTAATGGCTACATTAAGTTTCATTAAATGGGCTTATTGAATACCCTGTTAGGGTTCATCTGGATTGTTTTCAATTTTTTATTCTGTTTGAGGGACGTCTAAACTGTTTTCTACAGTGTCTGCAACCAAAGTACGTTCCCACCCACCATGCACGAGGGCTCCCTTTTCTCCACATCCTCGCCAACACTTGTTACTTCTTGTCTTTTTGATACTGGCCATTCGGATAGGTGTGATGTGATGCCTAACTGTAGTTTTCTTTTTTTAATAAATATTTTTTAATGTTTTATTTATTTCTGAGAGACAGAGACAGCGTGAGCAGAGGAGGGTCAGAGACAGAAGGAGACACAGAATCTGAAACAGGATCCAGGCTCTGAGCTCAGAGCCTGACGTGGGGCTCGGACCCACAAACCATGAAATCATGACCTGAGCCGAAGTCAGACACGTAACCGACTGAGCCACCCAGGCGCCCTTCTCATTGTGGTTTTGATTTGCATTTATTTCCGTGATGATGAGTGATGTTGAGCATCTTTCCACGTGTCTGTTGGCCATCTGCAGCTCTTCTTTGGAAAAAAAATATTCACTGGTCCTCCATCATTTATAAATCAGGTTATTTTTTGGCATTGAATTCTTTATATATTTTGGATATTAATCCCTTATCGGACAGATCATTTGCAAATACATTCTCCCACTGAGTGCGTGTGAGCACATTGTAATGTACATAATTATCGAACCTCCATGCTGTATACCAAAAACTAATATATTATGTCCACTATACTTCCACAGGACGTTTTAAAAATGTTTTTGACTTTTATAAAGAATGCCGTGGTTTGAATTCGGTCAGCTAATTGTTTACTCACTTCTCCATTTTTTTCTTTAGAATCAGTTTCCACATCTGAAATTCTGCTGGATGATGTGCACATTTAAAGCACCTGCTTGCTGTTCGTTGCAAAACCACCGTCCAGAAATGTGACCCTGAAGCGTGCAGTTCTTTTTCACCACTTGGATGAAACAGTTTTGTAGGCTAGCTGTTGCTCTTCTCTTTTTCCTTTTCCCAGCTTTTTTTCTGCCTTGTTTGCAAGCAGCCTGCCTGGTGGTCCCGGTAGACAGAGAGATAGAGATCAAGTCACGATGTCATGATATCTAACTGGAAAAGCCTTTAGGGGCAATGTCCCAGTCCTTCAGACCTTCTTAATCTTGTTCCACTTGTCATTTGTTGTTTTGTTATTGAATTTGGTATTTCCTCAACTATGTGCTCCTTTTGAGTCATCCAGATGCCAAGCCAGCCAGCACCTTCTCCAGTCTCTGCGACCATCCAGGGGAGGTAGTTACTATTTCCCACAGTCATGGAATTCTATGAAATCATACTTGTGAATTACTTTTGAGTAACTAACTATGTTTGAAGTCTCTTTGAGGAGACCTAGGATGAGATACAAGGTTTGTGTTGCTGGTCTGGGGCAGGGAAGGCTGGGCACTCTCTAACTTTGATCCCAGACTCTTCACCAGGCTAATGAGTTCGGGTCAACACTTTCCATACCCTGGAGAAGTAAAATCCCCTTTTGCTTATAATACATCCCCCTTCCTTTTTTTAAAGGTTGGATATATTTCTGTTGCTTAAAACCAAAGACCCTCCAGATTTAGAGAAGATGTGACCCCATCCAGGGGAAGAAGCACAAGACGATGCCTCAAGAAATTGAAATGCAGGAAAGACCCTCAACAGCTTGTATCCCAAAATGTCAAGTAAGAATTAAAATAAATGTCAGATAATATTAAGATAAGACTCATTCTGTTGGTGCTTCATGTTTTCAATATCCGAAGACTGAATCATTTACAATGGCATTTGCTCTCCCACCACCTGCCAAAAGTTTGACAAACCAACCTCAAGAAAAGACAAAAAAAAAAAAAAATCATCATTGTTTGCAAAGTCTGGAAAGGTCTTGGCTTTTGCTCAGGTTTTGTTTTGAAGGCATGGAGGTACCTTTTCAATGGTTGCTTTCTGGGATGTTTCTGGATCCATTTGGCACTGGGGCCCAGAATAGAAGAAGAATTCCTTTGTCATCTTTCCTCAGTCTGGTTTCATAGATTTTTTTCTAGGAAGGAAGGAAGGAAAAGAAAGAGAGAGAGAGAGAAAGAAAGAAAGAAAGAAGAAAGAAAGAAAGAAAGAAAGAAAGAAAGAGAAAGAAAGAAGGAAAGAGAAAGAAAGAAAGAGAGAAGACACTGCTGTTTGTCACCTTGGTACTAATTTAAATAGGTATAAATTCCAGGCTCATGACTATGCATCGTTTTTGTCGACATTTCCCAGGGTGTTAGAGGCAAGGTACAGTTGCAAAGGGATTTTGTGTTGCCCAGATGCTGTCTGACAGCGAGGCAGAGAGGGATGTAGCCGTCCTGAGGTGGAGAGGCCATTCCTTGGTGATAACCCATGTGGTACTTGACCTTTACCCGATCCTCGTGCTGTCTGTGGGATCCTCATACTATCAGTGGCTTTAATACGTTACCTAACCTACAATGTCCAAATACGATACAAGGTGCCTTATACTTTGGGAAACAATATAGATTGAAAAGGATGATAACGTTTCTAGAAAACTTTAGGATATTTCACATTAGACATTTGCTTCTAGGGGCGCCCAGGTGGGCTCAGTCGGTTAAGTGTGGACTCTTGATCATGATCAGGTCACGATCTCATGGTGGTGAGCTCAAGCTTTGCAATCTTTGCTTGGGCTTTTCCCTTTCTCTCTGCCCAGCTGCCACTCATGCGCGTACACACACACTCTCTCTCTGTCTCTCAAAAATAAATAATAAAAAAAATGAAAAAAATAAAAATAAAAAAATAAAGAAATTTGCTTCCGAAGCATGAAAACACCTGGAGCAAAATAGACTCGGCTTATATAAGCTAAGGAGCCTTAACACTTTAAGCGCACAAAAGAAGTCTTGCATCTTGCAGAGCATATGACTTAAAGGACATGTACTGTAATCTTTTTCTGGGAAGGACAGATTGAAAAGGTGGCCAGCCGTCCGACAGTCCAGGGTCAGTGCGCTCATGGTCTCCATTTCCATCTGGCCTGCAGACTTCTTGCAGTGTCCCTATCCGCACCCTATACCACACCATCCGAATCCGTTAGGAGTGGCCCCATTATCTCCAATACCAACTCTGAACCTCCGTTCCTCATTGGTTTAATTTTTGAATAAGGTTACTCATTGGCTTAATTTTTAAAGAGTATACATACTTATACAACAGGGTTTTGTGATCGTTTCGTGATTTCTCTATCCTGGATCTCATTTTAGGGAACATTTTCCAAAAGAGCACAGTCAGCTGTTGGAATGTTGTGTCTTTGAAGACCTTTGTGTGCCCCACCCCGCAAAAATCCTATGGGGCTCAGTCTCCGTAGGTGGCTCAGTCCATTGAGCGTCTGACTCTTGATTTTGGCTCAGATCATGATGTCACAGTTTGTGAGTTTGAGCCCTGTGTCGGGTTCTGGGCTGACAGTATGGAGCCTGCTTGGGATACTATCTCTCCTTCTCTCTCTCTGTCCCTCCCTGCTCATCCTCTCTGTCTCTCTTTCTCAAAATAAATAAATAAACTTAATTTTTAAAAGAAAGTAAATACTTGGAGATACGTTAGTTAATTTTATCCTTATGAAACCCTTTTCTTTTTTTTTTCCAATATTTTATTTATTTCTAGGAGAGAGAGAGAGAGACAGCGTGAGCAGGGGAGGGTCAGAGAAAGAGAGAGTCACAGGCTGAAACAGGCTCCAGGCTCTGAGCTGGCAGTCAGCACAGAGCCCAACAAGGGGCTCAAACCCACAAACTGCAAGATCATGACCTAAGCCAAAGTCGGACGCCTAACCAACTAAGCCACCCAGGCACCCCATTATGAAACCCTTTTCAATTAGGTAATATTAAATGGCATTTACTTGTCTTAGTATTCTATTTCTCTCTACCAGGCACGGGCATGCTAGGGGAAAACATGAATGGGAATATTGAATGTTGAAAGTTGTGATCAACTGAAAAGAGAAAAACAGATAACCACCAGGAATATTTTAGGCTCACTTCCAAATTCCGCTTAGCTTGAGAGAATTTTGCTTTAGGCCACACTGGATTCAAAGGGGGCTATTTAGGGATCCAGATAACATGGTATGTTGAAATAACAGCAGACTAAATTAACAGAGAGTGTGGGCTCATATGATTTCTCAGAGTCAAACATTCGTTCATTTACCCTCCCTTTAACTCAGCAAACGTTCATTACATCGAACACACGACCAGCACTGACCACATGCTATTCTTAATCATGGGCCCATGTTGAATGGAATCCAGAATTCATATCCATCATTTAAAAAATGTTTATTCATTTTTAAGAGAGAGGTAGAGTCGAGCAGGGGAGGGCCAGAGAGACAGGGAGATATAGAATGCGAAGCAGGCTCCAGGCTCTGAGCTGTCAGCACAGAGTCCGATGTAGGGCTTGAACCCACAAACCGTGAGATCATGGCCTGAACTGAAGTCAGATGCTTAACCCACTGAGCAACCCAGGTGCCTCTATTTATTTTTTAAATGGTTATTTTTTTATTTTGAGGTGGGGAAGGGAGGGGCAGAGAGGGAGAGGGAGACACAGAATGTGAAGCAGGCTCCAGGCTCCGAGACGCTTAACCGACTGAGCACCCAGGTGTTCCCACAGCACTTTTTTTTTTTTTTTAAAGAATGTGAACAGAGTTATAAAGAGACATGAAGTTGCAGCTATTAGTTTCCTGCAAGAATTGCCTTGTTTAGTAATAAGACTTCTTGTAAAACCCTTCTCACTTGGAATCACTTAGATTAGGATTTGTGTCGCCAAGAAGCATGCATTACTGGATCCAGACTATCCCAACTGTGAATTTCCCGGTTGTGCTAATAAATCTATTCAGAGAATATTCTGCATGATAATTTGCTAAGCTTCCACTTCCTTCTATCCCTGGGCTGCTGATGTTCAAATAAATTCTTCTGGGGGTGGGGGGGGATGACCTTTAAAGGGTCAGGCAAGGAGTAAATGAGTAAAGATGTGTCCGTCTTTCTTTTTCCTTCTGCAGATATCAGTTCAAAGGAGAGATAGGTTAACAAAACAGACTCGTAGAAGATGTGGTGAAGGCCAAGTTCTGCAGGCTATGGAGCTCAGCTGGTGTCTCCGATGAAGGAAATTCAGGGACATCTTTTCATAGGAGAGTTCCAGGGGGAAAAACATCTGTTTTCTCAAACTTAAGAAAGTGATACATCTTTTCTGTTTGTAACCTGGTTAAGACAGAGAGTGCTTTGAGTCCTGGGGTGTGTGGGTTGGGAGGTGTTGGGTCTGCCTTTGGTGACATATTTGTAAGTATGATTTCTACATTGTCTTCTATCATAATCACCTTCTAGCAGCAAAGAAAAGAAGCTTTCTTTATAGAGACAGGAGAAATGCTTTCAAGCCCCTCCCAAACTGAGCCACTCCAGTAACATTATTCATGATTCCTGCCTGTCTCCATCATGTTCCAGGACTACCATTGCTGACCACACCTCACCCCGCTGTGATGGCTCTGCTATTCTCCACTGTACCCCCAACGCACCCTGCGTATGTATTTATACAAGACTTTCAGCATTTCTCTTACTTTTTTATTTATTTGTTTGTTTATTTATTTTAATGTGTTTCTTTATTTTTGAGAGACAGAGCAAGTGGAAGAGGAAGCAAAGAAAGACGCGCGTGCACACACACACAGAGAATCCGAACCAGGCTCCGCGCTGTCAGCACAGAGCCCGACATGGGGCTCGAACCCATTATTGGTGAGACCATAACCTGAGCTGAAGTCGGTTCAACTGACTCCTCAACCACCCAGGCGCCCCTGTATTTCTCTTGCTTTTAGACCTATATGGTTCAGTAAGGCTGGTAATAACCCTGGGGGGTGCAATTTAAGACTTTGTGGGGAGGGAGGAGGCATTTTTTGGTGGCCAAAATGATTTGCAGGATACTGTTGACAGTTGATGAGTGAAGACCACGGACGCTGGGCATTCATGCGATTCAGAGGACAGGCACACAGAAAGCAAAACAGTGGCTTACCTGTCTTGACTTGTCAGTGTTCAGTTGGACGTTCATGTAGATGAAAACGCGGCTTATGCCCTTCAAGCCTACACTCTCAGTTCACATTAGGTACAAAGTAAATTTCTACACTTTCGTATATACTGAATTTTGCATAGAAGTGCAACTACTATGTAAACCAAGACACGATTGGACATTGTTTTGCTTGTAACTTAACTAACCTTTCACTGCCGTCAGTGGCCATGCTTCTTATGGTAATGGAGTCAACGGAAAGTGACAAAATAATGCAGGGCTGGGATAGCACCTGTCACATTCAAGGTGACTCTGCATACGGGATGGGCATTAGATGACCTCACTGCGATGGGTCCTTGCTGAGCATTTGCATATTGAAACACGTATTCTTCTCCTATGCAACACTTTTATTTTTTATTTCTGTTACAAAAAAAGGTGCTGCATTGATTTTTTGATGTATGAGCAGATGGCACAAACTATGCCTATAAATAAAATAAAGTACAGGATAGTAATAGGCGCGATTACAAAATGTTATTTTAAAAAAAGGAATGCTCAGTCTGATAGGGTTGCTCAGTACTATGCCAGACCATAACTTCCATGAAGATTTTCTTATCATTCAAGGATAACGATCCTGTTTATAACTTTGTCACTAGTTCATAACAGAATGCTTTTGGTGGGAAGACACCAAGATATGTTAATGTTTATTTAATGCATGTAACCTGCGTTTTCTGTTTCTTGGTAATTGAAACCCTTCAAATGTTAATACGAGTTTACAGTTCTCTGCAAAATAATTTCCTCTAAACTATTTCAGGAGTTATCAAGGAGTGTCTAACAGCAAAAAAGGTCGGCTTTGTAAGGCATCCGTCATTTTTATAACAAAAACAGAGCTACATATACCTGGGTGCTGTGTCTGAGAAAGGTCACTTTACAACTGAGTTAAGAAGGAATTACTCAGTAAATGGCCTTGAAAATAAAATGTCACTATTCATGGTGACAAAAAAGCAGATCCCCGCCTCACGCAATGCACAAAAACACTTTCCGGATGGAATAAAGAGATACATCTGAAAAGAAAACTTTTAAAGTTTTAAAATAATACATACCAATATGTTTTTATGAACTTGGAATAGGGAAGAGCTTTTTAAACAAGATGCCCAAATCGTGAGTCAATAAAAAAAAAATTTTTTTTGACCTTATTACATTTTTAAGACTCTGAACTGTAAGATACCATAAGGTTTAGCATTTCTTTTTTTTTTATTTTTAAAATGTATATTTATTTTTGAGAGTGTGTGTGAGCAGGGGAGGGACAGAGAGAGAGAGAGAGAGAGAGAGAGAGAGAGACTGAATCTGAAGTAGGCTCCGGGCTCTGAGCTGTCAGCACAGAGACCAATTTGGGACTCAAACCCACAAACTGTGAGATCATGATCTGAGCTGAAGTCGATGCTTAACTGACTGAGCCACCCAGGCGCCCCAAGGCTTTGCATTTCTTAACACAGTAGACTTGGAAAAAAAAATATGAGCAGCGGCATCACTCACGAAGTATCCAGGATATATTCTTATGACTGCTTTAAGCCAATAAGAACAGGACAAATAAGACAAAAGTGGGAAAAGTAGATAAATAAGTCAGTGGGAAATTCAAATGACCAACAGAGCCCTGGAAAGTTATTCACCGTTACTAACAACCAAGAGAAAGAAAGTGGAAATGTCATACAGTTTACACCCTTCAGCCTGGGAAAAATTAACACATTTAAACCAAAAAAAAAAAAAAGTGTTAGTGTATATTCAGACTCTCAAATGGAGCAGATCAGAGTGTAAGTTGATACCGCCACCCTTGTGAAAAATTTGCCATCTCTAATGAAGTTCGCTATTAACTCAAATCACCAGATCCATCTCTAGATAATTACTGTTAGGGGAGTGCATTGCAAACTGCTGTTGAGCAATCCACTGTGGAACGTGTCTTTTACAGGACAACCCAGTCCACATCCATTTGTGAATAAAATAAAACAGAACTTCACAAAATATTCATTACCCTGAACTGCATGTGATATACTCATATTTTTTTATACTTCTCTATCATCTTCTTTTAAAAAGCGTTGGGGGGCTCCTGGGGGGCTCAGTCGGTTGAGCATCTGACTTTGGCTCAGGTCATGATCTCACGGTTCAAGAGTTTGAACCTCGCCATCGGGCTCTGTACTGACAGCTCAGAGCCTGGAGACTGTTTCAGATTCTGTGTCTTCCTCTCTCTCTGACCCTCCCCCACTCGTATTCTCTCTCTCTCTCTCACAAATAAATATTTTTTTAAATTTTATAAAAAGTGTTGGAAGTGACTCATTACATTGATTTCACAACCCTTTCATGGGTCGCCACCAATACTCCCCAAAAGAAATGTTCAAACAGCACATGGAGATGTGTGGGAGGGTGTTCGTTGTGACACCATAAAGTTTGACGTTGTAGCATCATAACCTGTTTCTCATGACCCCCCAAGTTCATATCCATAGAATTGCAGAATTTCTGAGAATGTAAGAATCATTGAGTTACTTTGGCTACTTCTCTACTGTCTTCTCTAGCTGCAGTACCTGAGGGTAAGGGAAACGAAATGACTTGGCCAAGGACACACTGAGTGGATGCGGGGTTGTCACAGAACGCAAGTCCCCTTCTCAGCCAATTTCTCCTCACAGACCCTCCATTTCCCCTCTTTGGAAACTGGTGAACCATTAAACATTGGTGACCATTTCAAAGCCAAAGAGGTTATTTTTTTGGCTCCAACAAAAGGCTTTTGTCATGGAGCCTTTGAAGTTCTTTGAACTTCTAGGGCTAAAAGCACCAGCTGAACGTGATGATGCTCTTCCTTTTAAAGGCAGTCTCCATGTCTTAGGCGATAAACAAACGTCTGTCCATTTTCCTGTGGGCTTCAGATCTGTGTTTCTCTCTTACCATCCATTAGACATTCCTTTCTTACCCGCAGCAATTAGAACACCTACTTGGGGCCAGCCGATGGTTGTCACTATAAGTTTTTCTTGCAATAGCTTGATTTAATCATCTGCTGATAAAAATCTCTCAGCTGGAAAACTCTCATGGTGATAGAATTATGCCATGATGTTGGGGTACGAGCAGCAGTGAATCCAAAGAATCAGTTAAAGTGGCCAGATGAGAAGACTCATAGGACAGGTGACTGGCTCAAAAAGGGTTGGAAAAATTGGTTCAATATGTACTATTGGAGTACTTCAAGGTGAACAAAGATATAACAAAGTAGGAGGTATGAGTTTCAAATCACCAAGAGCGTGTTTCCCAAATGGCCAGTCCACACATCACTTTTCCATAAGATGTCACTAGATGTATTAGGAAAAATATATTCTGAGTTCAAATAAGGCTGTGAACTCTGATTTAACATATTTAAACAAATTGCTTAAATGCTGAGATTGTTCGGAGTTCCACGTTTTTGATACTTACCATAATTTCCTCACAACAATATCCAAATGCTTCCCTGCCTTGTTTCATCATGGAATGTCTTATATATTGTTTTCTCCAGAGTTTCAGTTAACACTTCCTCAAATTATTAATTTACCGAAGTTTCTGTGGACAGCACTACACTAGGGGACAAAAAAAGTACGTAAGAATGAAAATGAACAGCGTAGCAAAGGGGACATAAAATGCTGAGAGTCTAAAACAAGACAATAGAAGAAAATTATGGTATTTATAACACTTTAGGTGGATTAAACAGCCATACTGAAATCAAAGATTCTCAGATGAAAAGCCAAATGAATTTTAATTTTAAAAGACTCAGAGGAATAAACAGAAAGTTAGAAGAGCAGAAAATGAGAAAGACTGTCTTTGTATTATAAACTATAAACTTTATATTTTATATATAAATGGTACGTATAAATTTTATATTATAAATTTTCAAGAAGAAGGAGAGAAGGAATGAGCAAATAAAGAAAGGAAAGAAGGAGTGAAGGAAGAAAGGAAGGAGAAAAGAAAACAAAGAAGAGAAAAGTAGGTTGGCAAAATTAACATCAGGAACAACAAAATTTATAACAAAATTAAATTTTGGAAATGGGGAGACACAATTTACAATGAAACATAGTTTCATATACTTGTGAGCCTATCTAGTCCAAGTGACCTAAGATTGAAATATATAAATAATAGATATATGAATATACATGTAGGGTCAAAAACACAGGGATGATCATTAAACTAAATCGTTGGGCTAGACCAATAGATTAAAAGTACATAATGACATAGATGATTTGAGTAATATAACTAATAAGGTTACTTTACCAAGTCTGTTATATATCAAACCTTATTCCTAAGAAGATACAGTTCTTTCTAAAAATCCATCATATACCTATAAAAATCATTATTACACTAGGCTATAAGTAAAACCTCAATGAATTCTGAAATCTAGAAATTAAACAGGCAAAAATCTATGGATACAGTATAGTGTCAAGAAGTGGAAAACCTAAAACTGAATTAGATTCTTAGGAATTCTGCTTAGTGAAAGTATTTAGGAAAGCTTCTAAAGCTTCTAGGTAATCGACAACTAAAAAGGATCTTATTTAGACCAAAACTCAGACAAATTGAACTTTACAAAATTGTGTAAGACAATGGGAAAAAATATGAACACTATGAGATATTTGATATATTAAATATTTATTATTCACTTTCCAGGGTGATAGTGTATTATAATTACATTTTTAAAAGTCCTTATCTTTAGAGATAGGTACTGAAATATTTATGATTTGTAAGTGATTCATGTCATTGATGTCGGAAATATACTTCAAATTGTCCAGGATCCGGGAAGGAGTGAATAGGGCTATAGCTGAAATAAGAATGAGCGTGTAGTGATAATTTCAGAAGTTGGGTGATAGGTACACTGAACTCACTCTAGTTTTCTGTCTACCTGTTCATGTACTTGAAATTTTCCATAATAAAAGGTTAAGAAGAAATGAGAATAATTCTCATCCCTCAGGCCCTCTTCCCCAGAGGGTAATGTTGTACTGTAATTTTATTTACTCACTTTTTACCCCTAGTCTGTGATTTTATTAAAACATGTTTTGATTTACTTCTGTAGGCAGAATCTCTTTCAGGCATCTTTGAACACAAACCTTCATAGCACAGAGTCCAAAAAACAAAATCTCATCGACTCTGCCTACTATTAATTGTTGACAGTATGTTTATATTTATAATTATTCTTTGAACTTACAAGCAGATGGGCTTAAGAATGATCTTTTGGACACTGTCTTGCTCATAAGTAGAGAATCATCTGTATTGTCAACACCTAGTACTTTGTCTATAAATATAGAAATGGATACATGGATAAATAATAATAATAGTAAACCTCAACAATAAGTACACAACCCGATTTAAAAAATCGGGCCAATGACTTTAACAGACACCTCACTAAACAAGATAAACAGGTGGCAAATAAACTTATGAAACGATCTTTCACATCATATGTCATCAGAGAAAGGCAAATTAAAGCAACAGGAAGATACCACTACATACCTATTAGAATGGCCAAAATCCAGAATACTCACACAACCAAATGCTGGCGAGGATGTAGAGTAATAGAAGCTCTCATACACTGCTGGTGGGAATGCAACAATGTCACTTTGGAAGACACTTTGGTGGTTTCTTACAAAACCAACTTACTTTTATCATACAATCCAGCAGTCATGTTCCCTACTATTTACCCCAAGGAAATGAAACCTTGTGTCTATACACAAACTTACATATGGAATTTTATAGCCGCCTTACTGATAATGGCCCAAACTTGGAAATAACCAATAGGTCCTCCTGTGGATGAATGGATAAATAAATTGTGGTACACCCAGGAAATGGAATATCATAAAAAGAAATGAGCTATCGAGTCACAAGGAGACAGGCAGGAAACATAAATACTATCACTAAGTAAAAAAAGCCAATCTGGAAATGGGACGTACAGTATGATCACAACTACATTACATTCTGGAGGAGGCAAAATGATGGAGACAATACAAAGATCAGCAGTTGCAGGGTGGGGAGCGCGGGTGCAGGGAGAGCACAGCCGATTTTTTTTAGGGCAGTGAAAATACTCTGTATGATATCATAATGACGGATATATGTCATTATGCATTTGTCTAAACTTACAGAATATACAACATCAAGAGTGAACATCAAGGTAAACTAGGGACTTTGGGTGATTGTACGACATCAGTGTAGGTGCGTCTTTGCTTAAAAATGCACCATTTTTGTGAATGATATTGATGATGGGAGAGGACTGTGCATGGGTGGAGCAAGGGGCCCACAAGAATCCTCTCGATTTTGTTGTAAACCTAAAATTGCTCTTAAAAAGTAAGTCTTGGGGCGCCTGGGTGGCTTAGTCGGTTAAGCGTCCGACTTTCGCTTGGGTCATGATCTCGCGGTTCGTGGGTTCGAGCCCCGCGTCGGGCTCTGTGCTGACTGCCAGCTCAGAGCCTGGAGCCTGTTTCAGTCTGTGACTCCCTCTCTCTCTGACCCTCCCCTGCTCGCACTGTCTCTCTCTCTCTCCTAGAAATAAAGCATTAAAAAAAAAAAAGTCTTAAAAAAAAGTAAGTCTTTAAAAAATAAATAATAATATTTAAAAATGATATTAGAACAAATTCAAACACAATGAATCGATGAAAATTCATGAATCATGGGGCACCTGGGTGGCTCAGTGGGTTGACTGTTGACTTCTGCTCAGGTCATGATCAGGTTCATGCATTCGAGCCCCACATGGGGCTCTGTGCTGACAGATCAGAGCCTGGAGCCTGCCTTGGATTCTGTGTCTCCTTCTCTCTCTCTGCCTCTACACTGCTTGTGCCTTCTCTCTCTCTCTCTTTCTCTATCTCTCTCTCTCTCTCAAAAATAGACATAAAAAAATTAGGAGCACTTGGGTGGCTCTGTTGGTTAAGCACCAACTTCAGCTCAGGTCATGATCTTATGGTTCATGGGTTCAAGCCCCATGTCAGGATCTGTGCTGATAGCTCAGAGCCTGGAGCCTGCTTTGGATCTGTGTCTCCCTCTCTCTCTGCGCCTCCCCCACTCACGCTCTGTCTCTTTCTCTCTCAAAAATAAATAAACATTAAAAAAAATTAAAATAAAAGAGAATTCATGAATCATAAAAATACTAAAAGTACAGAAAACTCATTGATAACTATTTGAGACAACTATTACACTAAGTCCTTGCTTTGCTGACTCTTCACTCATGGGAAAGAATATATTTTTCTGAAGCATTAAAACAAATAATTATGTAAACCCTAATGGAATTATTGATTCAGGAAATTATTATGAATCAATGTTAAGACAATAGGATAAACTGGATTTTCAAATAGCACACAACACAACCTACTCACGGGGGGGGGAATGTGATTGCACAACAAATGCATCAGACTCATCACTGCAAGACTGTGGTTGATCTTTTTAAAAAATATTTTTAAATGTATTATTTATTTCTGAAAGAGAGAGAGAGGGAGGGGGGGAAAGAGACAGCGTGGGCAGGGAAGGGTCAGAGAGAGAGGGAGATACAAAATCTGAAGCAGGCTCCAGGCTCTGAGCTAGGCATCAGCACAGAGCCCGACGCAGGGCTTGAACCCACAAACCCTGAGATCATGACCTGAGCCAAAGTCAGATGCTTAATTGACTGAGCCACCCAGGCGCCCCAACCAGTGGTTGATCTTAGTGTCCTGCCCCATGTTAACATCACAAATGGTGGAATAGCTGATGTGTTCTGGTGTGATTCAGCACATCACATGATAGGTCCAAATATTTGACTTGAGCACATCAAGCTATAGACCTAACTCCAGTTTACTAGATACATATGGGATGGAAGAACAAGCTAAATGATATAATGAGTAAGAAACCAATGACGGTAGGATGAACATCTGGATGACGATTGGCCTGATCTCTTAAACCAGGGCTTGGAAAGAGACCAAAGGATTATAACAAACAAAAGCAATGTGTAGTTGTGGATTACATAAGATTTTGAAAAGAATAAAAGCTGAAAGACATTGAAGACAATTAGAGGAATATGAATAGTGTCTATCAGGCAATATTTACCTATTAGGTAAAATAAAAAATTATCAAAATGGAGAGATGGAGAATATTAACCAAATAGTTACAAAGCAGTATATACAACATGAACTCATTTTGTATAAAAATTATAAAAGGGTCTGAAAAGATACCTGCTATATTGTTAGGAAGAACATTCTGTAAATAGTGAGATTTAATGTTTCTATACTCTTATTTTTGTTCTGTGTATTGTATAATCTTCTAGAATTCATACATCTGCTTCTAGAATAATGAGAAGATACTTTAAGAAATACAACATAGGTAAAAGACTCCATCTACAAGAGTATCCAAAATAAAAACACAGTTTTTATTTTAAATACATTGGGTTCTTATAATTTTCTTAAAACTGATCTATAAATGTTGTGCATCTTCAGTCCCAATTTCAACTAGGCAAGTTTTAAAAATCTTTATTACCATAGCACTAAAAGCAACAGCCATAAAAGAAAATGGACACTTACATGAAATCCATAACTTCTACAGTGTGGAAGTTAATTGAATGGCCAATGTTGAGCAAGGGCGATGGGAGGGATTTTACCACACAAACAACAACTTAATAGCCTTAATATAGAAAACAAATTTTGTATAAATCAATGAGGGGAAAATAATCCCCCTTGCCAAAAAGGCAGATAATCTTAATACATACCTAAGAATTATAAAGGCATAGGGAATAACATATTTGGCTCCTGGTACCCCATGGACAGCCCCTAGGTAAAGAGGGGCATAATTCGTAGCCTGACTCTCTACATGGGGACTGCAGACATCTCCAACAGTGGGTCTATAAGCGTGTGAAGCAGGATGCATAATGCTACAAAGCGACAGGAAGTGGGACTGCTGGGTAAAGCTGAACACAAAAGTCTTATCTAAAGGATACCCAAATCATTGCTCTTTTTAGAAACTAAATGTCTCTCATTTCCCCAAATGGACCACCCATCTCTAACCTCTGTGTGAATACTGAAAAAGTATGATGGTCTGAGAAGCTCTGGAAAATACACTTTAGGCAATCCCCAGACATTCTTTGGATGAGTGATAAAAGAAATATTAAATACACCAATGGCCTTCTGATGTAGATTTTTTTTTAAGGTGCAAATGATATGAAGCGGGCACCAGACCTTTGAGCCACTTGCAATCAAGTTAAAAAGGGGACCTTAGGTGACTCAAGAGAACAGTTGTAGCTGAGCTAGTAGACAGCTATGTGATAGAAGGCAGGAGTTGGGAGAGCATGGTGAACGGGAAGAGAAGTTGAGAGAACATACCCTCTATCAACCAGCGTGGTAGTGGTGGCTACAGGCAGGGGCAGAGCCAAGGGGAAGCCATTGCCCGGATAATGATTGCCATTTGTGGGACCCATTGGCCTGGCTGTCACCAGATCTCCACACACATCTTATTTATAAGAACAGCTTTGTACTGGGATGTGTAGTGTAACCCCCGCCAAATTCATATCCACCCAGAGCCTCGGAGTGTGACCTCATTTAGAAATACACCCTTTGCAAATTTGTATTATTTATTTAGGTAATATGAGGTCATACTGAGTTAAGGTGAGCCCCAAATCCAGTGACTGGTGTCCTTATAAGTAGGCCATGTAAGGGAGAACCCCATGTGAGATTGGATTGCCAGTAGCCACCAGAATCTAGAAGAAGGAAGGATGCTTCTTCCCTAGTGTCCTAAGAGGGAGCCTGGCCCTGCAGACACCTTAACCTGCAGACTTCTAACCCCCAGACCTGTTAGTGAATAGCTTTCTGCTGCTTTACGCCCTCCTCAGTTTGTGGTATGTTGTTACCACAGCCCCAGGAAGCTAACACAAACCTCATGTTTGGCAGTGGAGGAAGAGATCAGGCTGAAAATGTGGGGGTGAACATGAACAAAAGGTAAGTCAAAAAAGAATACCAGCTAGCTTTTTATGAAACTAGACAACTTGATCTTCAGTTTTCTACAGCGAAGCAACATGCAGCAGCGGCCAGGAAAACAATAAGGAAATCTGGGGGTGGGGGGGGAATCTTGCCCTTAATAAATATACTATAAATCCTCTAAAAGAATGTGGTCCTGGTGCGTGGACAAGCAATACAGACAAGCAGCGGGATGGAGTAGAAAATCCAGCAATGAACTCCCCTTCATGTGGAGGTTTTATACCCGATGATTCTATCACATGCTGTTGTGTTGGTAACCTTGTTTCCCTCAAAGACCCTCAGCTCAAAACATTCTTCCAACAGGAAACAGGGCTTGGGGTAAGGCTAAAAGGAACTTAGGTTTTTGAAGACATTGGAAGAGCCACTGGCCTTTGAAGGTGGCTAATGTGATGAACAGAGCATCCAGGAAAAGAGTCCATCCTTCTTCCGCAAGATCAAAGGGTCACAAGTGAGAGGGCAGCACTGAGAACGATGGATCAATGTAGGGGAAGGGTGAAGCCAACTACATGCCCAGGTGAAAGGGCATGAACGTTCTGATCAGAAGTAAAGAGGTTTGCATCTGGAAAAGGAGGGATCCAAGCCATCGAGACCACAGCCAAGGTGTAGACTGGTCCTGAAGCCCACATGCAGACTCAACCAAGGCAAACATCACATTTTCTTCTACGGCCGCCGTACTATAAGGCATGATGAGCAAACAGGAAATGGATACTGAGTGAGAATTGCCTCTGGATTATCTTCCGTGTGTCCAGTGTATTTCTCCACCAGGAGCACCACTGACCATCTGGGCTGGGCCCGGGTGGCTCCAAAACAGTGCTGAGGGGAACGACAGAGTTTACACAAAACAGTGAGAGACACCTGTGCTCTTTAGACTGTAAATGTCACTTCAGTTGTATGACTCTGGGAAGTGGAAGAAAGATGTGTGTATCTTCCCCACTTCTTTCAATAAAGCATTTACTATGCTTTTCTGCAAGGAAAGAGTGAGCAGAGGCTAACACGGGCTTAACACTTAATTAAAAAAAAAAACAAAAAACAAAAAAAGACTGACATCTCCTTGAACAACTGAGTCAGAACTCGTGAGTGAAAATCCCAGTGATTTTCAAATCCTTGACTTCCCCTTTTTTCCATCCCCAAGTCAATACTCTCAAGTGGCAACTTGAGTTGTGAACTGGTGATAAATAGCACAGTTCAATGTGTCCAAACCTAAAGTGATACCAAATGGAACATTTTCTCCAGGTTTTCTAGAGTATGTGCTTCTGATTGATTTCATGCATTTGGACTCAATGGACTTTTTAAGAGGAAGACATTAATTGCTCTTAATAAAAGTTCAATTTATGTTCGATTCTTGCCTAATTCTTGGAATAAGACTGATTTTTGGTCTTTCCTTTCCTTTTTTAGTAATCCTAAAAGAGATAAATAGATAAGTGAGCAGCACATTGACCCCTTTTTTGTTCTCTAACCCCAAAAGTCATGTCATTGACTTCTTTATTTATTCTATATTTACCAGATCAATAAAGCCTCCAAAGCTCTTTCTTTTTCTTGTTCAAACAAAAACAGCAAATTCTCTGCTCTCACACCCTCGTTTCACTTAGGAATTTGCTTTAATCATAATTAAATTAAAGCTCCTGAAGTTCTCTTCAACAACCAATGTTAGAAGGATTCCCAGCAAATAGTTTTGCAAAGCCTGTAATTTGGGTAGTAATGCAATCAGCTCATCACCGGGATTTGCAGCAATGACTACGTTTTAGCTCAACACCATGCCTAAAAAGCATTTTAATGGGCTCAAAATGACCATAAGTGCTATTTGCAAAGGCCCGAAAATTGTGGATAATGATATTCTGTGCAGGAAATAATTCTCTTCAGCTAATCCCACACACTCTGTTCATTTTGCCTGCTCAGGTTTTACATGATGCAACTCAGAATTGTATCAGAGCTCGTTGGGTCACAAACCAGTAACATGGCTGGAATTCTTTGGTTCTTACTAGAAGACGTTTGACACCATCTTTTGGCTGAGGCCAAGCAGAGAGTGAAGGCGGTTTTCTGACTAATTTGGAGCAAATTAGCCATATCATCAGCTTTCCCATTGACTTAACTTTGACTGCGAAGAGCAAAACACTATGGCCATGCATAAAACCAATTGGATCTTGAGGCTGGAGTCACCTTTCTGATGAGTCAACTGATTAGCTTAACGTTGTTGACCTGCATTTATCAGATATTCTTCTGTCGGTCAATATGGCTGAGCTAATAGACTGTGCAAGTGTTAGGTGAGATTTCTACCAGGTCCCTTTTCCATATAAAACTATTGTAGGTCGGGCGAAATGAACTGGGTGTTCCAGAAAATTCAGTGAGAAAAAAAAAATCCCTCGGTGTTTGTGTCCCAGCCAGTGGCAGATGGCGAGGACCCCAGCTTGGTCCAGGGTTGACGACTGTCAGTCAGAGCCCAAGAGTGTCCTACGTGCCACAGTTGACCTCTACAGATTGATATGGCCAATTAATCCAAGTGGGGTCCATTCAGTGTTTATGCAAAAATACCATTTCACTTAAAAAGTTCACAAGGGAAGTCTGTGTGTTTGACGAAGGATGAACAAGAATAGTAGTGTGGAAGTCAGCCAAAAACCAGTTTGGTTGAGATTGAACTCTTAAGTCCTAAATTCTCATGAATGTATGGAGTGAAGGCTTAGTCATCACTTATCTGCATGTACACATGACTTAATTCCCTGATTATTTTAGAGCCTCTTTTAAGGAAGAGATTAAAGCCTACAAAGAGCTCTAGCCACAAGAAGTAACTAGTTAATTAGCTGATTAGAAGGTACATAGTTTTCTAATTTTTAGCTCATTTAAGAGGATAAAGGCATCCCCCTTGATAAGCTTCGTGACAGGGGAGCTAAAGGTAACCCTTCACCTCCTGTTGTCTATTCTCAGATTTTGCCAACACTCTGCTCAGAGAACTATGGGACAAGTCTGTGGGTGCTTCTGTGATTGGAAGATCTGCTTCCAGGAATCCCACTGTCAGAAGATGCAGCGTGTCCCAGTGATCTGGGGGGTGGGGTGGGGCAGTGATGATAATGGAAGGGGCACCATGACACCATGACACTGATACACTAACGCTAATCGGGGCAATCTGTTGCATTTCTCCTGCATTTCTCTAGGGTATATAGTGTACATTTTACTTCCCCCAGACATCTTTCTCAGGTGGTTTTGAAAATGAAAAGTCCCTGTGCAAGTTACTAGGACTATTGAATACACTAAGTGCTCTCATCCCTCCTGACACCTGGTAAGATGGCATGCCCTTGGGTATGGTTGTGGCACTTGGTCTGAGCAAGGGGATAAAAGTAAGTATGCTGTGGGTCACCTCCGTGTGGAAGTGGAGGAGCCAGTGCACGTATGATGCCAGGGTCTCCTTCCTCTGCCTCTTTAGTGACCATCATTGTTTCCCTTGGTGACGTTCCATCACCCTGGGGCACAGTGTGGGTCATGACATGGAGTAGAGTCGCCAGCCAACTCAAAATGGACATGTAGACTGAGAGAGAATAACTTTTTTCTTTTTTGGCATAAGTCTTTAAGATTAGGGATTATTTGTTTCTGCAGCACTATCATGTATTCTGACTAAGACAATCACCAGACTCAGCCCCACCATTGGGCAAATCATTGGGTAAAAGGCTTGATGCACTGAACAAGTCTTTCAACCTCAGATTTGGGGGATCCACACATAATGCTTTGTATGTGAATAAGGGGGTTCTAGAAAATAATCATTTTAATAAAAGGCTAGATCAACTCATAGAGTTCAAGACAGATGACTTTGTGGCTCATACATGCCAAAGGCTCACATGTACAGCCTGGTTTCAGAAATTTCTTTTCTTAACAAGTAATGTTCATTTTTGTCTCCTGGGTATCTTCTGGTGCAATCCTGTAGTCTAGGGTGTTTCTGGTGATATTTGTGCAAAGCCAATCCTGCATTAGCCTCCATTCATCCACACTTACTCTCTCCTCCATTGAATTATCACATTCATACACCTGTATGGGCAGGATTAACGTACTAATTCCAAAGGAGACCTGAGGTGAGATGCAGAGGGAGAATTTTCTGGTTGTCTGGACAGCAAGATCAACACATTGAGTCCTGAGAAGTTGGAAGAGGATATTTATAGATTATGATGTTTTCCATTAAGTCAACCATCAGAGAGCATGTCAACATCGGCAGTGGGGGTATTGGTTGCATTTTGGGGTGGCTGCCCTTTCCTGCGCTACGCTGGCCCATGTCCCAAGAAAATGCACGGTTGCTTTCCTCTGAGCCTTTATGGTTACAGTCTCCTATTTTAAACCTAAAGACCTAAAGATTTTAGGCCATTGTAAATGTGCAGGGAACAAAATGTAATCTGTGACCTGATCATAATGATGTGAACTTATTTCCATAAATCAACTGGAACTGAGAAGAGAAACATGTTTTAAAAAAGGAATGAGATTGTGAATGGCCCATGTCTTAATTTTAAAATCCTCTTGTTTCTAAAATCCATGACCAATAGGAAGCAGAAAATGTATAAAATATGGAAGCAGCATAGAGTTTGGGTGGGTTGGCCGATATCCCATTTGTGAAGTGATTCAAGTATCTTCACCCGGCATGTCCAGTCTGTCCCTGTCATTTCAAATCTTCCTATTCCCCAAGCTCCCTGGGCACCCTGGGAGGGTGGGGAGATGTTCTGATAAAACTCATTTATTAAATATCTGAGGGTGGGGGCGGGCCTGCTAATCTGTCTAGTCCTCAAAGTTAGTGAGAAACAGGCAGTGTTTGCCATACCAGACTCTGGTCCACACGTACCTCTTCCAACATCTCTGCGGTGTGTCTTTTGGAATGTGCATTTAGAGTAATGAATTTAGGTCATTAATATGTTGGGCATGTTCCATGGTTATAAAGTATCCCACAAGGGGAAAGTCGTTGCTGAGGACAGACATGTTTTATAGCAGTCCCTGATTTACAGGCTGGTAAAGCCAGTCTTCGCTTGCCCTTGAGGATAAGAAAGAGCAAGGAAGACAGGGTGTGAAATCACCCAGCTCTGTCTTGATCTACTCTGATATGGGGGATGAGAACACAAAGACAGTGAGCCCCTCAAGTCCACATCTTTTCCTTTTCAGGTGTCTTCAGTCTGGCCATTCTATTCTAAGATCTCATTGCTCTTGTTAAGTGCCAGGAGTGGGATTCTGAGAGAGACACAGAACAAAAACAAAGGGCAAGGAGGATCAACATGGGAGATAGAAGAGATCAGGAACCCACCAGGGAACAAAAAAAAAAAAAAAAATCCCATTTGTGAACGGTATAGAAGTAAGTGATCAAGAAAGGACATAATAAAATACAAAATTTTTAAATGTTTATTTATTGAGGCACCTGGGTGACTCAGTTGGTTAAGTGTCTGACTCTTGATTTTGGCTCAGGTCATGATCTCACAGTTCGTGAGATCGAGCCCCCAGTCGGGCTCTGCACTGACAGTGTGGAACCTTCTTGCGATTCTCTCTCTCCCTTTCTGTCTGCTCATCTCCCTCTTTCTCCCTCTCTCTCAAAATAAATAAGCATTCAAAAATTCAAAGGTCTATTTAAAATGCTTATTTATGGGACTCTTGGGTGGCTCAGTTGGTTGGATGTCCGATGTTGGCTCAGGTCATGATCTTCTGGTTTGTGAGTTTGAGCCCCACATGGGGCTTGCTTCTGTCAGTGTGGAGCCCGCTTCAGATCTTCTATTCTCTCTCCCTCTGTCCCTTCCGTGCTCACATTCTCACTGTCACTCCCAAAAATAAATAACACATTAAAAAGAAAAAAAAATGTTTACTTATTTGTTTTGAGAGAGAGAGCATGCATGAGTGGGGGAAAAAGGTAGAGGGAGACAGAGAATCCCAATCTCCATGCTGAGTGGAGCCCCACAGTAGTGAGATCATGATCTGAGCCAAACTCAAGAGTTGGCTCTTTAACCAACTGAGCCACCCAGGTGCCCCTAAAACATAAATTTTAATATGAAACGCTTTAAGGTTAAACATTGGTGAGGAGGTGTAAAGAAGACAACATGTCTTTGTGTTTGTTTGATGACTGAAATTTTAGGCAGGTAGAAAGAGCAGGTTTTATTTTGCCAACAGTGCAAGCTAGGAGCACTGGAACCAGCCAACCGGGAGAAGCAGACACCCCACAAGGAGTTAATTAGGGGCAAGTATTCACAAGTTAGCATGGGACACAGGTCATTAACCCTCTACCCTCTATTCATGCTCCCTGCTTAATGAGTGACCAGGGGTCAGGGAATAGAATCAGACTGGCAGAGAGAACAGGTGCCTGAAAAGGACAGAACTATGGGTATCATGGGACACAATTCTTCAATGAAAGGAAGAACCAATATTTATTGATGAGTTATTATGTGCTAGGCACGATTAGCCTCCTTATATATTTATTAATGTTTATAAGAACCCTTAAAATTGCTATCATTATCTTTATTTTAGAGATTAAGAAATGGAACATGGAGATTAAGTGATTTACGTGAGGTCACGAAACAAATCCTTTCTCTACTCTACCCACAAGCTGGGGTCTCAATTCTGTGGACATTTTCTACCTCCTTGCCCTTCCCTGGCCTTTTGAGGAAGTGAAGTTTCTGGTGCTTTTTCTTCTGGGTTCTATTAGTAAATATGTCTAGATTTTCTTACCCCCAATAGTTAGATATGGTTATAAAAATTCAGTTAAGACTGGAGAGTATAGGGGCCCCTGGGTGGCTCAGTCAGTTAAGCTTCCTACTTCAGTTCAGGTCATGATCTCATGGTTTGTGAGTTTGAGCCCCACATTGGGCTCCATGCTGGCAGTGTAGAGCCTGCTTGGGATTCTTTCTCTCCTCTCTCTCTCTGCCCCTCCTCAACTCATGCTTTTTTTCTCCCTTTCTCTCAAAATAAATAAATAAAACTTTAAAAAAAGACTGGAAAGTATAAAATCAACAATAATCTCTTTAATAATAGGAGAATATAAAACTCACATTAATAATCTCCTTATTAATGTTAATTAACACTCTCACCTCTACTCTAGTCCGACAACCCAGGAATCACTACATTTCACCATTTCTGTTCAACTACGTAAATAATTTTCTTAGACTTGTGTTTCTCGATTCAACATCTTTAGAAAGTATCTATGGGTTTTTCATGATGAGAGGTTTTTCAAGGTTGAAAATAGTTGATGGGTAAGTGGAGTTCACTGTACAATTCTCTCTAGTTTTGTATGTGCTTAAAAATGGCCATAGTTAACAGTTTTTAAAAATATCTGAACTTGTCACAAGCTAAACTACAATAATTCTCAAAATAAGTGACCAACGAAATTTAATAATCAAAGGAAGAAACTCTATCTTACCGCCATGTCATCAAAATATTCTCCTATATTGTTGTGAACTGCTTTATATTTTCATGTTGAGACTTTTCATACAACTTGAGTTTATTTTTGTGCATGCTGTGTCAGGCATATATATCTACAAAATATTTATTGACTAGTCCATCATCCCCCTACTTAATTCTAATGTCCTCTCAAACATATAACATTCTTATAAAAATTCAGGTCTGTTTTATACTCTCTCTTTGGCTCCCTTGGTCTGTTTGTCTATCCCAATGGTAACATTATAGTGAATCTTAATATCTGTCAATTTCTGTATGTCGTTCCTTTTCTCCAAATTATATTGTCTCTTACTGGCCCATTACATTTTCCCAAATTTAAAAAGTTCATCTCCTTTATAAAACAAATTCTATGGGAATTGATTTTTCTATCATATTTATAGGTTAACTTGAGAATTGACATCATCACAATATTGGATTTTCACACCACTATGTGAAGATCTACCCTATTGTGCCATTCATTTAGCTGTTCTTTGTGTCCACGTTTGGGTGGGATGAATCCTTCAAAGTGGAATTGCTTGGTCAAAGAATTTACTCACTTTAAGTTTAAATAAATAATACTAAAATAGCCCTCGGCAGACATTGTAGCAATTTATACGATCATCCATTACCAGATGAAATTGTCCCAAACATCTCACTTAAATGTAGGTAAGACTTCTGTAGCAAATACTACAAGTGCCAATATTCATTTGCTCCTTTCACCATTGGATATGGTACTTACAGAATAATAGTTCTGTAATAGAAATCTTGATTGTAGCTGGAACTTTGGTCAGCTAGAATAAAGACAAATTCCCAGTTTTCCTTGCAGCTTGGTCCCGTGTGATGAAATTCTGGCCAAGGAGAGGTGAGTGGATGTGTTATATGGTGGTGTCCAGGAAGCCCCCTTCATAGACCTCTGGGTTGTGCCCTTGGCTTTCTTCCTTCTCCCTTTCTCAACCTCCTTACCTGGAACTGGGACCCAACGTCGGGAGTTCTAGCCTTAATCTTAAACGTGAAGATTAGGATGATGGGTGATGGAGAGTGGATCCCTAAGCTGGAAGAAGTCTAGTTCCCTAATGATTTTGTGGCCCCACCCAACATGCCTTTGACCACCTGCCTTCATGACTTTGCTTACCTGAGACATAAATATCCACTTGCGTCAGCCAAGCCTGGGGCAGTCCTGACATGTGCCGAATTCAGCATCTGGAAGTGCTAAGTTGCAAGAACACATGAAATATAGCATTAGCTTTAGTAGAGGGCGTGATGAAACAGACGAGGAGCTGGTTGTTGGAGGAGGAAATTTCGTAATCCACGTCAGGTAGCGGTAAACTCTTGCCTGCTACAGATTGGAAGGCAGACCGCAAGCCGAGGACACATTGTGCAGGAAAATTGTCTGAAATTTTCAGAATAGGGGCCTTGGTTGGCTACTTCTTGCCCCTTTCAGCAAAGTTCTGATGGAGAGAGAGGAGCCCCGTCAACCAACGCAGAGAAGAAAGATGTGACTTTGTTAGCGGGGAGCCCTTGTCCTGAATCCCACCCCGTTGTGTAATTTAGAGTCTTAAAAGGTAGAAATGCCTACTACTTCTGTAGCTGAGACAGAAGCACTCCCACAGGATGGCTACAAAACTACAGTTTTTGCTGCTCTCCTGCATGAAGACGATGAGCCTGATGGCAAGAGGGAAGCAAGGTGGTCCTCTCCTAAGCCCATCATTTCAGATGCTTCAAAGCAGAATTCAGAGCTGCATCTCAATCATCCAAAGCACATAAGCCAACAGACAAAAACAGCAGGTCAACCACCAGCCCAGGACAAGTGACTGTGGTCACTCACATGTGAAACTGACTGAAAACAAGTACTCCAAAGCCCTACTGAGTTTTAAAGATAATAGTATTGCAAAGGACCCTGATGCAGACGTACAGAAATTGAGACTATTAACACTCTAGTGACCTCTGAGCTCCTGAACTCGCATTAGGAAAAAGTGGCCTGGAAAGCTGGGTGGCCCCCAAGTGGATCATACTTTCCAATGCAATGGGCTCTCTGGATGTACCCTTGGGTGACCGTGTATAAGAACCAACCAGGGGTCAGGGGCTATGAATGAAACCAGATGGGGGCGCTCCTGCTAGAAATGAGCACCAGGAAAGCTCTCCAGCCAAGGAAGGCTCTCTACTTCTGGATGAGAAATATACACGGTATATTTGTCCAGCAGTGTCGATCTTGCCTTAACCAGAGGCTGCTTGTGTCACCCCATTCTGCTGGTGACACATGTCCTGGGCGGCACATTCCATTATGGTTACCCCAATCTTTCTCCATCATGGTATACTGATAGCTACCTCATCTTGAAATATACAAGTTGCCAGATTATAAGAAGTAGGACCTAGAGGCAGACATAGGGGACCTAAGATTCTGGATTTTGAGTGAGGAGGTAGAAAATGATTGAACATTTGCGTTTACTCATTGGGGAGGGGCATAAATGAGTTCCATGCCTAATATATCTTTCTGTGATTATCTCGGTTGAATAAATAATTTAGGTTGACCAGACCAAAATGGTTGACCGTGGCAGAGAACTGACGTTTCTAGTCTCCCTTTCTTCCTTAGAAAGAGTACCCCAGATGTTTTGTTGAGTCTTCACCCACCAGTTTTCCTTACATTTAAGTGGGCAAACATGTTTGAATTCTGGCCAATAATATGTGCATGAGGTTCCTTCTAAACAATGTCTTTAAGAGATTGTTGAACATGACCGTTGCCCCTTTTCTTTTTCTTTGCTTCTTCCGCATTGATACCTAGAGCTCAGACATGATGGTTGGGGTCTGGGTCTCTATCTTTGATCATGAGAACAAGGTCCCATCGTAGGACCCGTGAGCTGAGAATAACACAAGTCCCAGTTGACTTTGGAATTTCCTCAGTGGCCTGCCTACCTAGTTCACATAAGGGATAAATAGATCTCTAAGTTGTTTACGATGCTCTAATGTTGAGTTATCTTTGTCACTTGCAGCCAACCTAATCCTAATCTCCACACTCACAAGTAGTCCCGAACTATGCAGGAGGTGAGTGGTGGGAAGGATGAGAGGGAAGAGAGGGAAGAGAGAAGAGACAGGGAAACCAGAGTTTTACTAAGGAGTAATTTAATTTGTACGTGACTCCCCTCATCCCTTTAATTGAATCCAGAAACCCCAAAGCAGAAACACACAAACCATATTTTTATTCTGCACAACAAAGTCTGCCAACATAGCCTTTGTGCTCTGGGGCATTCAAGGCCAACTGCTCCATGGAGGCTCGCCCTGGAGAAGTGAGAAATGCAGCGACATGGCAAGTTAGGACATCCGACTCCAGTGTCGTGTTCGTTCAGCCTGTGGGGCCATTGGGTGGACTGGAAGTCATTTTCTCCAGATGGTGCCTCGTGTTTCAAAGGCACATTTTGAAGCCTCAGCGACGATCAAAAAGACTACTGAATATTGTTCTCTGTGTGTGATAACTCTTGTGGGACGTAGAGCTGCAGGAAGGGGCGGTGGTGACTTCTGAAGTTGGTCTTACGGTTTCCCTTCTGGGCCTCTTTCTTTCTCTCTCTTGTAAAAAATACTACCCCCTTTCTTCCTCCTCCCTTGTGTCCCCACCTCCTGCCACACACACACACACACACACACACACACACACGTGCGCACATGTTCACACACTAGTGTGTACATGCACATGAGTCCTTCCTCAAATTTGAAGCTAGCTTTGGCCCTGGTTTGCCCCCAGTGCATTGGCATCCCCTTGGCAGTAAGACTCGGAACTTCCTGCCTATCACTGCTTGGGCTGTGGCCGGCTCTCTTGATCTCTGGGCAGAGATGGCAAACTACTGACCATGAGCGACTGCATGTTAAGCGTGTAAGGTCAAGAGAAACAAAAGCATGTGAATAGCCAGCATGTGTTTGCCTTGGTCTGGTCTCTGCATGAGCTAAGTGGCCATCCAGTTTAATAAGAAACTGAACCCAAACTGCTTTGTTGAGCCCAACCAGAGAAGGGAGTGAGGTAGGTTTCTGCACAATGAATCCAGTATTAATAGACCATTTCAACAATTTCTCTGAATGTTGTTTGCATCTGCACACAAGCCCTGATTCTCCAATCCCAATGCTTCCTGGCTTGAATATGAAAGGTAGTAAAGATGGAATTTAGTTGAGAATGCACAAAATTTCCCGTCATCCTCACATCCACTGCCCAGATTGCTACAAGACTTTCCCAACTAAGGAATTCTCTAGCATCACCTCTCTTTTGGTCAATCTTCAGCTCTGCTGAATTGTTCTTTATAAAACCATATATATGATCAAGCGATTCCCTTACAAGAATCCTTCTGCTCCCTGCCCCTTACCCAGCAACCACTTAAGGCCTGAACCCCACCTAATTTTTCACACACACTTTCACTCACACCTTATAAAGGTCATGCAGTCACATTGAACTCCTTGTCTCTCTTGTAATATAATATACTCTTTTACAGTCCCTTCCTGTAAAATGCTTAGAATGACTAACATATCCAAAGTTGCACAGTTTGGAGGGAATGGAGTTGGGGTTCAAATACAAGCAATGATCACAGATTATGTGCTCTTTTCCATTGGGCTACCCATTGTGCTAACCAATTAAATATGGACGTGTGGATCGCTCCCAATGTTTTGACATTATAAACAAAGCTACAATAAACATTAGTTAGTTACTTTCCTCCATGATTTCCTTGGAATAAGTGCCTACACATGGGATTACCAAACTCAAAGATGCTGTATATTGATACAATCGTCCTGATAAGGCCATTTTGTAATACATTTTGAAATCTTTTTTACTCTGACTACAGAAGGCAGAATATCATGCTTTGATTTATATTTCTTTGGATACTAGACAAATTTAGCTTTTTCTCCTTCTGTGCTTTGCACATTTGCATCTTTTGCCCATTTGGTTTCCCAGTATTAGCGGTCTTTGGCTTGTAGACTCTTTATATATTAAGCGTATCTGTCCTTTGTCTGTAATATATGTCACAGCCATACTTATGACAGATGTGGCTTGTCTTCTAATTTTGTTAAGCTGTTTTTTTAAATCTCACCCTTGACTAAAACAAGAACCGTTTAGACTGATTGACTGTCAACATTCTGTAAACAGAATACTTCTACTGGCCTCAACTCTTATTTGATGGCCAAATTCATTTATATTTCACAGCAGAGGACACACTAATACGTGCAATTCCACATTCAATTCCCTGCACTTAGCAGGGATCAACTCCTCTCTACCAAGGAGGTATTGGTGCCCACATTCTCTGGTTCTCTAACATCAAGCCTACTGATTAGATAAACTACTTTGCCCAGCATACCCTTCTGTGAGGTTCTTCTAATTTCTGGTCCAACTAAATTCTTTTCTTGAGTGAATCACTATTTATTTACGTATCCAAAGACATTTGAATACCTGCTATGTGCTAGACATTGTTCAGTAAACAAAATAGACAAAAATCTGTCTCTTCATGGAATTACATCTTGGTGGGTTTTATGACTATTGATAATAAATAATAAACATAATAGGGGCACCTGGGTGGCTCAGTTGGTTGAGTGTCCAACTCTTGATTTCAGCTTAGGTCATGATCCTAGGGTCATGGGATCGAACCCCACATGGGGCTGTGTGCTGAGCATGGAGCTTGCTTATGGTTCTCTTTCTCTCCCTTTGCCCCTCTTCCCTGTTTGCACTCACTCTTCCTCTCTCTAAAAAAGAAAAGTAATTATAGTAAGCATAATAAATACATAAATTTTATAGATAATTAGAAGGCAGTAAAAAGTATAGTCATAGAGAAATGAAAGCAGTGAAAGGAGGCTAGAGAATAAAGGTATATAGGCATGAGTTGAAATACTTATAGGGTTGAATATTTTAATAGCCAAAGATTTGGAGAAGAGAAAGTTTTTTTTTTTTCTAAATGTTTTATTTATTTCTAGGAGAGAGAGAGAGAGAGAGAGACAGCATGAGCAGGGGAGGGTCAGAGAGAGAGGGAGTCACAGACTGAAACAGGCTCCAGGCTCTGAGCTGGCAGTCAGCACAGGGCCCGACGCGGGGCTCGAACCCACGAACCGCGAGATCATGACCTAAGTGAAAGTCGGACGCTTAACCGACTAAGCCACCCAGGCGCCCCTGGAGAAGAGAAAGTTAATCATATAACTAAATATCTAAAGAAAGAAAGGTCTGGGTCAGAGAAGCGGCTGATGAAATGGCCCTGAGGTGAGAATATACCTGGTATGTTTGAGTATGTGCTAGAGCAGAGAGAGCAAGATGGAGAGTAGTAGATTTGAGATTAACAGAGGAGGGCTGCTGAGTGGCTCATTTGGTTGAGCTTCCGACTTTGGCTCAGGTCATGATCTCATGGTTCGTTGGTTCAAGCCCTGCATAGGGCTCTGTGTGGACAGTTCTAGAGCCTGGATGAAGCCTGCTTCAGATTCTATGTCTCCTTCTTTCTCTTCTCCTCCCCTGCTCATGCTCTGTCTCAAAAATAAATAAGCATTAATTTAAAAAAAGAAGGATAACAGAGGGTCAGATACTTGGAGCTTTGTGGACCATCGAAATAGATGTGCTTCATGCCTCAGAGAAGTGACACTATCTGACTTGCATTTCAACAGAATCACTCCAGTTTCTGAGGTTGAACCTCGACTTCAGAGGGCACAAGTTTAGAAGGTTCATGTGGGAATCCCATTGTGCGCTGAGGTTGGCTGGGGCCACAGGGCTGGTAATGGAGGTGGTGGAAGCGTTCAGGTTCTGGAGGTGCACCGAGTGAGGGAAGAGCCAAGAGCATTTCTTGGTTGGTATATTGCATGTACGAGAACATTCTTCCGCGATTGCAGTTCTCCATGCTCGCTTCCCACACCTGCCCTCTTTTTCTCTGATTTTCTGGGAGCTGCTGTCTGGATAAGAGCAGACAGGGTTGGGGCTCATCTCAGAAACCAGCATTCATGGGGTAAAACGAAGCGTCTCCATTTTCCAGATGGTTTATTCCTTGGATCTCTGAGTCCAGCACCGAGAGAGAGAGAGAGAGAGAGAGAGAGAGAGAGAGAGAGAGAGAGAGAGAGAGAGAGAGAGAGAGGGAGAGGGAGAGAGGGAGAGAGGAAGAAGGCATATGCTTAACTTTTTGCCAGGGGCTTTTATTCCAATGAGAAAACATTAGCATGACCTGGGGGGACCTCTATCTGTGCTTTCTCAAGTCCTGGAGTCGGGGGTATGGATATAGGCTGTCCTTAAGTGCTGAGTTTTCACACGATAGTTTCATTGTGCGTCTGCTGTGTGGTCTCCATGTGAATTTCAGTGGGAAGCCCGAAAAGGTTGAAACAGAAGCTGCTACCGATGATCTTAACTACTTTTTTTCTTCCAGTTCATCAGATTTTCTCACTTTTTCTTGTGAAGTAGAACACTGAAACTGGAACTTCCCATGGTAAACCATTCAGATCCAACTAAATTTAGGAGCACATCAATAGATAATCTCAAAGTCACAGCGTCTGTCTTCAGCATTTGCTGCATGTGGGGTACTCTTCAAATTTCAAAGTTCACACAGGGACTGATTATGAGAGTGCCATTATGAAGATAGTGTTTGGATAACAAACCCATTTTCCTACCTTCCCGAATGAGTCAGAAACCATATTGTTTTAAGGTTTTTGTTCTGGAATAATTGTGGACTTACAGAAAAGTTGTAAATATGGTACAGAGAGTTTCTATCACCCAGTTTCCATCATTGTTGACCCGTCCCAATGCCATGGTGTATTTGTTCAAACTAAGAATTGTGATGTTATTTTGGTACACTACTATTTGTACATTACTATTTTTAATTAAAATGTTTTGTAAGTTTATTTATTTATTTTGGGGGGAGAGAGAGAGAGAGAGAGAGAGAGAGAGGGAGAGAGAGAGAGAGAATCACAAGCAGACTCCACACCATCAGCACAGAGCCAGACATGGGGCTCAAACTCAGAACCATGAGATCATGACCCGAGCCAAAACCAAGAGTAAGCATTTAATCGACTGAGCCACCCAGGAGCCCCTGAACATTAATTACTAGTAAGTAAACTCCAGGCTTTATTCATATTTCACTAATGTTATCACCCATGTCCTTTCTCTGTCCCAGGATCCAAAAGGTGTCACTGCATTTCATTGTTGGGCCTCCTGGTCTCCCCTGGCTTACCACAGTTTCTCAGTCCTTTGTTTTTTGGGACCTTGACGGTTTTGAGGAGTACTGGTCAGGCATTTTGTAGAATGTGTCTTAATTTGGGTGTGATGTTTTTCTCCTGAAGGGATGAGGGCGTAGGGTTTTGGGAAAGAATACCGCAGGGGTGAAGTGTGTGTCTCATCACAGCCTCTCAGGAGGCAGGTAACATCAATATGTCTCATCACTGGTGCAGTTAACTCTGATCATTGGGTGAAGGCAGTGCTTGCTGGCTTCCTCCACTTGACTGTTAGGATTTCACCCTTTCCACTCACTGTTCTTTGAATGTGAGCCTAGTCAAAGTCCAGCCCATACTCAAAGGCAATGGACATGGGGGGTGGTACTTTTTTTTAGAGAGTAGGTGACTATTTTTTAAAAAAAATTTTTTAATGTTTATTTTTGAGAGAGAGAGACAGAGAGACAGAGAGACAGAATCAGAAGCAGGCTCCAGGTTCTGAGCTGTCAGCACAGAGCCCCATGCAGGGCTCGAACCCACGAACCATGAGATCCTGACCTGAGCCAAAGTTGGATACTTAACTTACTAAGCCACCCTGGCGTCCCTGGAGGTGAGTACTTTTTAATTTAAGCTGAAAATGTAAATATTTTTTAAAACAAAATGGAGCATTCAAAGAAGGAAATCAATGTATCTCCTCTGACTTTCAGGTTTGATACCATAGCCATAGAGGTGGCTCTTCGAACAGTCTCCCTTCCTTTGTCTCTTTGCAACCTAGCCCGATTTAATCCCCTGGGAAGAATTTCCCAATGAGCTCCACCTCTCCTTGAGAAACTCCTTTTAAATGATTCTGCATTGCAATAATTTGTACCTTTCTTTCTTCGGCTGTGTAAAAAGTCAGCGAGGACTAAATCTTGGTTAACTGAATACAAAGATGAATGTCTTTCATGAATTTCTCCTTCCCTCCCCTTGGGAAGGCGACGATTTCATTTTTCTCTTTCCTCTTCACAGTAACTGAGGTTGTAACTAACACTCAGTAAATGCTTTTTATCAAACTGGATCGACCAGTGATGGAAGAGCTTCTAAATAATCCACAATTCTCTCATCAAACTGTCAGGCCCAATAAGTGCCAATAAAATTGGGAAGAGGAATTCAATTCCATGGCGGAGTCCTAATGACATTTTCTCACAAAGATTCATAATCATCATCATCATCCCTAGAAGCCTTGGCTATTCATTTCCTATTGTTCTTTGTAGAAGGGCTGTTAGCTTTGGGTTTTGCTTTGTTTCGTTTTGTATGTTGTTGTTTTTTTTTTTTTTTTCAAAAACAAAGAACAATACTCTGCGACTTTTGAGAAAAACATGGAGTTAATGAAATGTTACCAAAAGGGATAGAAAAAAGGAACTACAAAGGACAAACTAAATTCTGCCCTTTTTTAGCTTTGAATATGGTGCCATCTCCATATTTTAATAAGCATAAACCATCCTTTGCCATGTCAAGAGGGAGAGAAGCCCATGGAAGAAGGATAACAAAGTAATTTCTGGGACAGCATTAAATTCTCTTTCTCTCTTGAAAAAGAAAGCTGTGATCCTTGTAAAAAAATATTAGAAGATGTATATATGAGCAAAGAGAGGAAAATTTCCAGAATCTTGGACAAATGGCAAAGAGGGGAAATCTTATATTGTTGTAGATTTGGGTGGTCTCTTTTGTGTTTGTCTAAAATGGCCCTAACAGGAGGAGGGACTTATCCAAGGAGAAGAGGGAAGTGGTGCCAGGAAATTTATTACCAAACGAGGTGGTGTTAGCTGAGGTAATACCCCTTCTGTAGCCGGCATGACTCCCCACATGAAGAGATCACACCGCCATGCCCTGCCGGGGAATTAGGGAGAAAGCGGAAGTCACCAGGTGGCTCAAATGGTCATCTTGATAAGAACTGTTACCACCTTTTTCTTTTCTTTCTTTCTTTTACCAACCTTTTCTGTTTTCTTCGTTTTTCTTTTCCCTCAGTTGTGGTGGGGGGCAACTACTTCTCATTTGCTGAGATAGAACCTGAGCATCACAGAAGATGTGAGACAGAGTTTCTCTCTTGTGTGTAAAGTGGGCAATGAGGTGTCTAGACATTATTTTGAGACTAGCCCAGAAGATAATCATGGTGTAGTACAAGGGTCAGCAAACTATTGCCCATGGACCAAATCTGGCTGTTTCTGTACATGTCCTTGTATTGAAATTCAGACACGGCCATTCATTTACATACTGGCTACCGCTGCTTTTGGGTGGCAATGGCAGATTTGAGTAGTTGCAACAGAGATCAAAAGGCCTGCAGAAACTAAAATGTCTGAACTTTTACATAACAATGTTTACACACACCCCCCCTTGGTATAGAGGAAGAGTAAATGAATTTGAACTTAATATATCTGACTTCTGGTCCAAGCTCTACCTCTGTGAGTTTTGTGTCTCTGAACGCATCCCTTCCTTTCCCTGTGTCTCAATCTCTTCATCTGTAAAGAAGATTTCTAATTTCTTTTACAGCTCTTGCCCTGAAGCCAGAGACCCAAGGCTGCCAGTGACCAGGCACTGTGGTCCTGCAGGGGTAAGTAACAACCCATAAGATGGGAAGGATGTAGGTCAGTGGTATGAGGCACTGGCGGAGAGGGGTTTGCATCTTTGGCCAGCTCATGGTCCTTAAGTTGAAAGTATCTCTGGGGATGAGCACTGAGTGTGATATGGAAACTAATTTGACAATAAACTATTTGTTAAAAAAAAAAAAAAGTATCTCTTGTAAACACCAGAGAACTAACATTTAAATCTAGACAGATGATCTATGCCTTTTACCTAAAGAGTTGAACTGTTTACATTTGTTGTGGATTCCAAGAAATTTGTAATCCTTTCCGCCATCTTATACTTGACTCCTATCTCTGCTCTGATCAGGACATCTGTGCCCAGTGTTCCATCATATCAGTCCATCATTTTATTCCAGCTGTTGTGGTGGCAACGAGCTCCACACAGGTGTAAACTGGTAGCAGCCCATGTCAACTGTCCCATGTGTCTTTCCTTTCATCCCCTGGGGGCATGTCTGTTGCTACCATGAAAGAAAGCTCCAAGAATGTAGTCACTATTCTAGCACATGCACAGACCTGGAATGGGGAAGCATGGGCAATCGGTGATGGATAGAAATCACCAAGTAAACACTCCCCTCTCCCGTGCTTCAGGGGGACAGTGGTGGGGTATCTGCTTCCTGGCTCCTCAGAGGGTCACTGATGGAATTTCCATGATGATTATCTAACTAATGCATTCTTAGACCCAACTGCTTCACCTTTCTCACTGCTGCTCCTGTCTGTTCCCAAAATAAGCCACTTGTACACAACCCACCCTTCAGGCTCTTCTTTTGAGGGGAAACTACACTAAGTATCTTCTTTTCCTTCTTGTTCTTTTCTTTCTTTCTCTTATTTTTTTGAAATTATTGAGATATTTTCATCCTTATCCCACCCTTTTTTTCCCTTTAATGGTTTGAAATGTCTATGCCACATTTATATTGTTTAGTGACTACCCTGAAGCATTAACATGTATTCTTAGCATAGTTTTAAGTTAATCTTTACCTTCATTCTGAAAAATACAAGAAGCTTAGATGATTTTAGCTCTCAATGTCCAGTCTGGCTTATGTGATATTATTGCCTAGTGATTGAGCTCTGTATTTCTTTAACTCAACAAATTAGACATTAGGAGCCCCTGAGTGGTTCAGTCAGTTGAGCATCTGACTGTTGATTTGGGCTCAGGTCATGATCCCGGGGTTGTGGGATCAAGCCCTGTGTTGGGCTCCCTGGTGAACATGGGTGGAGCCTGCTAAAGTTTCTCTCTCTTTCTTCTCCTGCTCCTCTCCCTGACTTGTGCTCTCTCTCTCTCCCCCAAAACAATTAATTCATTGTTTGATTAATCAAAAAATAAATTATATATTAGCATTATTGTTGTTTATACCATCAAGATATGTTTACTTCTTTTCCTCCAAGTACCAATTTCTTTACATTTTCTTCTTTGAATTCTCAACACTCCTTCTTCCTGAAGCACAAGCATTAGAAATTCTTGTATTGCAAGTCTTATACTGATCAACTCTCTCAGATTTTGCGTACCAGAAAATGTGTTTGTTTAATCCTTGTTTTTGAAGGGTAGCTTAGCCAGAAATGTGATTCCAGGTTGACACGTATTTCTTTTCATCACTTTGAAGCTATTATACTTCTATTACATTTCCTATGGATGTCTTTGTTGCTATTGAAAAGTCAGATGTCGATTTACTCACTTTTCTTGGCAAGAAATGTTTTGTTCTGTCTGCCTTTTTTGTCATACTTAGTGTTCTAGTATTTTACTATGGCATGTCTGGGTGTGAATTTCTGTCTCTCTCTTTTTTTTCCCCCTCCTGACTGAAGTTTATTGGGCTTCTTGAATCTAAGGAGTCCTATCTCTCATTAATTCTGGAAAATTCTCAATTATCAAACTCCAAATATTATCTTTGCACTATTATTTCTATTAAAATGTTGGAACTGGATTAAAGATACATTTTTTGCTCTTCCCTCCAATATCTGCTTCATTTTTTTTCTGATTTTCTTTCCCTCTGTGGAAGATTCTATTTAATATGTAAAGTCTACCTTCCATTTCACTAACTCACTCTGCCTCAACCCAATCTTCCCCTTTTATTGAGTTTTAATTTTAAATATATATCTATGTCTTTTATATATTTTGAGATCTAGATTTTCTAGTATATTTGATTTTTAACCAGATTTGTTATTTTTGATAGCCTTGTGCTATTTACTCATAATTTTATTCTTTCTTATTTTTTTAATTAAAAATATTTTTTATTTATGAGAGGCAGACAACACATAAGAGGGGAAGGGACAGAGAGAGAGGGAGACACAGAATCCAAAACAGGCTCCAGGCTCTGAGCTATCAGCACAGAGCCCAACACGGGGCTTGAACCCACAAACTGTGAAACCATGACCTGAGCCAAAGTCAGATGTTTAACTGACTAAGCCACCCAAGCACCCTAATTCATTCTTATATATTTTTTTTATTTTTTTTTAATGTTTTTTATTTATTTTTAGGAGAGAGAGAGAGACAGCGTGAGCAGGGGAGGGTCAGAGAGAGAGGGAGCCACAGACTGAAACAGGCTCCAGGCTCCGAGCTGGCAGTCAGCACAGAGCCCGACGTGGGGCTCGAACCCGCCAACCGCGAGATCATGACCTAAGCGAAAGTCGGACGCTTAACCGACTAAGCCACCCAGGCGCCCCTCATTCTTATATTTTAAAAACATATTAAATACACATGTATTCTGAAAATAAATAAATACATAATTAAATAAATATATATGTATTCTTTTTTTTTTTTAATGTTTTATTTATTTCTAGGAGAGAGAGAGAGACAGCATGAGCAGGGGAGGGTCAGAGGGAGAGGAAGTCACAGACTCTGAAACAGGCTCCAGGCTCCGAGCTGGCAGTCAGCACAGAGCCTGACGCGGGGCTCGAACCCACGAACCGCGAGATCATGACCTAAGTGAAAGTCGGACGCTTAACTGACTAAGCCACCCAGGCGCCCCAACATGTATTCTGTATCCTGTGACTCCAATCTGAAAATTCTTATCTGCTATTTGTTCTGCTGACTCTGAATCATGATGCCTAGTGGCCTTGGGTGTTTTGTTATTTTTGATTGTGAGCACATGCTTGCTCAAACTCTCTTAGTGGAAATTTTTTGAGGCCTGAAGTGTGATCATTTGTCATGAAGGAACTGCATTTGTTTCTGCCAGGTTCCCTGAGGTGAACCAAACCTGGTTCATTTTTAGGTAAAATGCTGAAATTCTGGGTTATGAGGCCATGTAAACACCATGAATTCAGTGTACAAACCTATGTGAGGTAAGTCATATCCATGAATTTTTTTGAGAACTTTCCCTATTCCCCCTCTATCCAGAGCCAAGCCCAAGATATTTTTGGAGTTGTCCTAGTTCATCCTTTACTTGAGGTTAGACATCATCGTGTGCCCTTGATATATGTTGGATTCTCTGATCTGCTTCCTCATCCCATTAAAGTCAAAGGCTTTGTCTCCTGTCCTACTTTGAAGGTAGCCATTAATGCCAGTGTTCTGGGCTTCTCAGATCAATAGGTGCCCCAGGGACAGTGGTGGCTCCAGGAATCTCTAAGCTCCCTGGATTCATGTGTACATGTTTTTGTTCTGTTTTTTTTTTTTTTTTCCTGTCTTCATGTGGACATCTTTGCTTTCTTAGAATGTCGGTTTTGAATTTAAAATACTTTTAACAAATATTTTCCCTGGACCTTATGTCTGGTAATGAGAGCATCAGGACTATCAATCAGTCTACTGTAGTCCCAAAAATGAAAGGCTGAGGGCTGGAAATCACAGATTTGATGCTGAAGTGGCTGTCTTATTCTCCAATACTCTCATGTCCAGACAAAGAGGAAGAGTCCTTTTCATGTGGATCAGAACCCCATGAAATACGGTGTAAGGGGATCAGGAATCTTTGGGACACCTGGATGGCTCAGTCGGTTAAGCGTTTGACTTTGGCTCAGGTCACGATCTTGTGGTTCGTGAGTTCGAGCCCTATGTCAGGCTCTGTCCTGACAGCTCAGAGCCTGGAGCCTGATTTGGATTCTGTGTCTCCCTGTCTCTCTGCCCCTTCCCACCTCATGCTCTGCCTCTCTGTCTCTGTTTGTCTGTCTCTCTCAAAAGTAATAAACATTAAAAAATTTTTTTAAAATCCTTAACATCACTATGTAATTATTTTTCCTTCTTATAGAAAAACCAATGGGTTCATAGACATGAACATAGAGTTATTAAGTGGGATAGACAAACAAAGTCCCTTTATAGAAAATGGGCTTCATATCTATAACCAGAAGGAGAATATGTGATATCTACAGTCTCCCTGTTTACAGTTTCTCTTTATTTAGAAATCGTGTTTTAATGATAGAGAAGGGGAGAGAGAGATGGAGAGGGAGAGAGAGATACATAGAGGGGGAGAGAGAGAGAGAATTTCCTCCAGTGTCCCTCAGATAAGTTACACCATGTGACTGTTTATAAGCACATTTCTGCCCCAAGGAAGAAAATAAAATGAGTCGGAACATCTCCCAATTACTGAAACAATTTCCCAATGGCCTCCACAAAAGATCAGCCATGTGGTTGCAGGAGAAATCTCTGGCACCCCCAGCCCCATGGTTGAGAAAGCCAAATCATCTCCAAAGCCCGGTCTGTTCTGCCTATTACATCTTGTCTTCCTTTTGGTGGGACATTAAAGATGTAGAGGTGACATCTGAATGCTGTGGGTCATTCCACTGGACCTGATAAAGGGAATTTAATAAGTAATGAGGGAACTTTTTGACCAGAGACATATATATGAGTCTAAGGTTATCGCTTAGAGTTCCGAGTTCCTCCATCTTGTTATGATGAAAAGAATCTGAAAGACTTCATCCCAGTGAGGAGGATTATCCGTAATTTTCCAGGCTGTCCATTCACTCCTGCCTCACCCCCGACACACACACACACACACACACACACACACACACACACACACACACACAGAGCAACGATAATCAGTTGCAGTATCTTCATGCCAAGATCCATTACATGAAGTAAAATTCCATATAAAAGTGCTGCATTGGATCTATTCCATAGGTTATAACATGTTTCATATGGTGCATTTTTCTTAGTATGGGGGAATAATCCTGCTGTGATCATTTTACCTGATCATAATGTGTATTCTGGATGTGCCTGGGGCCCTCTCTTTTCTGTGAACTTGGTGAGGACAGGAGTGTCCTCTGCAATGTGTCATCTTGCTCTTTTTTGACCTGCTGTCTCATCTCCTGAGTCCTGGGATCTCTCTGCCATGGTCGCCATCCAATGTCATATGGGCATAGTTATGATAAATTTTCCCATCCACATTCCCTTTGGCCACTCAACATCTGAGCCTCCGTTTCTGCATTTATAACGTTCTGAATCCTGTGTGTCTTGGTTAGAGGAAGCCTGAACCTAAGGTATGGACCCATGACCCAGGTTCTGTGTCACAGAAATTTAACCTTCTTAGACAAAATAAAGGATGACCTACCTCTGCAGCCAGCTCAACACCTCACACATGGCAGGGACCTTGATGTCTTACTTAGTCAATGAATGAAGGAGTGTTGAAATTGGATGTCCAGAATTGTTTTCCTTATAGCCTTGAAATGACAGACATTCCACAGTTGCTCCTTGATACCCCTTAGGTTAAGTATACCGTATTGCCCTGCGAGCACATTCCCATGAACTTTCAGCCACTCCAGTCCCTCAGACCTGTCAGTCCTTGGCCTTCCCTTGATATTCATTTTGTGAAGCAGCTCATGAAGGACTACATCTGGGAGACCCTGTGGAGGAGGATCAGAGCCCCGTGAGATATTTTATATGCTTCGATGTCCAGGAGCAAAATTATTTTATAAGTTTTAGATGTGAGATGAGGGGATATGGATTAAAGCCAGAGAGGAAGGAACCATTGCTTCTCAGATCTGTTGAGCTTGAACCTAAAAGAATCAGGGTTGAGACATGGAGAGATGGACAGAAAACCCTTGTGTCGCTTGAAACTGGCCACCCCGCCCACCTCTACTGGGCCTCAGCGCCTGCATACGACTTCCAGTTGAATGTTAACATCTTCAGAATCCCTGTCCAACCCTGAGTTTGAATTTTCAGAGTGGAAAAACAACACCTCAGTCAACCTATGATTTTTTTTTCTCTCAACCAGTGAAAAATCCCCTACCAGAATGCAACACCAGCACAAGCCAGAACTGAGCCCTGTTATCATGGATGGAAAGCTGGGCCAAAACCAGCTCAGGACTCAGCTGCTAGAAGCCTATTAGCAGCAGCTCAGATTTCCTGGTTCCAATGGGTTGCAACGCACTCAGGATTAGCTTCGCCCACAGCCTGCGGTTAATGACTGTTTGTACGGTAACAGTCTGCTGTTATGCCGACAAAATGCCTGTAAAGATTACGCTTGGATTTTTGGGAGAGGCTGCATACTCCCCCCGTGGATGGCAAAGCCTTTTAGAGAGGGGAAAAAAAAAACCCAACAACCCTGGACTATGTTGCCTAACACTCAATCCAAGATCAGGCTCTGAGTATCCATTGTGAGGACGCTAGAGTCAGTTGGCATCCTACACCATGTAATGGAACATTAATATCCACCAAGGATGCCTGGTTTCATTCTCTCCTCCATCACTTGTGTTATTAATCTCTTACCCTTTATGATTTTGTTCTTTCTCACTAAGCTCCAGAAGGCCTCTTTTCCCCATGAAAAAATGTCATATTTTTAGAAGATTTTCCATCCACTGTGATATCGAATTCTTTCATGGCCGAAGAATTGATATCAAATTATTTCTGAACATTTCAGTGGCTTCTTCTTGGCAGAGAATGAAGTGCAAACTCCTTTGCATCATTCAAGCCCCACTTCGATGTGCCTCCTAAACTCGGCGTTCAGGTTTCTCCTCCACTACTGGGATTTTTTGGTCTTGGTAACATTGCTCATCCTCTTGCTCCATGATGGGAAGGCACCCATTATTTCTGCTTCCTGACATCATCTCTACAGTTTAGGCAGAAGCCTCAACTCTGATTCCTTCACCAAGTCCCCGCCAATCTTCTCTTTTATCTATCTCCTTAAAATTCTGCTTTGCAGCTCAATGATTTGGATGTGGCCTCTTGGTAGACTCCAAGCATGTTGAAAATAAGGACTCTATCTTATCCACTTTCCTATTTCCCATGGTGCCTCGTACATGACCTCACAGACCAAGTGCCTAGTGACCACGGAATCATGGCTGTTTGCTCTGCTTTGCATTCCAGATGTTACTTTGTACCCAGAAACCAAAGGGAATTCAAAGCACACCTCTCCTGATAGACTTGTGATTCAGGGATGTTAGGAATATGTGGAGCTCACTCTGGTTCCATTGACTGATAGAGTGGAATAAGACAGCAAAAGCACACCCTCTCTATTCTTTTGCAAGTACCTGTATATTCTGACTAAATACACTTTAAAGGAGACCATGTTCTTGTCGGCTTGGAATTTAGGCAGTTGGTATCTTAAAGCAGGTTGAGTCAAAGGTGGGTTGTAAATTTTAGAGGGGAGCTTCAGGGCTTAGGCGTAAAGAAAATTACTCCTTTCTGACCGAGAACATAATTACAAAGATTCACACACAGATACAGAGAAAGACCATAATCTTCTGCCTTTTGGGGTTTCTGCCAAGTCGTATGAAAGAGGAAAGTTGAATTCTACAAAGACGCAGGGGATAAAAGCTTCAGAGGAATCAGAGAGGAAGAGGGATCCAGAGGGAGAGAGACAACAATAGGTGGTTTTCACTGAAAGGAGCCTGAGGGACCCAGGGAGGCCATGAGGGGTGTGAGGCATGAAAGAAGTCCAGCACCAACAGAGGCCAGTGAAGGATCAAAGGAAAGCAACCTCCGTGTACCCAGAGCTTCTCAACTCTTTAAGATGGCCTGGAAATAGGTCTTGATGAAGACTATGTCCTTCATGTCTATCACTAGCTTTTTTTTTTTTTTTTTTTTAAGAGACAGAGAGATCATGAATAGGGGAGAGGCACAGAGAGAGAGGGTGAGAACCCCAAGCAGACTCCATGCCCAGTGTGGAGCCTGATATGGGGCCTGATCTCACAATAGCAAGATCATGGCTTGAGCCAAAATCAAGAGTCAGACTCAACTGACTGAGCCACCCAGGCACCCCTCTATCACTAACTCTTTAAATGGATGTTCCTTTTCTTTACTCATTGGAAGACCTCTCCTAAAATTCCCCTCCCAAAAACATATGTTTAAATGACTGGGCTACTTCCAAAATTTGGACATATGTGGGAATGACAAGAGGGAAAGAAAAGCCATCTGTGACAACATTTCTAAGGCCCTACATCTGCCTTTCTCTTATAATTGTATATAGGCTACTTAGTAGAAGTTGAATTAGTGCTGCCTGTAATATATGAACACATATTGGATATCGCATTATGAAAAGATGACCATGGGGGCACCTGGGTGGCTAAGTTGGTTAAGCATCCAACTTCAGCTCAGGTCATGATCTCAAGGCTTGTTTGTGGGTTCGAGCCCTGTGTCAGGCTCTGCGTTGACAGCTAGCTCAGAGCCTGAAGCCTGCTTCAGATTCTGTATCTCCCTCTCTCTCTGACCCTCCCCTGCTCATGCTCTCTCTCTCTCTCAGAAATAAATAAAACATTTAAAAAATTTAAAAAGAAAGAAAAGAAAGAAAAGATGACCACAGCCTTGCTTACAGGGAGGGTGCCTTGTGATGAAAAACAAACAAATGAAAACAAACTTGTGGTCCAGGTTTTTTATTCTAGAGACAGAAATACTAAAAGAAGTATGTGGGTCCACTCCTGAGTGTCACAAAAGGTCACATACAAAGACACAAAATCTCTGAGGTGTTCCCAGCTTCTGTAATATCTATGTGCTCCCAAGAGGCATTAAATACTAATGCGCACATGTACTCATAGACAGCATCAAAATCAATGCTTTCCCTCTCTTTCTAGGGAAACTTTTGCCTTTTTTGAGATGTCTCAGGGTATGGAGAATTTGTTCAGAGTGTACACATATGGCCAGGTTTACCAATCCTTTTGATTTTCTGTGGGCTCTCTAGACATCAATCACCCACTGCTACAGACAAATACAGTGTCCGGTCATGGGAAAATAGCTTCTAGAAACTTAAAGTCTAGTTTAAGGTAAGAAAGATTTTTGCTAAAATATTTTTTTCTTGTTAGAATATTTTAAAATATTTATGCCATGCAGCAGATACTCATATTAAAATGGAAGTCAGTGCTGGGCAGCAATGGTGTTATGAATGAGGTAAATGTTCAGAATTGGTTTACCCCTCACATCTACCCCTTAGAAATCTTGAAGTCTTGGTCAAATTTCTGAGCATTAAAGCCCTTGTTTCTTCATCTGCAAAATGTGGATGGTAACAATATCTGCTTTGCAGGGTAGTGGGACTTGGTGACATGCAATGTGGGTAAATGCTATAGCAGATGGTCAATGAACAGTAGCTGCTGTTACTGTGGGGGCTGAGATATAATTGAGTTGACTATGGGGCATGAGAATTTGGAGAAGATGGTGATGGAGGTTGAACCTAGGGCCAAACTGACTTAGAAAGGGAAGCAAACAGAGTGTATCCCAGAAGATTCCCTGGAAGAAGATAAGGACATAGCAGTGAGGTGGTCTGGGGTTGTAAGTGGAACTTCTGATTGTAACAGAAGCTTTGAACAGAAAAATAAGGGTCAGCTCTGAAGGGAGCAGAATGGATAGGAAGAAGATGTAGGGGTCAGGTCTGGGGTCACTTTGAATTCTGTATGGAACAGTTAGCTTTCCGCTAAAGCAATGGACCACCACTGGATGTTTTTTGACCTTGAAAAAAATAATACAAGCTATATTTTTGAAACATCAATCTCACCGAAGGTTGAATGGGGGTAGGGAGAGATCAAACACTCAGAGACTATGGTGAGGACTCATCAGTGATGCCAATGGGAAGAACACAGTGAAGAAAGAATAAACCAAACCTGGTAGGTGATTGGATAAGAAGGATAGGAGCCTGATTTCAAATTCACGTGCTTAGGGGAATGAAGGATGTCAATACCATGGATGGAAAGATGGAAGCCCAAGAAGGGCACTCACTCAGATAGGAAAAGAAGGGATATGAACAGGAGTTCTTCAAGATCATCTGTTCAAGTCTCCTTGTTAGAACTAACAACAGCGTCTCACATTTATCTTCATGTCTCAGACCCCGCGTCCAATGTTTTGTCTGAATCATCTCCCTTAACCTCACCAAACTAGTAAATAAAACTTTCTCTTTCTTTTTCCCATTTTACAAATACGGAAAGTAAGAATCGCAAGGATTAAATAACTTGCCCAACGTCACAAGACCACTAAGTGGAAGAATCAGGATTCTAACCCAGAACTCAACCTTCTTTCTGCTTTCCTATATTGTTGGGTTGCAGTTAGAGGTAGGCTGACCATATTGTATGTCCAGATATTAAGATCCTGGGACACAACGTAATTCATGTTGAATGAATGGCAAGTTGAAGCTATGGATGCAAATGGAGTTGGTGTAAGGGGTTGGATAGAAGAGAAGATGAGGGAAAACTGGCCATGAGGATGTGTTCACATTTAGAGCAAAGGCTTGGAGTCAGGAACCCTGGGTAAACTTCTCAGCTCTACTTCTTATTAGTGGCTTTCTGAACTTTCATTTTCTTATCCTTGAGAGGTGGTGAGATGCACATCTGATAAGGCTTTGAAAATCAAACTTACTATGGATGAAGGCATTTAGCCACCTGTAAAGTGGACAACCTGAATTAAAGAAATGCGACCATTGAAGGTTACATAGAGAAACCAGCAGGGCCTCTGGAGGAAAGTCACAGTGCTTTGTAGCTTGGATATTGAGTGAGGAGAGTTTCGAGGAAAAGGGCACAATTGAGGGCCCCAAGTGATCAGAAAGAACTGGTGATTTGGAAATCTTTTGTAACCTTGGGGAGAATGGTAGCCATTGAGATTTGGAGACAGAAACTAGATTTTAGGAGACTAAGGGGAAAGTGGGTGGTAAGGAAATGGGGTGTAGACCACTCTGTTAAGAAGTTTACAGTGAAAAGAAGCAAAAAATAGGATAGTAGCTCGAGGGGGCAGCTTAAATTATTACCGCTTCCATAGATACGGACATTTTAAAAGGGATCAACTCCTGAAACTAAAGAGATTAAATGTTGTTGGTAGGAATTTCAGCCACAGAAGGGGGGAGGGGGGCAAGCATTTCCTTCTTTGACACTTTGGGCATTTTCCAAAGTCCCTGAAATCACACCACCAATGGGCATTTGCCTGTTATGTCTAAATGTTAAGCTGACCCTGAATAATTCACTCCTATTTTTCATATTTTCATGCCATTTAAGCAATACTTTCAAATGTGGTGGTTTGCTTCTAATGGTGATGCTATGAAGTAGACCCTGTAGAGATGGTTATAAAAGCCTGTTAACTAAAAATTCAACTTCCAGACATCCAGAATACCAAACCATATTAGAAAGTTGGGTGTATGTGAGGAGGGAGTGTTTTGGGTGGTGAACGGCTGTCACAATGTCCACAAGAAAAAGTGGGAGCGCTTTCTTAGTCCCCAGAAAAAGAGGGAGCACTTCCCTTTGACTCAACATTTCATGTAAAATAAGGCAGTGAGCATTGCTTTCAACTTCCCCTGTGACCTCAATTCTGGCCAACCAAACACCGCTATTCCTAGCTCACCCCTTTTCCACTCACTGTCCAACCGCCACCTCAGTGTCCCCCACCTGCTCATGCCAGCCCTCTCTCTTCTCTGTACTTAGGTTCATCCTGCCCTCCCTGTAATGGCCTCTCCAGCTCCTCCCCACATGCCCCAATCCCACTCTCTTCCATTGAAAAGATTTGCAAGATGTGTCGATGACTCTCTCCTAATGGGACTTTTTTCCTCCCAAACCCTCCAGGTGGACAGTCTGTACCATCAAGGTTAGCCTTGACCTTGGGGTTTCACCTTAGTCTGAATCCTTCCATGCCTGGTGGTCATATCTTAGGTGCTTGAGGTTCCATTTCTTATCATTCTACATCTCCCAAAGTCCTATATTTCCATTGTATGTGCTTAGTGGCTATGTCTGGCAGACTGTTTTGAAGATGGTGTAAGGTACAGGTTTAAGTGTAAACACCAGGACCAAAAGCAAAATTTCTAAAGATGCTGATTTGATTCAAGGGGGCCTGCCACCTTGCTTTGGCGACGGTTGTCTGTCGTGCGTGGATGTGTGTTACTGATCAGTAATGAGGGTCAGTTGTCAACCTTGAATCCTGAGATCTCAGGGAACCCACTTGCTTAGCACGTCTAGAATTGCCAGATCGATCGATTCATTCTACTCTATGGACTACATCGTTGCCTTTCAGGCCAGAGATATTACATATTGATTTCTGGTGCGCAGACCTCAAAAAGGATTTGGTTGTTTGGAGAAATAACACAGGAACGCTGCCTCCCCTTTCTCTCCTCTCCACGCCCTGGAGGAAAAGTCAAGTTTAAGATCAAGGTTTCTTGTCAGGCTTCATGATTTTCCATGTGTTTTACAAGCTTGAGCATTAGTTATTCCTGAAAACATTCCCATTAGAAGGTGAGGTGACACTATTAAACTCATTCTACTTTATAGCTCTAGAAGTCAAGGCACAGAAAAGTTAAGTGGTTTGGCAGAGCTGCCCAGCAATTTGATGGCAGAAATGCACTTTAACACTTGAGCGTCCTGCTCAACAGGACTTCCAGGACGATCCAACAGAGCATGTTCAAGTGCCAGAGACTCTTCAGTGTCCGTGGCTGAGGCCCTGAAGAATAACCCAGGCAGATAGAACCTTGCCTTACTATGCGTCTGGGAATCTGGTGTAAATTATTATCGTTTAAATCATGAACAGAAGAAGTGGATAGAATCCAAAGAAAGAGGGAGTTTTCTGTCTAAATTTGAAAGCAGGGAGCCTGTGCCTGGATGGGCACGCAGTTGGCTGTCAGTGATGCCACAAGGTGCTATGGGACAGGATTGGGGGAGGGGAGGTCTGGACACCCCGTATTCGCCTACTCTATATCAGCAGCCCCCACCAGAGTGGATAGGGCTTCACAATGTGCTGGCTTTAGACGTGTTAGTATTCTCACTCTGTCTCCTTTACAGCTTTTCATGACTCTATCTGATGACAAAGAGGCTCTTTGCCATTTACAGGTCGAATGCCAGTAATAGAGAGATGGCATTTTATCATCAGATGAGTGCAGGCAGAAGCGGGGATGAAAACTTGGTGGGCTGAGCCAAGCGCAATCAGGTCCGGCTTGAGAATCCATGAAAATGTGGAATGCACCTTCAATTAACCTTTTACAAACACCCAGTGGCCCGGACCGATTTATCTGAAGGTTGTTAGCTGTGTTTGGAAAGCCTTTCCCTCCTGCTGAGACGGAGAAAGCGTATCATCTTATTCTCATCTAGTCCCACAAATTAGAATTTCCTCCAAATCCCCCAGTGATAAAAGACCCCTCTGCTCTTTCTGAGCACAGAGCCTAGGAAGTTGGGGGGTGGGGGTGGGACCTTCTGTTAAGCAAAGAAGGTTCTGGTCTATTTCAGAGAGATTTTACAGTATTAGTCTCCTGGAGGAATTCTATGGAGACATACATGTTGCAGAGCAGAGTATCTGTCGTGACAGCTGGAAAAATACTACAGCTTTATGTCTGAGGCTACTTTATAATTAAAAAATCTTTTCTACTTGTCTGTTCCCTTTTCAATTCCTTCCAGCCCGGAGTAGACAGGACAGGGGTTATTTATGTGACTCCGAGAGGCCCAGTGAATGGCTTGGGAGTCACACAGATATGAAGTGTCACGGTGGGGATTTTGAATCACCAGGATTCTGAGGGTTTTAATCCAGTGTTCTCCCTACTATTGCTCTTGTTATCTCTCAGAATCATTGGCAGAGGGCAGGATCTGACTTTTGCAGAAATTGGCGAGGCCTCCCTTCTGCCTAGGAGGGAATTCCAAGCAATTTTGTCTCGATCAGGAGCCTCTCACCTCTGCTTTCTGGAAAAAAGGTCGTTCATCAGGATAATGTCACGTGTCCCTGTGACTTGAGATTGGCGCAGTATCACGGGGTCTGGTCAGGGAGGGTGCCACCCCATGTCACCCTCACCTCAGTGACGTGACCTGAGTGTAACTTTCCCTAAACAAAGGGCAAGGAATGGAAACTTGAAGTGGTAACGAATCCCCCGAGATCACTGTGCTGGTAGATGAGCTGGATTCAAACTCAGATTGGCCAGTTCTTACCATCTATGCTCCTTTGGTGCTCGCAGCCCGCACCCCACCTAGGGAGGGAGGCAGGTGGAGCAGGGCATTAGCGAGCCACGTGGGCAGGGCAGAGGGGGGCTGGTGAGGGTGCACCAGATGTTGGGGGGTCCATTCTTCCCTATGGGGGGCCATCCAGGTACAGTTTGACCTGGGGCTTATTCTGATCTGTCTCTTCTGGGCCCGGACAGCCTTTCCACAGAGGCATCTGGAACTATAAGGAAGGCGACAATTTTAGGGAATTCAGTCTTTGGAAAATAGTAGACACATATAGGAAGCTCAAATCTAAGGCATAAGTAAATTCTACACAATTGTGAAAAGTCCCAGTTCTTCACTTACAAAAGGCAGATAAGGGTCCCATGGCACAGAGCTGTTGTAAGGATCAAAACTGAGTGAGAGGCGCCTGGGTGTCTCAGTCGGTTAAGTGCTGGACTCTAAATTTCAGCTCAGGTGATATCTCAGTTCATGAGTTCGAGCCCTGTGTCAGGCTCTGTGCTGATGGGGCGGAGCCCACTTGGGACTCTTTCTCCTCCTCTCTCTTTGGCCCTCCCCCTCTTTCTCTCTCTCTTTCTCTGTCGAAAATGAAACAAATAAACTTAAAAAAACAAAAACAACCGATTATAACGAAAGACCTTTAGGGAGCTCACGTGTCATGTGAATATTTTCATTATTATTAATAACCCACAATGTTTTGCCTTATTCTGTTATTGCTCATGTAGTCAATGTAAGGAGAGCAGGAAATGGGTATTGAGAGTCAAACATTATTCCTGGCAATGCTTACAAGCACACAAAACCCTAGTGGCGGCAACAGGGAGTATCTCCTCTCTGTGTTCCCTTGAGCTCCAAAGCCCTCTGCGCCTTTGCAAGCTTTGTTCAAGGCGAACGCTCAACACCAAAGTCATTAGGCCTGTAATTTACCGCGCCCCCACGCACCAGAACACAGGAAAATGTAATCAAATAAATATTATTGTTTTTCCTTTCTTTCTTAGCAAATTACCACCTTCCGCTCCTCTCTTCCCCCAAATTCTAGAAGTCGGGCAAGTCTGGAACTGATCTCTCAGCAGAAAAGTATTTTAAATCAAAACGCTGCCATCTGTGAGAAGTTTCCCCATCCCGAAGCCCAGAAACCTCCTTCAGAAATCAGGGAATAAATGCCAATTTGGCTCAAAGGAAGGTGCTCGTTTGGGTTATTAAATTCCACATGGCAATTTACATGTGGGCCGTAAAATGCAAATCGCCCAAACAAAATGTATCCTGATGCCACTCCGGCAGACTTAATACTTTACTTCTCCCTGAGGGAATTCCACACCATTTCACCTCCTCAGCAAGAGCCGCGTCCAGAGGTTAGGGGGAAAGAAAATGAAGAGAGGGAAGGGAGAAAAAGGAGGGAAAAAAACGCAGATTCTGGGGGCTTTGTCTCTTCTGTACAAAAAGCATATTTGTTCATGTGTGTGTGTGTGTATTTCCTAGATACACACCAGTGAGGTGCCATGGTCGTTGGCCGTCGTTCACACACGTGCATGCCCCCCCAGACATCAAGGTTTTCTTTAATATCTCTAATCAGGACAGATTTAAGCAGAGCCCACAAGTCTGGAGAACAAGTTAACGAGTGACATTCTGCAGAGAGAGGTCTGCTTTGAGAACTTCCACTTGTTGAGATGCCAGGACACAGCGCGGCATTTAATGAGCTTGGTTCCTTTCTTTCGTTCTTTTCTCTTTTCTTTCTTTTCCTCCCAGCCTATTTCTCTCCCTCTCTCTGTCTCTTTCTTTTTCACTCTCTTCCTTCCCTCCCTCCCTTCCTCCTTTCTTTCATTCCATCCTTCCTTCCCTTATACTGACATAATAAGCATTCATGATCGTGACACCCCAAACAAAATCTAGGATTTGGGCAGTAATCTCCATACAACCATGGAATTTTCCCCTCCCCTCATTGTTTCCCCTGACCTGAGATAACCATCACCCTGAATCTTGTGTTCATCATGCCATTGCTTTCCTTTTTATGTACTTTTCCTGGACCTATATGCATTTCTAAGAGCATTACAAACACAGAACGTTTTTAGTTTTACGAAAAGAATATGGAGCTATGTATGTGTAATCTTCATGAACTCACTGCGTTCACTTAATAGTCCATTGCTAAGACTACCCTGATTTGTTGATGTTACCATAGTTACAGGTTCGGGTGGCTATGTAAGATTCCACTGTATCAGAGTATCAGTTACTCTCTCTTGATGGGGATTTGAGTTGCCTCTGGATTTTTGCTAAGGTAAACAGTGCTTCTAAGAAAGTCCTACATTTCTCTTGTTTGCTTCTTTCTCTTGAGTGTGCACCTAGCATTGGAATTGGCGAGTTCCTAGGTATATGAATGTTTAATGTTGGGAACAAATGTCTTAAAATTATGGCACATCATAGAACCCATGGATCTATATCTTCTTCAACACTCAGTCCTGTCAGCCCTTTAAATTTGGGCCACGATGAGTATACAGTGATATCTTATTGTAATCTTGAATCCCACGTCCTTCATTACCAATGTATCAAGCATCTCCAATATGTTTGTTGGCTGTGTGTGAACTGCTCATTCATGACTTTTACCCATTTTTCTATTTGCCCTCTATTATTACTTATTTATAGAAGTTACGTATTCTTGGTGCTAATGCTTTGTTTCTGTGTTTTGCAAATATCGTCTCCTAGTTTGTAAGCTAATCCCCCACTTTATAAATATCTTTTAATTAACATTTTTCTGTTAGTCAAATTTGCCATTTTTTTCTATAGTAAATGTGTTTGGTCTGGTTTAAGAAAACTATGATCATCCCAACATCTAAATGATACTTATAATTTCTACTAAGTATTTTAAAGTTTTGTTCTGATAGTTGAGTCCTTAATGCCTTTTAGGTTGACTTCTGTGTATGGTGTGAGGTAGGGATATTTTTGTTCCATATGAACGTGCAGGTTTTTATAGCTTTCTTTACAAGTATCTCCTTTCCCTATTGATTGGACATGTATCTCTTAATACCAAAATACCCTGCCTGCGTGGAGCTGTTTCTAGGTCTTCGATTCAACTTCACCAATTCCAGGGCTGATGCCACAGAATCCTAACAACTTTAACTTTCTAAGAAGTCGGTTGCTCCTTACTTCTTGCCTTTTTCAAAAGGATCTTGACCATTCTGGGTCCTTTACACTTCAGTACAGAATTTAGACTTATCTTTCCAAAATGAGGCATTACTCTGAAGAGTCTTATTCATACTTTGTTTGAAAAGGCAATGAATCCACAAGGTTATTTGGGGGAATACTTGGGAATATTTGCACATTCACAATATTAATAATATATTTCTATCAATAAGCATGACACATTATTTTACTCAGCTCTTCTAATATCTCTTAATAATTTTAATAATCAAATATAGTGTTATTAATTTCTCCTATAGATATCTTGCAAATCTGTTGTTTGTTTTATTCCTAGATGCTGAGTATCCTTGGATCCTTTGTAAATTATGACTTCTTTTTTAATAATCTTTCACATTATTTGTTGCTGATGTTTTGAAATTTGACTATTGTGTATAAATCATATCTAGCAAAATTGCTAAAAATCTCCCATTGTTTTTAATAATTTGTAAGTTCTTTTGATTTTTCTATGTAGTAGAACATACTTCTACAAATAATGAACGGTTTTCCTCATTCTTTTATATTTTCATGCCTTAGCATTTTATATAGCAGTGTCTAGGACCTCTAATACCATGTTAAAGTCATGCACGTCCAAGTTGTGTTCTTGATTTTTAAAAATGCTTCTAAAATGCTTCTAATGTTTTCTCATTTAGTATGTTTATTCTTGGAATACATACGTATACACACACACACACACACACACACACACACACTAAGCGTCCGACTTGGGCTCAGGTCACGATCTCGCGGTTCCTGGGTTCAAGCTCCACCTTGGGCTCTGTGCTGACAGCTCAGAGCCTGGAGCCTGCTTCGGATTCTGTGTCTCCCTCTCTCTCTGCCCTTCCCCCATTTCCGTTCTCTCTTTCTCTCTCTCTCAAAAGTAAATAAACATTAAAAAAATTTTTAATTAAAAATAAATTAATTAATTAATTAACATTACGCTCTATTTCTAGGACTTCTATTATCCACATTTTAGCACTTACCTCCTTCCTCCCTTTATCTTGGGTTTTCTTCATATTTTCTATTTCTTGCTATTTTTCTTCTTCCACCGGGGTGATAGCCTGAGTGTGTCTTCTAATTCACTAATCAGTCCTCTGCTGAACTCTCCCAACTCTCTGTTAAACCTATTGTTGGACTTATTTCAGTTATTTTAGTTTTCACACCCAATACATCTTCTTAGTTCCTTGCTGTTTTTTTGTCACTTTTTTTTTTTTCTGTTGCTAGCACGTAGCTAGGAGAACTTGCTTGAAACTTTTTCTGGTTTTGGCTGGATCACTGTGGTGGCCGGCTAGCACACATCTGTTTTCCTCAGGCTTTCCACAAGTGCTGGACTTCAGTGTTGCCCTAATTTGACTCTTGAGGGCTCTTGAGCCAGAGATCAAGACATGGCAGGTGAGAGGGAGGTACGTGTTTGTCCCAAGGCAATGGCAATGAGCAAGCAGAAGAACTTTTGTACTTATTTCCTGTTGTATTCTTTCCCTGCCAACTTCCTCTAGACACACACGCACGCACACACACACACGCACACCTCATCATCCAGAGTTTATTATAGCTTCCTCCTGTTCTTTGTATTTTCCTCTTTGGTCTCTCCAAAATCACTCTTGGCATGGGGATACTGCAGTTGCTGGAGCCCAGCATCTTGGCTAGACACAAAACTGGAACCTCAAAGTACTGCCTCCAAGTCTTTCATGTTCCATAGGACACGAAAACCCCGAGAAACTTGATCAGCACACAACCTGTTCATGGTGGATGTCCATGCTGCTTCGTGCCCCCGCAGTCCACTCTGAAGACCAAAGTCACCTGTACTAACCATGATGCTTAGAAATCACATCATGTTCCATCAGTCATTAAAGCAAGTTCAATATTACAAACGTAACGTCAAGACTGACTGTAATGTATTTGGTCCGTTCTGAAGGTGCATGCTTTTTAGTTCTTAATTTTTTTTCATATTTCATGGCTTTCAAGGGTATTAACCACAGCCCCAGGAAAAAATACGGGGGAAACTGTATACACCACAGACACAGCTTTCTATGAAACTTCCTGAGTAGTAATAGCAGACTGAGGAATAGCCCACAAACTGGGTAAAATTCCAGCAGCCACAGGGAATGCTTCTGACCTTCTTCAGCAGCAAAGCCCCAGGAAAATGCAGACTCGCTGCTGTCCACAGGGATACAATGAACTCTGAGACTTTGGGTCTACAGACCTTTTGAGAGCAAGTTGTATTCTCCCCCCACCCTCCCCCCAGGAAGGAAACCAGGGTTGAAATTAGCTAAATGCTAATTGAAATGTTAGGATCGACCTCTTGTTACTAAGATCCTTCTATAGACCCTTATGCCTAATCAGTATCCCCCTCGCCTGGGAGAAGGCAACCCACAGAGGAAAACGTGTTTCAAGAAAGGGGACTTAAATATGATTCGCATAATAAACTCCCGAACTTGCCTGGAGGATTTTATTAGCTTCCACTGCCAACAATAAATGTTCGATCTGTGAAACTGAGAAATGAGAGCTAGGGATCAGGCATTGACATTTGCAAAGGAGAGAAAAGACATTCTCATCAAATATAACACTCAGCCCCGTAAGAACCAAAGTAGGAACTGTGTTGGCCAGATAGTTGCTGTTAGGCTTCAGCCCCTTGTCTTGCAAAACCCCTCTGTCTGCAGTCTCTGTGATGGGGCCAGTGAAGGACAAGCTTTCTCTGGATCTGAGATCGAGGTTTACCTACCGGTCTCAGCCTCCGGTCACCCAACCAATTAGCTCTGACCTCCCCCTTTCAGTGGATCCAGCAAAGTGTGCTGTAAAGTGGTCTTATCTTTCCGCCCTTGTTAATAGCCCAGTGCAAGTCCCTTTACCTCTCGGTGCCTTAGTCTTGTATCAGTTGGAGAAGGGGACCCATACTCATTCTAAACGGAGCACGATCAAAAATGTATAGTGTAATGCTACAAATAACTACCAAAAATATGATGCAAAATGGGATAGTTGAACAGGTGATACAGAAATTAAAATGGGACAATTTTTTTTAATGTTTTATTTATTTCTAGGAGAGAGAGAGAGACAGCGTGAGCAGGGGAGGGTCAGAGAGAGAGGGAGTCACAGACTGAAACAGGCTCCAGGCTTTGAGCTGGCAGTCAGCACAGAGCCTGACGCGGGGCTCGAACCCACGAACCGCGAGATCATGACCTAAGCGAAGGTCGGACGCTTAACGACTAAGCCACCCAGGCACCTCTAAAATGGGACATTTTTTAACTGTTCATTTGTGTATTTAGAGAGAGAGAGAATCCCAAGCAGACTCCATGTGTGGAGCCTGAGGCAGGGCTCCATCCCACGACCCTGGGATCATGACCTGAGCCAAAATCAAGAGTCGGACATTTAACTGACTGAGCCACCCAGGTGCCCTCACACCTCGGAAATTTTAATACCCTCTCTCAACAATTGATAGGGTACCTAGACAAAAATCAGTCGTCGTAGAAGATCTGCACAAGTTTCTCTCAGATCAAGATCTGTCATTGATTAGTTCTGTCTGCAGCACCATGCTGAAAAGGAGATGCTGAGCTCAGGCTCACAGGGTTTCCATGGATGTCTGCCATGGACATAGAATAGGGGAAATATGGCTGCCTTTGGACCAGTGACCTCTTAATCCTGGCTGTGTGTTAGGATCACCTGGAGAGCCTTTTACACATATTGATGCCTGGACCCCTCCCCTAGAAACGTTGCTATAATTCATCTGTGGTACAGCCCAGGCACTGATATTTTTCTAACATCTCCACAGATTATTTCAATGAATTAGTGAGGGTTGAAAACCACTGTCCTAAGCTCTAAGGAAGCAGACACTGCTACTCTCGTGAAGGGAATGTAAAACATGTGTTATATATTAAGGACCTTACGTGTATCATTTGTCTAGGAATCTCATTTCTGGAGAAAGAGTAATGATGTGCCCATCATCATCCAACTGATATTCATGTGCCCAGACAAAGTATATTCAAGAGTGTTCTTGCAGCTCAATGTACGATGGCAATAGATAGGTACATGGCTGCATGGATACAGATAGATAAGAGAAAGAGAGAGAGGGAGGGAGGAGAGACACATAATTGTTCAATAATGTGAAATTGATTAAATCAGCTATGTTAAAATCAAGGTGTGATGGGTATCTTAGTAAGATGGTGTTGATATGTATTTCATATATATGTGTGTGTGTGTATAGTAAGGTATGTATATATATATATATATATATATATATAGGCATAAAGATATATGTATATAATAAGGTGTGGAGATATATATATATATATATATACTCATACACATACAATGTAGGCATATATATGTATGTATATAATAAGATATGGGTATATATGGATATATACATGTATATGGGTATATATATATACAGCATGTTCTTATGTATAGATACATATTTTATATATAGTATAGGCATATATATATATATATATATAGTATAGGTGTATATATATATGAGTATAGAAATGTATGGGTGTATATATATATATGGTATGTGTATATATGTATATAATAAGGTATGGATGTATATACAAAGTATATACAGCATATATGGGTATATAATGAGGTATATATATACATACAGTATGGGTATATATATGTATATAATAAGGTAGGGATATATATATATATACACACACACAGTATGGGTATATAAATATATGGGTATATAATAAGGTATATATATATATATATATACACACACACACACACACATAGTATGGGCTTATATATATTTATGCATATACTAAGGTATGGACATATACGTATATATGGGTACGTATGTATGTATATATATATACAGTATGGGATATATATATATACAGTATGGGGTATATATATACACACACAGTATGGATGTATGTATAATGTATGTATTTAATGGGTATATATGTATATAATAAGGTACGGGTGTATGTATATATATATGTGTGTATGTGAGTATGTATAGTAAGGTATGGGTATATATATACAGTATATATACATATATGTGTGTGTGTGTGGTATATAACAAGATATGGATGCATATACAGTATATATGTATATAATAAGGTAATGGACAGAATTATGTTGCAAAGTGCACTGCAAAATAGTCTATTTCTGAAAACATACATATGTACCCATAGAAAGAGAAAGTTCTAAAGGTTAATCATCAAAATAGCAATCATATTTATTTTAAGGTGGTGGATAGTTAATTTAAATGATTTTTTTTGTTTCTCATTTGTGTAAGAAGAATACACGTTTTGTAATCTAATCAAACAAAGGCCGGAACAACTCTCCAGATTCCAGTGTTTGCTCTGAAGTGGGGACAGCCTTTCATCTGCTCAGCTCTAATCCTTGAAGGAGGGTCAGATGGATCATTATTCATGCCGGTTAAGGAATTAAGAACTTCGAGCAGCTCTGTGTAGGGTGTGGGAACTGCTCCATTACCTTAGGTGAAACAAGCAAAGGAGGTTCCCTTTGATCCCTGGTGCCTATTTCTTTCTGGTTCTCGGGGTGGATCTGGAAGGCAACATTTAGAGAGGGTGAGGCCCGCTTATCCCCACCTGCTGTCCTTTCCAGGGTGTGGCTGAGAAAGCGGGAGCTGCTCAGATCTCCCCCCAATTATCCTCCGGCCCCAAGTAGGTCACACCTGTATGTCCATATTCTTCCAATGGAAAGAATCTGGGCAGCCCCAGCTGGAAGGCATAGAAAGTAATGGAATGAAAGCAGGGTTTGTTTGGGGACCCTCCACTCCCTACTTCTCTTTTTCACACCATCCTTTCTTCCTGTATGTTCCTTGCTTTTGAAACCTCAGATTCTCTCTCTTCTGCAAGGAAAATTACCATTTTCATTAAACAATTAATTAGCATTTGCATTTTCAGGGAGAACTAGAGAAACAGTGTTCACAAAGAAACGACTCTGTAATAGGAGAATTTCAAACACCAACTACGAGGAAGGATGGTGATGTTGTGGATGAAAAAAGCCCAGAGCATCTGTGACCTGCATTCTCAGTAGAAAAGAAATGGAAAATCTAATTCCCATAGAGTCACTTGCCACCGGACCATCCAACGGCACTGGATTGTCCGTTAAGACAATCTCTATGGAGCATCTTCTACTCATTTGGAGAAACTAAGTGAAAATAGGGTTTCTCACTGGATTCTAGAAGTGCAACCCAGAACCCCCACCATCTCCAATAAACCATCTTGTCCAGTCAGGCAAAGTAGCCCAATGTTCTCCATTCTATTCCCCATTTATTCGACCATCTCCATAGGGTGGTGTTAGCATCATGGAACACGCCTTCCACAAACAGTCTAGGAGATGTCAGGTCACCCACTAAAGGTTCAAAGGTGGTAGTATATACTGCTGCCTCCTCTTCTTCCATCACAAGGTCACAGTTGGCTCTTTAAAGGAGCTGTAAAGTATAGGTTCTTTTAGCCCTCTCCCTGCTTCACTGCTGCTGGGGTGATGGGTGCATGTCAATACCACCCTCCGGTGACTGATGAGTTCAGTCTCCAATCACTGTGTAGTGGTCATTTATCACAGGGCAATCTCTTATGACACAAAATATAGTGCCCTTGTGACTCTTCACTCTCCAGCACTCACTGACAGCAAATAAAAATGACACTGCCTGCCAGGACCAGCCATAACTCAGCCTCATTTTCCAGAAAACCTTCATGGGGCACTACAAAATAATGAGATGTGCACTACTTAGAGGTTACAGCATTGCCTAGCTGTGGTACATTCAGATAAATCAGCCCAACACATGATCAATCCACCCAGAAATAAAAACCACCCTATTCCCCTACATATTTTACCATATAATTTAAGCAAATGAGCCCAATGCAATATTTCTCTTTAGTCACAACCCTAGAAGGGGACCAATATTACCTTAACCGGTATCGGTTTGAGAAATAAGAGACAATAATTGTCTACCCTAATCTCATTCTCGGCCATCCTGATTGAACGACTGAAAGAAATTTGCATCTGTCAAAATATATATGAGAATGATACATTGATGATGGTGATGATTATGACGGTGGTGATGATGATGATGATGATGATGATGATGATGATGTCAAGGACGACCCAGCTTATGGAATGTATTCTGCTCTGCAAAATGATACCATGTTTATTTTTCATTTAATCTTTACAGGGAATTCTGTGAAATAGAGAACGCAGGTGAATTCTACATGTACAGTTTCTTGAAGGGGAGGGGGGGAATGGACAGGGATGGAAGACTAAACCCAGGTCTCAAAACCAACCTCACCATCTCTTAATCCATCCATGTTTCCGAGCTACTTGAGAAATGCAATGGACCTAATCCTTCCCATTTTACAGATCATGGCCCACGTTCAACATCATTAGCGTTAAGGCAGGACTCGGAGGTAAGAGAACTGCATGAAATGCAGCAAAATTGAAAAAATAATAACTTGACCAAAGTTATTTCACACTTACTGAGAAAACAGATTAAATGGTGGATGATTGATTGATTGATTTATATTATTTATTTATATTATTATTATTTTTAAAGATTTTATTAAAAAATTTTTAATGTTTACTACTTTTGAGAGAGAGAGAGAGAGAGAGAGAGCTTGAGTGGGGGAGGGGCAGAGAGAGAGACACACATACACACATGTAATCCAACGTAGGCTCCAGGCTCTGCTGAACTGTCAGCACAGAGCCCAGTTGGGGCTTGAACTCACCGACTGTGAGATCATGACCTGAGCCAAAGTCGGATGCTTAACCGACTGAGCCACCTAAGCGCTCCAAAGATCTTAGTCTTTTAAGTAATCTCCACACCTAACGTGGAACTTGAACTTACAACTCTGAGATCAAGAATCACATGCTCTTCCAACTGAGCCAGCCAGATGCCCCAAATTATTTATGTTTTGAGTAAAGTTTAAACAATATTGATAGAACAACTACAATCAGTTCCTAAGATGATGAGCCACAAAGATGCTCTCAAGGAGATACTCCCTAGATTGACATCATACTGTAAATAATAAGAAAAAGGGGCACAAAAATGAAGATTTCCTAAATGTAGAACATTGCCCACTATGCAATGAAGATTTGGTCACCTTCCAATTAACTGAATCCAGGGTAACAAAACGAGAAGTCGTATTTTCCAAAGGAGACCACAGTTAGACCCCAAATCACAGAATCCATGGAAAATCCACAAAGGATATGCTTGCCTCAACTGTCATCCCACAAGCCAGTCTGGAGAGATTGTTTGACCTTTAAAATAGCATAAGACCAGAGGCACCTGGGTGGCTCAAGCCGTTAAGTGTGTGACTTTGGCTTAGGTCATGATCTCAGGGCTTGTGAGTTTGAGCCCCATGTTGGGCTCTGTGCTGATAACTCAAAGCCTGGCACCTGCTTTGGATTCTGTGTTTTCCTCTTTCTTCTCCTCCCCCACTTGTGTTCCATCTCTCTCTCTCAAAAGTAAATATTAAAAAAACTTTTAAACAAATACTCAAATAAATAAAATAGTGCAAGACCGAGTTCCATGCACTTTTCTGTGCCCTTAGATAATCAGGTATCTTCCTCTAATGAACTATAGCCTCCATCTTATCCATCTGGTATCCCCTCAAACCTTCCAAATCCTGGCACATAATAATTTTTAAACATTGATAAATTATTCACATACTATAAAATTCATGTTTTTAAAGGGCTCAGTGGTTTTTACTATATTCACACAGTTATGCAGCCAAAGCCATTATCCAATTCCAGAATGTTTTCATCACGCCGTAAATAAACTCCATACCCATTAACAAAACTCCCCAGTGTCCTCTTCCCACAGGCCAAGGAAACGACCAGTATACTTTCGGTTTCTAGGCATTTGCCTCTTCTCCATAGTCCATATAAATGGAATCATGATCTGTGACCTTTTGTGAGTCACTGGCTTCTTCCACTTGGCATAATGCTCACAAGATCCACCCACGTTGCAGTGTATATCAGCACCTCATCCATGTTTAGGGCCGAATAATAGTCTGCTGTGTGGATGTACCACATCTTATCCATCTGTTGATGGCCATGTAAGTTGCTTTCACTCTTTGGCCCCCATCCTAGGACTTGTACACACTTATTGAACAAATTGATGACTTTCTAAATATTGTCCTATGTGGGATGACCAGTAAACATGAAAACTATTCAACCTCATTGTGAATCAGAGAAGTAGAAGCTAAAAACAGTGTAAAATCATTACCAGTGACTGGATGAGTCATGATATTCCTATTCTAAGAGCTGTTGCCTATGATATGTGATATCCATCCTGCACTGGTTTAAAAAATGCCAAGCATTTTAAGGCAAGTTGGTCATATGCACCAGGAGCCTTGACAAGTTCCTACAATGTGACTCCCCTAATTCTACATCCGAAAGACTAAGGCTATAATAGGACACACAGAAAAATGCTTTTTTGGTAAACATGCTTACTTATAAGGATATAATACAGGAAACAAACCTAAATATCTGTGTTAGGCATAAAACAAATATGTTTTAGTTAATAAAAAAATTCACTTTTATTAGACCCCATTTAACCCATTCAGATATGTATACATAGAACAGATTTTTCCAGTAATTCTCAGTCAAGAGCAAGGCAGTGGATACAAGATTGAACAATGTAAGTTTCTGTAATTCTTTTCACCAGGGTCATCCCAAAAGTAAAGAAATGGGGGGCGCCTGGGTGGCTCAGTCAGTTGAGCATCTGACTTCGGCTCAGGTCATGATCTCGCGGTTCGTGGGTTCGAGCCCCGCGTCAGGCTCTGTGCTGACAGTTAAGAGCCTGGAGCCTGCTTCGAATTGTGTGTCTCCCCTTCTCTCTCTGCTTCTCCCCTGGCCACACTCTCTTTGTCTCTCAAAAAATAAGTAAATGTTAAAAAAAGAAAAGAATGTTAGATGTTGAATGTATTGAATAGATACAGTGACAGAGACAGTTAATTGAAAAGTCACCCAAAAGATGACATATGTCACTCTAAAGTCCGCTGCCAACCCAGAAGGTAGGTATTTATCCTGTCTCCATGAGTGAAAGGGCAGATGAGAGGGAGTATTCTAGCCACTGGGGAGACATTGAGCAGCACTTGCCTTTGTGTTTATGCAAGTGTTACAAGTTGTGAGCTTATCAGAGCTTTAAATGCATTTGCCACCAGCATCTTTTTCCCATCAGATTTAAACATTCACATCTCTTTTACGGAAAATATACTCCCACATGGCCCTAATTCACTTCAACTCAACTTATCAAAACATTATCCCGTAAGATTCGTTTTAAGTCTAGAAAATTTTCTGAGCTTCTTGTATGAGGCTGGTATTAGTTCTTCTTATAAACAGGCTCTCTCAATTACTGGTTTTGCATGCCCTTCAACTTTGCATGTGTTTGCGTGACTTGAGTTTAACTCAAAATTCAATACCTTTGAATTTGAGCTGCAGACATTATCCAGATAATTCAAATGCAAGTATCTGTGTAGTTCAAATGATCTCAAGTAAAGAACGGTCTGAAATGATGTGCTTTAGATTTTTTGTTTGTAGACAAATGAGAGAGTTAATTCTTAACTCTCTCTGGGCACCTAGCGAAGTTGTGTGTCAGTTACACTTGGGAAACAATGGAATTAATGGTAAGAATCATGTTACAGATTCAAGTTATGTTTTTATTGAATCCTTAGAAGATGGTAAGAGGTAGATATTATTTTGGGCCTCAGTTCATTGATGAGAAAATGAAGGGGAAAATTGCATGTCCACAGAAAAGGGGCTTGCATACCAATATTCATAGAACAATTAGTCATAATATCCCTGAACTGTAAAAAACCCACATGTCCACTAACAGATGGACAAATTGTGATATATTCATACAAAGGAATACTACCCAGTGATTTAAAAAAAGAAAGGAAAAGAATGAGCCACTTATATGTGTTATAACGTGTATAAGTCTCAAAAACACGCTGAGTAAAGAATCCCAGCAAAAAAAAATATATAAATACAAGATATAAAAATCATATTGTATAATTCAATTTACATAAAGTTCCCGAACAATTAAAACTAATCTATAGTGCTATCAATCAAGAAAGGGGTGTGTATTGCTTGCAAAGGGACATGAGGAAACTTCCAGGAGTGATGGAAACATTCTATACCTTGATCAAGATGGTGGCCACAGTAATGCATGTGTTTGCCTAATGTTTGTCAAAGCTCATTGAACTGTGCATTTTAGTTGATGAGAATCATATGTCAAAGACAGGATATTGACAGATAAATATAGATAGATGATAGATAGATTTAAATGATAGATAGATAGTTAGATAGATAGATATAGATATAGATGATGGCTGGCTGGCTGGATAGATAGATAGATAAATAGATAGATGTGATAGAGATAGATACTAGATAGATAGAAAGGTAGATAGATAGATAGATAGATAGATAGATAGATAGATAGATAAGACTTAGTATTTGGGTGGGGCAAGTTTAGACATTTTCTCAAGGTTAAACAGTTATAGTGGAAATAGAATTTGAGCTGGGCTGGAACTATAAATTGAAGAGTCATTTATGAAACAATTGAAAACATGGGCTTGGAGGGGTGCCTGGGTGGCTCAGTTGGTTGAGCATCTGACTCTTGATTTTGGCTCAGGTTATGATCCCAGGTTGTGGGATCAAGCCCGGAGTCTGGCTCCAGTTAAGCATGGAGCCTGCTTATGACTCGCTCTCTCTTCCTTCCTCCACCTCTCCCCTCCCCTAATTATGCTCTCTCTCTCAAATTAAAAAAAAAATTTAAAAAAGGAAACATAGCCTTGGAATAGTACAGTAAGCATATAAAGTGAGATGATAATTAGACTTAACATTGAATTTTAAGGAATTCCCAATTTTCCAGGTATTTTTGAGGAGAATGATTCTGAAAAGAAGGCTAGAAAAAAGCAACTCTAAATCTGTTCGTTTCAGCAATAAGTCACTCATGGGTTTAGAAAGGGCTGCTGTGACTGAGAGGATGAAGACAAATGGTAGATTAAAAAGGATAGAGAGGGTGGATGGAGAGAGGTGGAGACATAACTATGGACAACTCTTTCAAGAAGTATGGTTACAATGGATAAAGATATGGGATCAAAACTATTTTTTTAGGTGGAACAGATAGTAAGGATGTTTAAGATAAAACCAAAAGTACTTGGATCGGCCAAGTCGAGAAGGAGAATCTTAATATCTGAAAGAAGGTAGAGTAGGCAGGAAGGTGTCACAACTCGCAGGAAGATGTATCACAGCCTATGATGCCGAGGAAAAAGGATGAGCTGGGTACTGTTAGGTTGAGGTTCTTTTTTTTCTTTTTTAGAGAGAGAGAAATAGAGAGAGTGAGAGAGAGCAGGGAGAGTACAGAGGGGGAGAGAAAGAGAGAGAGAGAGAGAGAGGCTATCAAGCAGGCTCCACCCTCAGCATGCAATGGAACTCGAACCCACGACCCTGGGATCATGACCTGAGCCAAAATCAAGACACACT